>CM029018.1:132415683-133015683 GCA_016801055.1 Panax notoginseng | reverse complement strand
CTTTCGAAGAGGAATTGGATATCAATTACCAGACAAAGTCAGGCTGAAAGACTATAAATCAAGCGCTGACTAGGAGGCAACCCAGGAATTTTTATATTTATATGCTTTACTAGTTTATTTAGTAGATAGAAATTAATTTGCTTATTAAGCTCTCTTATAATCTAATCCATGTTGTCTCTCTTTATTACAGGTATTGGAGGTTCAATGGATTGGAAAATGATCGTCGCCGCCATCTCCACTATCACTTCACGCTTAGCTGATTACAGGGAAGTTCTCTTCTACTTATCGCTATATTCTTACAATGAGGACATTGTAATTGTTAAGTTTGGGAGAGTTCAGTTTAGTTCGTTATTACATGTTTAGTTTCATGTTTATGTTATGTTATTTTGCATATGTTGTTAATATAGTTTAGGTTCATTATTAATAATATAAAAAAAATCAAATCAAAAATTCAAAAATAATAGTTAGTTACTATGTTCATCTTACATGATTCCAGCTATTAGATAGTTCAGTTTATTTTGGCCAATGATGAGATTGGAATTGAGTAGACAAGTATAGTACTAATTATTAGAGCTTTGATGTGATTTCTTGTTATGAATTGAATCTTTTCCTATTTGAAACTGGTATAATCAAGGTTAGCACGTTATAAACAACCTTGTTGATTGATTGAGTTTAAATTGATACATAATAGGATTCTAAAGGATAATGCTAGTTTGAATTAAAGAATGACAAGAACAAGTAGTGATGGCTAAAGTTAAACAAGAATCTAAGTTTGGGGGAATATGTGAGATATATAAGCTATTGAAAAAAAAAGTATGAATAAACATCGTGGCGTGCTTGTCTAGTTTTGTGGCCTTTGTTACTTGAGTAAGTAAGCCCGAGGGAATTGTCTATACACCTAGCGCCCTAAGGTCTTAATGGTCTGGGAGTCGTTGGTCGAAAGCTAGTTAAGGTAGCATTGAAAAGCCTAAAGAAATAAGACATTGCATAGCTATGTGTATATAAACCAAAAGAAAAAAATGGGAGAATAAAACGGGAAATAAGAGCAAAAAGCCCCCGTAGATGAATAATAAAGCATAAGTATCCCATGTTGACCCTCGATATTGGTAATTATTTAATTTTAGTTGGATCTAGCTTGTTTTTGGATTTCGTGAGTTTACACTGTATGATGCCTTCAAAGAGACTTGTTATGTGTTAAATTTGATTTTATATCAGTTAACATTGTTGTGGAGCACGCACACACTATACCAGTAATAACAGTTTAAGACTTAATGATTGACTAGGAAATTGTTGATTGGTTTTGATATGAAGTATTGTCGTGTTTACTTGATTTCTCTAAGGCCGAGTGAATAGATTTGATTCTATCAATACTGTTGGATTCGTAGGCATATAGACTAGTTGTATTTCATTGCATTGCATTGCATTATGTTGTGTTGCTTGGGGACAAGCAATGGTTTAAGTTTGGGGATATTTGATAAGTAGGTTTTATACCTACTTATCTGGTATCTTTTACTTAAATTAGTTACTTATATTCATGTGTCTTAGTTACTTTTCATGTATTTTGTGTTCATTTTGAAGGTTATACGTTTCGAAGCGGTGTGAGCGACTATTGATAAGGAAAAGCAAGGAAAATGCAAAGAAAAGCAATCCGGACATTATTTGGGCTTTCATGTTCATTTCATGTTATTGGCTTGAAACTTGGACTATATTGTAGAGCTTCTTCTTAGCTTTCCGGAACATCTTGAATCATTCCAATCGGAGTTCGGATGAAAGAGTTATGACATTTTTGCCAACGGACGTCGTTGATCTTAAATATTTTGGGTGGCCATTTGCATAGCAGTCACTTTCAGTCCAATTTCGACCTTCATCCGTTCATTTTTTCTCAATTCATAAAGAATAAAAGTTGTAGAGCTCGTCGATAGCTTCGATTTGATAGGTGGCAGTCCCCGTAACTCCTCCCGAATCAAAAGTTAAGGTCATTTTACCAGAGGACACTGCAGTAAAAAAATAATTAGCAGCTTGCACCCAAGCCGGGGTTTGCTCTTTTAAGCCTTATACCCAAGCCGGGGCTTGGGGTCCTGAGTTCAAAATCAGAAGCATAGCAAGCCGGGGCTTACTATTTACAAGGCAATACCCAAGTCGGGGCTTGGGTACACGCAGAAAAGGAATTTTAACTAGAATTTGAGTTCAAGAAGGATTGATTCGAGTTGTTTGATTCAAGGACTTCCAATAGGACTTAAAGACATATATGGAGGCTTATAAAAGGAGGAGATTTACAAGGATTAGATGGAGTTTTTTGAAGAATTCCATTAGATTAGATTAGAGTAAATTAGATCAAAACCCTCTAGTTCTAATGAGTTTTGGAGATTGAAGCAACTTGGAGACCATTGAAGATTTAAAGTAGGAGCAAGGAGAGAGCTTCAAATCTACAGACAATAGATTCTATCTTCTTATCTTCTTTTATCTTTTTCTTTTAGTGATTATTCAATTGTGGATTCTTAGTTTTAATTCAATAATCATGAACTAATTCTTTGTTTGAGATTACAATGAATCTTATTGTGTAGTTTATTTTAATATGATTCGCTATCAATTATTATGCTCTATTGTGAGGATTGTCTATTATGATTTGGACTTAATTGTTTAATTGATTGGCCATCGATTACCGTTATAATCTATATGAACTCGAGAGATGAAGTATTGATTTAGATCTTATCATGATAGCATGTATTCATGATTTTCTGAATAGCTTAATCTTGATGAATGTTAAGGTAGAGATATGCTTGACATCGCATGTAATCAGATAGAGAACATATTCTTAAAATTTCTTCAATTGTAATTCACATAGAGATATAGTGGGTTAGTTGATTAAGGTGTTTAACAGATTTCTATCTTAATTATGGATTGACGTTAATACGGTATTAGTGCATTGAGAGGTGGTTAATACTACTTTTGTGTTCTTGATTAACAATTCGGGATAGAGAATAATTAATGAGAAGTGTGTTAACCTAAATACAGTAATAAGTGAAATTGTGATCTTAAATCTCCATAATCTTAATTTAACTACTGGTAATTAGAATTAGTTTACTTATAAATTGAAATTCATTCGTTTAAATAAGATTGAGTTGGTTATATGTTAGTACTTGGTAATTCTTGTTAACAAATTCTCTGTGGGAACGATACTCAACTTATCACTTTATTACTTGTTGACCACATATACTTGCGTGTTGTGCGTAATTAGATTTTACCCAACAGGATGCAAACATGGGAGCCTCTCATAGGCCCAGAACTGTCAATATAAAGGCAAATATCTGCTGCCAGTTAACACTCTTAACATGTACATGGGAAATTACAAGAGAAATACTCACCAGCAGAAATGGGTAGAATCCTAGCCAAGCCTTGGTCAAGCCCTGCGAACGCATACGTATGCCCCTGAGGAAATAGGCAAAGGTGTATGAATCCCAATTATAATCTCCGATATGGTCCACCTCCCGAGTTGCGCTGATCAAAGCGAACGACACCGTAGAAGAGTTATCTGCTATAAAGCAGCCCTTAATGATCATCAGGAACAATCGCCAAAGAATGCGATCCCTGACTCTGACATCAGCTGGTTTGGGCTCACTTAACAGTCCACTCATACCATCCACGCTCAGAGGACCCATACGGACAGTTCTTCCCTTAAACGCCTCCGCCGGAACTCCTAGCAAGGATCTGACAGTAGTCGAGGTAATATCCGTCGTACAAGGCGCTGGTGCCCCCCAAACTCTATACCTATGATAAATCACCAATCCATCGGCGTCATCATCACCTCAAAGTCCAGTAAATAGAGAGACTGAGTCTGGTGAAACCAGCGCTCAGACAATGCCCTGAGGTAACCCCAGGGACATCGACAGGGAAGGATGGAAAAGAACGCCCCAAATCCCCAATCATGCACAATTGCTCTATAGTCGGGATGCAGAGCCTGGTACATGGAGTTAATGTTAAACCAGTTCCCTCTGGGCTGTGTAAAGTCGGGAACCTGCATCACAAAGTAGACCAACATTAGAATCCTTTAATCCTCGTCAATAGGAAAGAAGGAAAATTAGAGTCCAGCTTTGTACCTCATTTGTGTGCAAGTACATCGAAGGGTGTCGACTTAAATCAGCCAGAAGCTCTGGGTTTGCCACCTGAATACTCGGGAGGTCCCTACGGGGAACATGTGCAGTAGGAGCTGGGTCTGTAACCTGTACATCCTCCTCCTCATCCTCGACGTTTGGCACATTAACTCGAATAGGACGTATCACCGCCTCTGCCGGACGACGAGGTTGTCTAACAGAATGGGGTCAAGGCACTTCAAAAGCCCTCCTCCATACACCTGAAGTGGTCCTGCAGGAACTACTCGGCTGATCCGGATCCATAATATCTGGACAACAAGTCTCCAAATCACCTCAGAAATGGTGTGGTATTTTCTAACCTGAAGCTTTTCAAAATGTATTTAATGACTATATGCATGCATGCATTATTTTAACATACGCCTACAGTAGAGTTAAAAATGCATGACTACCCAATGCCTACATTTTGAAAATTTTTGCAATAGTCCCCTCTGTAAATAGGACTATCCACATACACATAGGCATGAATAGGTGGCCATTCAGTAGCACACCGGCCCACAGTCATATACATACTATTTATATTAAACAGTCAAAGTCATCAATCCATAAGGGTAGCTTAATTACTAGGATTACTTTGCATTTTTACCTTTTAGTCATTTATCCTCAAATAGGATGAGAAATAGCATAAAAAAGGTGCCAATTTAATTGTTTCAAAAGTCAAATTTTTTTCACATCATTAACTTGTACGGTGATATAATTTGTAGAAAGACGTCCGAACTCAGCAGATCTGAAGAAGAGCTCTCAGATTTCCTTCGCGGCGCGACTTGAAAATAACTTGGGAAAGAAACCAGTTCATTTAAGGACATTTATGGTTGGCCGTAGGTCCACCTGCGGCTACTGTAGATGTACCTGTGGTACCCCTATGTGGGGCCCACCCCTCTGGCTCGGTCCAGTTCGAGTTGTAAAGGAGTTCTCATAAGCTGAAAATGCCAAGTCAGGAATATTGAGCGGAAGGGCTTGGAATCCTAGTTTTCTCAGACCAAACCGTGGGTCTACACGTCACTCATTGGTATTCGTCCGAACACAGGGTACACTATGCCGATGATCTCAACTGTTACAAGTCACACTCGGCAATACCTTATGTTGGTCTAATGCCTCCAAGTAAGGGTCGTCACCCTAATCCTCTCATATACCCCGGCGGGGGTAACATGCATCTTCATCTGTCCAAATACAGATACCCCGGCGGGGGTATCACGCATCTTTATCTGTCCAAATACAGATTCCCCGATGGGGGCATTACACATTTTCATATGTCGAAATGCATATTCCCTGGCATGGGTATCACGCATTGTCATCCGTTGATGTACTTGTCAATGAAGGTCAAGCAGCCTTGACATCATTTCAACCGTTGGTATGTAAATCCAACGAAGCACCGAAAGTCACCCGATGATTTCAGTCGTTGATACACAAATCAGCGAAGGTCAAGCAACCTTGACAGTTTACCCGACAGGGATATTATCCAGTAATGTACATGTCAGCGAAGGTCAGGCAACCCTGATAACACAAACTGTAAGACCCCGAATTTTTTGAAATAAAAGTATTAAATTTTTCTTATAATTACTATTCAGTAAATGGTTAAATTGATAAAAGTTAAAGTTAAGGGTGATATATGAAATTTTTTTCAAAATACGCAAGTGGTTATAAAATATTCATTGTTGTCGGGGAATATTCGTTTAGTCGTGGAATATTCTTTCTGTCGGGGAATATTCGTACGACGGCGCAGCCATTTGTGGGCCCTATAACAGAATAACTGTCGGATGAAGAAAACGACAAATTTGAGTTTTTATAAATAACGGCGTAGTTGTTACCGTTAACATTGTTGGAATACCTGGTGGTTAAAATACAGTAATACGCGTAATTGCACAGTAGCACACGGTATTGCACTGTATTTTTTCAATTATTGATTCTTACGTGAGAAGGCACTACTCAATAATTATTACAGTAATTTCTGTTCAATATTTTATTTTATTGAATCAATAATTACTGCGTTGATATTTTATATTATTGTTGTTTCAATAATTGTCACTGCACAGTATCTCCATTATCAGATCAATAATTCATATTATTTGAATAATATTATTAGATAGCATTACTGGCAATGTCTAGAAAGTTCTGTCAAGGAGAGGTTTGGTCACCTAATTGCGTGCCAGTAAGGAAAAATCCTTATCAAAAAACCCCCTCTTTCCTGGGAACTGTCTGGTTGTCATTATTGTGATTCTGTAATATTATTTGTGAATAATTAATTATTGATCTATATGATAATGAAATATTTATTTGATGTGGATATAAATGATGGATTTATTTGTGATTATAAATGAAGGAATTAATGTTGAAGTATTTTATCAGTATTTTATCGGATTGGAGGTATTAAAAGATCAAATTAGTGTTCTTACAGCTTTATTGTGTGAGTTATAATTTTTAATCTGACCGTTGGATCATTGTGATTTTTGGATATGTTATACATATATAAGTTGAGTATCTGTTCACAAATTTTGAACTGTTAAAAATGAACGAATGATTTGTTATGAATTTTAAGAGGTGACTGATTCAGAAATTAGGTTTATAAATGATTTTGGTGAAAAATTCTAGAAATGGGTGGGCCCCACTTTTGGTTGTTGGGGAAGATGGCTGATTTTTGGTGGGTGGAATAGTAGCAGGTAAAGCCATCAGGTAGCAGGTCAAGTCTGCTTCGGCGTGCTAATATTTTCCTATAAATAGAGGGCTAAGTTATAAATGAAAATCACATTAGAATTCATAAGTTTTCTCTCTTTTTCTCTCTAGATTATCGAGTGTATTTTGTGAGTATTTAGATACTTGGTGAGTTGTTATTCTTCAGTGCAACTTTCCGTCAGCGTCATATTCGATATCCAGTCAGAAGTGCTGCTCTTTTGAGGTAAGGGATAGTAAGGGATTTTAAAGGTTGTTATGTTTTTCAGTTTCATAATTTTTCTGAACTTCAAAAATTCTGGAAAACTTTGAAATGATAATTTGATAATTTTTCTTGATTGTGTCCAAAAATGACGATTTTTGGATGTATAGATTAAGAGTTGTGAATTTTATGAGAAAATACTCTTTTAAAAGTAACCGATTATAACTCCTTGTGGTTAACTCCAAAATTGGTGAAATTTTTATTGAGAATACATGTATATGATAGAAGTATACTCTGTAAATTTCGAAATTTTTGGATAAAAGTATAATTTTTGATAAATAACTAAATATTCGACTGTTTTGGCCATATGAAAAATAGTAAATGATTTTTAAAAATTCTAAGAAAAATATATGTTCAATATGGGACTATATTCTACTAAATCTCATAAAAGAAAATTTGTTTGTACTGATTTGGTATTTTTCATGAAAATAGACTACTTATGAGTAAATGAATTAAATATGTTATGTGAAGTAAGAAAATTAGAAAATAGGATTTTATGGCTTGAGAATCCTATATGAGGTATATGCAAATTTTTGATGAGGGTTTTGGTTATTGGCGATGAAATCTTATGAGTTTGGAATTTTAGGATGATGAAATGCATTATTTAGTAAAGTGTAAACAATTAAAACAAATTGTTTATAAGTTTAAGAAATGTTATTTCAATGTCATTATACCGAAAGATTGGTATAGATTTTATTGTGGAATTTTTATCTTTTTGTGTCGGGTTTACTATTCATAAGTTACTATTCATGAGTTACTATTCACGAAGTTACTATTCATGTGTTACTATTCATGAGTTACTATTCATGACAAAATTGATTTCTTTTTCTAACCAAATTATAGTTGATTTATGAATATTACTCTTGAGATTAAATCTAGATGTTTTGATTATATTGATTTTACTATTATATATAACATTTTTATAACCCTAATGATGATATTTCTATTTGACTTGAGTGTAAAGATGGGTAGTGTGACGCCCCCAAAATTAGGTATACATCACCCATCTTGAGTCGCCAGTTACATGGTACAGAATTCAAATACAACTTAATAATACAACTGTCGTGTACAATACGACAAAACATAAACTGTGAGTTTGAATACAAATATTTTCTACTATAGAGTATACAAACTCAAAAGGAGTCTTCATTACAATTATTATCACACTATTACATAGAATAGTGAGAACTATTAATCCTATCATCTAGTCCATCACTCTATTTTTCGACTCGTCCCAACTATATTCTCATTTCCTGAAGAGAACAGTGAAAGAAAGGGTGAGCTCTGTAAGCCCCCAACTTATTAATAAATAAAATTAAATTTCCTCTATTTATTATTTTAAAATAGAAAGGGTTGATTTGATTAATGTGGTTAGTTATGGGTAAAATGCGAAAATATTTCAAATAAGCAAGTGGTTATAAAATATTCATTTTTGGTAGGTAAATATTCGTTTGGTCGTGGAATATTCTTGCTGTCGGGGAATATTCGTACGACGGCGCAGCCTTGTGTGGGCCCCATAACGAAAAGCGATTGGATGAAGAAAACGACAAGTATAAGTTATTTATAATTAACGGCGTAGTTGTTACCGTTAATACTGTTGGAATACCTGATGGTTAAAATACAGTAGCACACGGTATTGCACAAATTATTGATTCTTACAAAGGAAGGCACTACTCAATAATTGTTACAGTAGTTACTATTCAATATTTTATTTTATTGATTCAATAATTGCTGCGTTGATATTTTATATTATTATTGTTTCAATAATTGTCACTGCACAGTATTTCTCATTATCAGATCAATAATTCATATTATTTGAATAATATTATTAGATAACATTATTGACAATGTCTAGAAAGTTCTGTCTAAGGAGAGATTTGGTCATCTAATTACGCGCCAGTAAAGAGAAATTCTTATTGGAAAGCCCCCTCTTTCCTGGGAACGGCCTGGTTGTCATAAATGTGATTCTGTAATATTATTTGTGAATAATTAATTATTGATTCATATGATAAGGAAATATTTTATTTTATGTGGATATAAATGTTGGATATATTTATTGTGATTAAAAATGAAGGAGTTAATGTTGAGGTGTTTTATCAGTATTTTTATCGGAATGGAGGTATTAAAAATCAAATCAGGGTTTTTGAGAAATATTGCGGGGGTTATAATTTTTAATCCGACCGTTGGATCGTGGTAATTTTTCGATATGTTATACATATATAAGTTGAGTATATGTCCACAAATTTTGAACCGTTAAAAATGAACGTATGATTTATTATGAATTTTACGAGATGACTGGTTCAGAAATTATTGAATTTTCGGAGTTTATCATTTTGGTGGAAAATTCTAGAATTGGTGGGCCCCACTCTTGGTTGGTGAAGAAATGTGCTGAAATTTTTATTCAAATGTGGTAGGCTTGAATAGTAGCAGGTAAAGCCATCAGGTTGCAGGTTAAGTCTGCTTCGACGTGCTAACATTTTCCTATAAATAGAGGGCTAAGTTAGAATTGAAAATCACATCAGAAACAAGTTTATCTCTCTTTCTCTCTCTAGATTATTGAGTTTATTTTGTGAGTATTTAGATACTTTGAGAGTTTCTATTCATCAGAGCAAGTTTCTTTCAGCCTTATACCGGTATTCCGACCAGAAGTACTGATATTTTGAGGTAAGGGATATTATTTTCTTCTTAAATGATATTATTTTCTTCAATATCATTATGCTGAAATATCAACATGAGTTTTTATCAAATTTGGAACTTTTTGTGTCGGGGTTACTATTCACGTATACGTTGCTATTCACGTATACGACACTATTCACGAATACGGCACTATTTACCGAAAAATAAAATTTTTCCTTTTTGTCCAAGATGTCTATTATGGTTACTATCTTTGATTCTATCCATGTTTTGATCTTTTTTTTTGAATTCTGCTTCACAATTAATTATTATGAAGTATTATTGATCTTGGATAAACTGTTATACGAATCCCTACTATTTGTCCTTCTGTCTCACTGGATTCGTTTCCTTTAAGATATTTTTCATCATCCTCAGTCCTAAATGATGATATTACTGAATATCTTTGGCCTATAGTGCAAAGATGTATGATTACCTGATGAATATCTTTTGGCCTGTAGTGCAAAGATGAACAGGTGTTGAGATAAACATGACCGACTGGTGTTACAAATGAATATCTTTGGCCTGTAGTGCAAAGATGAATATTTGATTCAAGATGTATATTGATTGATGTTACAGGGATAAAATATTGATTATGGACTTTTAAATCTTAGAAGATAGTAGAATTCTTTCTCTACTTGACTCTTCTAATGGTTTGTTGTTTCCACTGCAGTTGTTGATCTAAAACTTGTTGTCGATTATATTCTATCAGATTTTTCTCTGTTGAATACTAATGATAATTTGTTGTATATTATCTTAGCATAATATTCTTTACTGGGCTAGTTGAGCTCACCCTTTTCCTTTTTGTTCCATTTTTCTTCTCAGGAGGTGAGAACATAGTAGGATCTAGTCGGGGTATGGAGTGATGGTTCTAGAAATATATTTTAGCTGTCCTCACTATTTCTGTAAAATAGTGTTTGAATAATTGTAATAAGAACTTAAAATAGTGTTTGAATAATTTATGTCCTCACTATTTCTGTAAAATAGTGTTTAAACTCACAGTATGTGTTGTCGTATTTTGCACGACAATTGTATTATTGAAGTTGTAGTTTGTTTTTTTGTACCATGTATTTGGCGACTCAGAATTGGTGTTGTATACCTATTTTGGGGGCGTCACAGTTTGTATCAGAACTTAGGAATGTGATCCCTGGCTGAGATGTATGACAAGAACTAGGAGGGGAGAGACGGGAAATTCCTTCGCTAGTATGACCTGACTAAGTTTATTTGGTATTTATTTGGTCGGTCAGAGTATAGGGATAATATATGACATGTCAAGTAACCCTTTTTTGTGGCAGTATTTGAGAATGGCAGCTGAAAACGTTAATAATGGAGTAAATTAGACCGTGGAGACACCTTTGATCACCACCAAGGGGAACGTGCAACAGGAAGGCAATATTCCTCCTATAAACAACATTACCGAGCAAACTATGAATGATGGAATGTTTAGGAGCTTTTTGCAGTTCATGCAAAATCAGACGAGGGAGACTCGTGTGCAGAATACGGGTGGAAATGATAACAACGCGCGGTTTGTCACAGCCAAGCAGTTCAAAGAATTGGAACCACCAGAATTTAAGGGAAAGCCGGATCCGATCATGGCTGAAACGTGGGTCAAGCAAATTACCAAGATATTCGATGTCTTGGGATGCACGGAGGAACAGAAGGTTCCATTCGCCACCTTTATGTTCCGCGGTGAGGCAGACTACTGGTGGGAGTCTGTGAAGTGTACCCATCCTGACGCACTCAACATGTCCTGGGAAACATTTCAAAAACTGTTCAATGACAAGTACTTTCCTGAAAGTATTTGTCATATGAAGGAGGTGGAGTTTATCAGACTGGAATAAAACAACATGACGGTGTCCCAGTACGAGGCGAAGTTTGCAGAGTTATCCAGGTTTGCACCTCATTTGGTCGAAAATGAGGAACGAATGACAAGGATGTTTCTGAGAGGTCTAAAACCCGAGATTCGACAATATCTTATCTCTCATAAATTTTCTTTATATTCAGATGTTGTAAACAGGGCTCAATTATTAGAGCGAGATAATGAGTATGTGCAACCGAGGGACCACAACCAGGGTCATACCGGTGGCGGCAGTCATCGGACCGATGAGAACCAGCGAGGAGGGAAAAATACAGACAAAAGTGGTAACCACTCGGGTGGTCATCGTGGCCATGATAATAGGAGAGGTGAGTCAAGTGGAAATTTCAAGAAGAGAATATTTAACGATGACAGGAAGACGTCGACAGCAGCACCAGCACCAGGAACAAATTCTAGGGGAGGAGAACGACCGCCAGTTAGATGTTACGGATGCGGAGAGGAGTGACATATAAGTCCAAACTGTCCACAACAGTTCAAGGTATGTTATAATTGTGGAAAGGAATGACATATCGCTCGAGATTGTACTATAGCAAAACCAAGTCCAGCTGGGACGGTGACACCAAAGGCGGATACGGACAAAATAAAGTTGGCGGTTTCTGGAAGAGCGTTTGTCGTGACTGCCCAAAACGCGAGGAACCCGAACGAGGTGATCACGGGTAAGCTAATCTTGAATTCTTGAGAAGTTTATACTTTACTAGATACTGGTTCTACCAATTCTTTTATCTCTCCTACTTGTGCTCAACGTTTGAACTTGACTCCGGAGAAATTGACCTTTGACTTATCTGTTGAAACTCCGTTGGGTGAAACCTTTGTTACATCTACAGTTTATAAATCTTGTTTAATCCAAGTTGGCACCATCACATTACCTGTTCATCTTATCTCTTTAAAGATACTTACTTTTGATGTGATTTTAGGAATTGATTGGTTAACTACTCATCATGCCAAAATTGATTATTTTCGTAAGGTTGTTAGTTTTCATATTCCTAACCAACCTGTTATGCGAATTCAAGCAACCAAACCACTAAAATTAATCGCTGTCATACCAAGCCATAAAGCCATTCGTTTATTGAAAAATGGATGTCAAGCTTTCTTAGCTCATGTCATGGACTTGAACAAAAATACGTCAAATTTGAATGATATTTCTGTTGTTAGAGAATTTTTCGATGTATTTCCTGAAGAAATTCCTGGCCTAACCCAGAGCGTGATATTGAATTTTTGTATTGATCTTCAACCCGATATAAAACCCATTTCTAAAATCTCATATTGAATAGCTCCTATTGAACTTCAGGAGTTAAAAACCCAACTATAGAAGTTGGTACTCGAGCCTCTATTTGGTGACTTCCTTTGTGGAATGCACCAAAGCCAGACTCTCCGTAAGGGACTCTATATTTGTGTGGTGGTAAAACAATAGCTGCCATTGTGACGTGCTATCCAAGATTGTGATATGAATCACAATTGAGAGCAACTGAAGTCGGTGACCAAAGTACGTAGCTTTCTGGGCTTAACTGGTTACTATCGGAGATTCGTGGAAGGATTTTCTTGAATCGCTACTCCGTTAACTTAGCTGACTCAGAAAGATACAAAATTCGTATGGAGCGAGGAATGCGAGAAGATTTTCCAATAGCTCAAGAGGCGACTCATTCGGAACCTGTTCCGACCATGCCATCTTGGAAAACCGAACATGGTAGCTGACGCGTTGAGTCAAAGATTGTACACGAGTGCGATATTGTTGAACACAAAGACCTATTTTTGTATAATTTATAAATGATAGAGACAGAGTTAAGGACTCTAGGGACCCACGTGATGATATACGAGTAAAATTGACTTTAATCGATAACGTTAAAGCCGCTCAAGCTACGGACATAGAGCTGATGAATATAAAGAAGAAGGTAAAAGAATGTGTTATTCTAGAAGTAAAAGTTGATGAAGAGAAGAAAGCTCAAGCCTTCGATTTATTTGAAATCCTTGACCGAATAGGAAATGTGGCATATCGACTCGCATTACCTCCAAGCATGTCTCGTGTTCATAATATTTTTTACATATATGTGCTTTGTAAATATGTGAAAGACCCGAACCACATAATTGAGTTAGAACCAGACGAGATAGCCGAAGATTTAACGTATGAGGAGGTACATGTTAAGATCTTGGATAGGAAAGAGCATGTTCTACGCACAAAGGTTATACCACATGTTAAGGTTTTGTGGAGAAACCATTCTATTGAAGAAATGACTTGGGAGTTAGAATCAGAAATGAAAGTGAGGTATCCTCACCTTTTCGAAACACCAGGTACGTACGTCAATTTCGAGGATGAAATTTCATAAGGAGGGGAGGTTGTAAGACCCCAACTTATTAATAAATAAAATTAAATTTCCTATATTTATTATTTTGAAATAGAAATGGTTGATTTGATTAATGTGGTTAGTTATGGGTAAAATGCGCAAATATTTTAAATAAGCAAGTGGTTATAAAATATTCATTTTTGGTCGGTGAATATTCGTTTGGTCGTGGAATATTCTTGCTGTCGGGGAATATTCGTACGACTGCGCAGCCTTGTGTGGGCCCCATAACAGAAAGCGATTGGATGAAGAAAACGACAAGTATAAGTTGTTTATAATTAACGGCGTAGTTGTTACCGTTAATACTGTTGGAATACCTGGTGGTTAAAATACAGTAGCACACGGTATTGCACAAATTATTGATTCTTACAAAGGAAGGCACTACTCAATAATTGTTACAGTAGTTACTATTCAATATTTTATTTTATTGATTCAATAATTGCTGCGTTGATATTTTATATTATTATTGTTTCAATAATTGTCACTGCACAGTATTTCTCATTATCAGATCAATAATTCATATTATTTGAATAATATTATTAGATAACATTATTGACAATGTCTAGAAAGTTCTGTCTAAGGAGAGGTTTGGTCATCTAATTGAGCGCCAGTAAGGAGAAATTCTTATTGGAAAGCCCCCTCTTTCCTGGGAACGGCCTGGTTGTCATAAATGTGATTCTGTAATATTATTTGTGAATAATTAATTATTGATTCATATGATAAGGAAATATTTTATTTTATGTGGATATAAATGTTGGATATATTTATTGTGATTAAAAATGAAGGAGTTAATGTTGAGGTGTTTTATCAGTATTTTTATCGGAATGGAGGTATTAAAAATCAAATCAGGGTTTTTGAGAAATATTGCGGGGGTTATAATTTTTAATCCGACCGTTGGATCGTGGTAATTTTTCGATATGTTATACATATATAAGTTGAGTATATGTCCACAAATTTTGAACCGTTAAAAATGAACGTATGATTTATTATGAATTTTACGAGATGACTGGTTCAGAAATTATTGAATTTTCGGAGTTTATCATTTTGGTGGAAAATTCTAGAATTGGTGGGCCTCACTCTTGGTTGGTGAAGAAATGTGCTGAAATTTTTATTCAAATGTGGTAGGCTTGAATAGTAGCAGGTAAAGCCATCAGGTTGCAGGTTAAGTCTGCTTCGGCGTGCTAACATTTTCCTATAAATAGAGGGCTAAGTTAGAATTGAAAATCACATCAGAAACAAGTTTTCTCTCTTTCTCTCTCTAGATTATTGAGTATATTTTGTGAGTATTTAGATACTTTGAGAGTTTCTATTCATCAGAGCAAGTTTCTTTCAACCTTATACCGGTATTCCGACCAGAAGTACTGATATTTTGAGGTAAGGGATATTATTTTCTTCTTAAATGATATTATTTTCTTCAATATCATTATGCTGAAATATCAACATGAGTTTTTATCAAATTTGGAACTTTTTGTGTCGGGGTTACTATTCACGTATACGTTGCTATTCACGTATACGACACTATTCACGAATACGGCACTATTTACCGAAAAATAAAATTTTTCCTTTTTGTCCAAGATGTCTATTATGGTTACTATCTTTGATTCTATCCATGTTTTGATCTTTTTTTTTTGAATTCTGCTTCACAATTAATTATTATGAAGTATTATTGATCTTGGATAAACTGTTATACGAATCCCTACTATTTGTCCTTCTGTCTCACTGGATTCGTTTCCTTTAAGATATTTTTCATCATCCTCAGTCCTAAATGATGATATTACTGAATATCTTTGGCCTGTAGTGCAAAGATGTATGATTACCTGATGAATATCTTTGGCCTGTAGTGCAAAGATGTATGATCACCCTTTTCCTTTTTGTTCCATTTTTCTTCTCAGGAGGTGAGAACATAGCAGGATCTAGTCGGGGTATGGAGTGATGGTTCTAGAAAGATGTTTTAGTTGTCCTCACTATTTCTGTAAAATAGTGTTTGAATAATTGTAATGAGGACTTACTTGAGTGTGGATATTGTCTAGAAGACAATATTTATATTTAAACTCACAATATGTGTTGTCGTATTTTGCACGACAATTGTATTATTGAAGTTGTAGTTTGTTTTTTTGTACCATGTATTTGGCGACTCAGAATGGGTGTTGTATATCTATTTCGGGGGCGTCACAAGCTCAACTAGCCCAGTAAGAAATATTATGACTAAGATAATGCAAAATAAATTATCATTAGTCTTCAACAATGTTAAACTGATAAAATACAATAGACATCAAGTTTAACTGCATCGGATCAAGCAATCCATTAAAAGAGTCAAGTAGAGAATAAAATCTACTATCTTTTATGATTTAAAAAGTTTTTCATGACTTTTATCGCTGAGACTCAGCTTAATAAATAATCCACATCATCGAATCACTCCTGCACTACGGCCAAGGATATTCTTTAGTATCACGACCACGAATTATCCATGCACTACGGCTAAAGATAATCATGTTTTCATCAACGGTCCTGATCATGCCATAAAATAATTCATCTTTGCACTACGGCCAAAGAGAATCCATAGCCATAATCATACCAAAAACTGTCCATCAATGCACTACAGGCCAATTAGGACTTTTTTCACATCATTTGTAACATTACGGTTATGATTATACCGAATAATCCCTAGTCATAATAATACCAAGTCCATCTATGCACTACAGGCCACAGATGACTTTCAACATAATATAAGCATGAGGATGATGACAATGATACAAGAATTCAATAAAACAAGTTCAAGAATTAATTTATCCAAGAACTGATAACGTCCAAATTGTCAACATGATGCTGTTTTTTAGAGTAAAATTCAAGAATGCTTAAAAGAATATTTCCATGAAAATATACTGGATGAATCGCAAATATCAAGGATATTCCACTAATTTCATGGAGTATAGAAGTCAAAGTTTTAATCAACTTAGTGTAATAAAGAATGGAATAACAAAAGAAATCACCATGCATGCGATAGACCGCACAGGCAGGTTATTCCAACAGAATAATCAATAACGGAACCAGGTCCGGCGTAAAACGCACAGACAGGATATTCCAACAGAATAATAAAGAATGGAACTAGGTCCGGCGTAAAACACACCGACAGGATATTTCGACAGAATAATAAAGAATGAAACCAGGTCCGGCGTAAACGCACAGACAGGATATTCCGACAGAATAATAAAGAATGGAACCAGGTCCGGCGTAAACGCACAGACATGATATTCTGACAGAATAATAAATAATGGAACCAGGTCCGGCGTAAACGCACAGACAGGATATTCCAACAGAATAATAAAGAATGAAATAACAGAAGAATTTCACCAAGTATAAGGTAGCCCGCGTATACAGGTTATTCCAAAAGAATAATAAAGAATGGAATAACAGAAGTTCTCTTCATGAATAAGAAAGAAAGAATACCCTTTACGAGTACAACAAATAATATTCCTTACCTTGAAAGGAAGAGTACTGGATATAGGAGTAGTGAAGTAGCAGAACACTTTTCTTCTCTCTCTATAATTTTTTCTCTCTAGAATATCAGTGAATTCGTAAGAAATAATGAAGGAATGAGCTTCTATTTATAGAAAAATGGACTGCATAGTAACTAACTCATGAACGGTCTAGATTGATTTACTTTAATCTGACGGTCCATATTTAAAGCAAAATCTTTTAAATAAAATATAATATATTCTATATATAATCTAATAAAATGAATAACTTTATAAAATATTTTACTATGCAGACACTATGCAAATACTATGCATAATAAAATATAATATATTCTAATTATTGTCTAATAAAACAGATAACTTTATGAAAGTATTCTGTTTTATATAAAAAGATTTTACTATTAGCCTAATAAAATGAATAACTTTATAAAAGTATTCTGTTTTATATAAAAAAAATTTCTGTTTTATTACGTTAATAATACTAATAAAACAAAACTGAGTGGCTTATCACGTAAGCCTCAATAATCAATAGCGTATGCTACTATGCAACCACACGACAATAATTTCGTTGTGGGGTCCACTAGTAATTTCTGCCATTATTTTCATAAAATATATTTGTCATTTTCTCAATCCGACAATAATTTCGTTGTGGGGTCCACCAATAATTGTGCCGTCGTACGAATATTCTCCGACAAAAATAATATTCCCCGACCAATCGAATATAATACAACAACTTGCATACTTTGTAAAATTTATAAATACTACCCACGACTATAACATTATCTCAATTTCACACCATAATATTTAAAAAAATATTTTGAAAAAATTTAATCTTTATTCATAAAATCTGGGATTTCACAGGTAGATTTTTGGTATGATCATGACTATGGGTTCCCTTTGGCCAGTAGTGCAAAGTTGAATTGTTGACTGGTATGATCATGACCATTGAATTTATAATTGAATATCTTTAGCTTAAGTGCAAAGGTGAAATGATCAACATGGTTATAATTATTGTTTATATAAATTTTGAAATGATTATATATTTATAATTGAAATGGTTATAATATGAACTGTTGATGAATATCTTTGGCCTGTAGTGCAAATATGAACTGTCGATGAATATATTTGGCCTGTAGTGCAAATATGAACTGTTGAGTAATATCTTTAGCATGTAGTGCAAAGATGAATTGTTGATGAATATCTTTGGCCCGTAGTGCAAAGATGACTTGTTGTTGAATATCTTTGGCCAGTAGTGCAAAGATGAACTGTTGACTAATATCGTTGGCCCGTAGTGCAAAGATGAATTTATTAGTATGATTATGAACATGAACTGTGATTTGGTATAACCATGATCTTTGATGTTTCAGGTAAAGACATGTGATAAAAATTATCTTCGTCCTGGATGCGAAGAGGAATTTAGAATCACAATTATGATTATGAGTTATTTATATGATTGTGGACCAGAACTGTTGATTGATGTTACAGGGATAAAACATTGTTGATGGATTTTTAACATGGAGAAGATAATAGATTTTATGGTCTATTTGACTCTTTTAATGGATTGCTTGTTCCGCTGCAACTATGGTTGAAAATTTTTATCATCTACCATATGTTCTAAATCTCTGATTTATTACTGTTGAAGGCTATTGATAATTTATTTACCTTTAGTCATGATATTATTTACTGGGCTAGTTGTGCTCACCCTTCTGTTTCACAATTCCTTTCAGGTAATAAGAGTGTAGCTGGGTCGAGAGGGGGTAACAGGGGAATAGAATGGTGGTCATCATTTAGTAGTTATATTTGGTGAATCAAATAGGGTGAGGCGAACCCAACGTTGGAAGGGTATTTTGTCACTATCATACAAGATGTCTAATGACATACATTCTAGTGTCATCATAAGACAGGGTTGTGCACATCCACTTGCTGAGTATATCTACGAGGACTACATATATAATCTTGGTGTTTGGTTAACGTATAATTCTCAAGTAGAGACAGTGGAGACAATGATATGTCAAGAGAAGACTCACCATCGGAAAGAATATGATAGTAATCTTCTTATTTTTCTTTGGGGTCTATTGGGTCAACCAAGGATAATTCTGTGGACATATGATATCTATCATAACCTAGATGTATGGCCTCCCATGTACGAAGGTTTCCTTGAGCACTTCCCAAAAATTTTAATTTCTAAAAAAATTTTTGGCTATACCTTTATGTAAGGTGTCATTGTGACGTGCTATCCAAGGTTGGGATGAGAGTCACAGTTGGTATATATTTGTATCAAAACTCATAGCATATGTGTTGTTGTATTTTGCACGACAATTGTTGTAATAAAGTTGTAGTTGTTTTCTGTACCATGTATTTGGCGACTCAGAATAGGTTGGGTGAAATGGACCTATTTTGGGGTTGTCACACAAACTGTTGGAAGTAACTCTGACAGAACATTGATATGTCCTGGCGATACAAACCGCGAAGGATCAACCTCATTGGGGAGGACCGATGATGGAATATGTTATACACATCCTCAAACAAAAAAGGATACATCCCCACAGAGTCTCTAAAATGTGAGGGATACATCTTCAGTATAAAGCATGTATCAAGGATTCAAGACTTTGGTGATAACCCCAATGTCAACAATCCTAGATATTCCTGGTAGCTGTAGATCGTACATCCATGACAGTTCATCAGGCTATTTATCTATTGCCATCCCCGGTAGAAGCAACAGGGAGCCAACAATCTTCCCACCATGTTGGACAACAATCCAACAAGATATATGCATCATACATTTGCATCATGTTATCATACACTGCATCATGAGTATCTTGTTACATTTCAAGTGTCTAGTATTATTTATCATATCCATGCCATTGCATTACATGAATATGATAAAGATGGGCATCTATAGACACTCAAAATTTTCTGCATACCTATTACTAACATTGCAGGAGGGCAGAATCATCTTTTAGAGATAACCCTGGAAGACAGCTCAGTTCAATCCCGAAGATAACCCTGGGATACTCAGTATTACCATCTCGAAGATAACCCCGAGACATCCAGCTCAGACCCAGATACCACCAGAAGTTTCAACCTCAACCCCAGCAACAACACCGGGAGTTTCAATTTCAACCTCGGAGATTACCCCGAGGACTGCAGTTCAAGATACCGAAAATTCCACTGGAGAGGACAGTTCTATCTCAGAGATAATCCTGAGATGCTCAGTTCCAGTCCTGAAAACAACACCGAGAATAACAGTGCTAACCTTGGAGATAACCCCAAGGAGTGTAGTTGCAGTTCCGGAGATAACCCCGAAAATGCTTGTTTCAAAGCCATGCAAACAGCTTCAGAACACTCAGCAAAGCCCCGAGGCATTCAGTACAAGACTCGGAGACAACCCCGTGAAGACAGGCACACCTCAGAGATAACCCTGAGGACCTTTAGTACTTGCAGCAGTCCAATCTTAGAGATAACCCTAAGCAACATCTACTTTACCAACCCAAACCGGAGATAACCCCGGTGAGGGGTAAAATCATCATTTTGCCACCTCGATCATACATCGTGCCGTCTTAACATCTCATACAGACATTTTTACACAGCAATATCTCATAAGAACCAAGGAGGTCCAATCCCGAGTGACTACTACGCATGGCAACACACCAGATAGAATTTGAAGTTTGAAGGCGAGGGCATGGTCCCATCTTCCTGACTTCGTAAAACCTCTAATCCTATGACATGGCATAGCTCTCAATAATGGTGATCCGAAGTAGGTCTTATACACCTCAATCGGATGCCCAGATTGCAATTCTAAAAGTTTGAGCAGACATCACAGTGCATGCGTGCACCTACTTCGAGACTACGGGACCCGCGGAGCCCGGGGCACCCCGGGCAGCTGCAGGTACATCTGAGGCTAGCCACAGGTACACCTATAGCTCCCCCCTCTATAAATAGAGGGCTTGGGGTGGCCATTTTGAAAGAAAAAAAGGCAAGGAAGCCCTGTTCAATTTGCTTTGTACACAGCCTAAACTGAGTGCTTTCTTATTTTAAACACTTGTAAGCTCACATATAGCTATATTTTTACCGACGGGAGCCAAGTGTTCATCCCTTTCAAGTTATTAAAGTCTTCTTTGACAACCCACTGTAAGCCTTCTTACAAACTTTAAAGCATTTCTCTTCATCTTTGCACACACCATTCTTCACGTTGAGAGTTGTGTTGTGTGTGTTTGCCCGGACTTCGGTCCGTGACTTTTATTTCTTTTGTATATATATATATATATATATATATATATATATATATATATATATGGACTAACATTATCGAGTTATGCCTCGATTGAGCCTAGACTTATGTCTGGAGCGTCTAATTGCTTTCGTGTATATATATATATATATATATAAACTGTGTGTCGAACTCTGTTCGATGAGCCTAGACTTATGTCTGGAGCGTTTATAAAAGCAATCAAGCCGAACACCTAATAATAAAATGGAAGTGTAAAAGGTCTCAATTACTATTGAGCATTAGGGTTTGAAAACCCTCTTTTACTAAACTTCACTGCTATATCTTTTTTAAAATTGAATTTTTACATAAATTCAAATCCTGTGTATATAGGTGTGAACGAGGCCTCGCACTACTTCCAAATAATATCACATTGATCCACACACACACACACACACATTCATATAACAGTTTCTTGAAATGTGGCGGTCACCATGGTAACACGGATGTCGGGGGGTGCCTAATACCTTCCCTCCGCATAAGCAAGTCCCCGGACCCTAATGAATCTCGGTTTCACAGACTCGTTTAGCAGTGTCACTTCACTGGGTCAATGTGCAAACCTTTTCTCGATTGTGTTGGTACAACCAGTTAAAAAATTAACTGGCGACTCTTATAGTCCAATCGTCGACATATAAATATCGGACCTTTTTCACAACTTATTTTTTCAAACAAATCTCACCTAACATGAGAACACAAAAGAACAAGAACATAAAAGGGACAAATAAAATTTTGACGTCGACAGGTGGCGACTCTGCTGGGGACACCAGTAAGAGGACTTAAGCCGCTATTACAAGCTTTTCAAAACTGTTATATGCTTATGTGTGGATGTTGCATTTACATTTTTGATGAATGTGTACGCATGCATTTTTTTACTGCACTGCAATATATCTATCTGTGATATTAGTGCTCGTAGGAAGACTAATTCCAACGAGTCTAAGGAAAGGCACCACCCAAATTCGCTCCAGTTGAAAGACCGGATTAACTTCTCGTTGAGTAAATTGCGATGATTTGGGAACCTTCATGCCAAAAAGCCGCGATAGTAACCTAAGGTAGGTCCGCCTCTGATAAACCAAACGCGGAGGAAAGTCTCTTCATGCTTTCTCATTTCAAATTACTCATAAAGTCAATTACTTGTAATGTCCTTTCATATTCATCTCCATGCAATGGGAAATATGAAGAAACATTTTGTACATATACTTAAATTAACATGATATCATGTACTATAAACAGCTAACATCTGTTTTCCAGGATAATATTCCTAAAATGGATGCATCACATAGCATGTAAACATTTATACATTCCCTAAGACTAAACTATGCAAGTCTTTCGTAGGGAAATAATCAGACCCATTACCCGTTCAAAGTCCAAAAAGGCCACGAGCCTATAGTCAATCATGTCGTCATCTGACCAGTCAAACCCAGTTTCTCGCGAAGAATTTAACGGATTAAGTAAACAAATTACAGATTTGGCTGTTCTGCTTAAAGAACTACAACAGTCTGCTCAGTGCTCAAAAATGCCCACACATACAGAATCCTCTACACAGGGAGGAGCTAAAGGTTCAGAGAAAACAAATTCAGAATTGTAGTTGCTTTCAACAGACAAAAACCCTGAAAGCACCCATCTCAAAGGAGATCTAGACACCGGTGACATCAGGAAAAAGGTCCTTCAAATGGAAGAAACCCTTTGTTCTATCAAAGGAATTGGAGTACACGAGAGTGTCTCGTATGTTGACCATTGTATATTCCCTGGTGTTCATTATCCAGAGAAGTTCAAAACTCCTGACTTCGAAAAGTACGACGGGTTAGGAGATCCTTACACATATTTAAAGGTGTTCATTGGAGAACTTGGATCTTATGCAGAGGATGAGAAGCTCAGAACGCAGCTGCTCCAAAAGAGTCTAACTGGAGAAGCCCGTTCTTAGTATACCAGATTAGACAACTCAAAGATCCATAGTTGGTAAGAGCTAGCTCATGCCTTCCTTACACAATATAGCTTCCACTCTCAGATGGCTCCTGACAGGTACCCGATTACCAAGGACAAAAAATAGTCTAATGAGTCTTTCAGAGAGTATGCTCAAAGGTGGAGGCGCCTCGCTGCCCAAGTTATTCCTTCTATGACAGAGTTAGAAATGGTCATAACCTTCATAGACATACAAGAAGCTCCTTTCTACGAGAGAGTTTTAGCTGGCATTGGTAAACCATTTTTTGAATGATCAAACATGGAGAGATGGCTGAAATGGGGTTGAAGTCAGGAAAGATTCGAGACATAGCCGCTCTTGAAGAAGTTGTTGAACACATCTAATCCGGAACTTATGGAAACAACCCCCGGAGGGTCCATAAAAAGAAAGAGGATGATGTTTCCTTGATACTACAAGGTCAAAAAGGCAATCAGAATATGCATATCCAAAGGAGAAATTACGCTCCCTTTCAAGAACAGCCTTCAAACCCACAATTGCCTAAGGGTAGAGAAGTCAAACGCCCTCGAGTGTTTACACCACTGGGGGATTCGCTTGAGAATATTCTTACTCTTCTAACGACTCAGAAGAAAATCACACATCTTCTTCCACCAGCCAACCCTAATGGGAAGGGTTTCAATGCTACTCAAAAATATGCTTATCATGCCGGGGCACCTGGACATGATACTCAAGATTGTTGGGCCTTGAAACACAAGATCCAAGATTTAATAGACAACGGTGAGATCATGGTCACCAAGTAAGATCAACCTCATGTGCAAGACAACCCTCTTCCTCAACACAAAGAGGAAGAGGTTAATATGATTAATTGGAGCAGTGGACATAGTTCCAATTTTAATGGTAAATCATCCTAGACCATCGAAGACGGTGTTGACAAATGGGATTATGAAAAGTTCCAGTTTGTGATGGAATGAAAGATTAAAGCTCTGCTTAAGCAGATTGAGCAATTAGAAGAACTAGTGACCCATCAGCATCAAGTCACACGCCAATTAGTCAGCCAGGAGCATGCTAGTCTCCTCCCTTTTGTTATGAATACTCCATCATCGCCTTCAAAAAATGAAGCACTGGAGGACAAAGTTGCCAAAAGAGCAAATGCTAAAGCCCGTCGGGATTTTGCCAATAAAAAGGAATTTAAATACCTGGGCCAACCTATACAAGAGATACTTCAGATGCTGATTAATGAAGGAAGGATTACGTCCCTTCTACCTCCAATTAATCCCCTTTCAGGATGGTTCAATTCTAATGGAGTATGTCAGTATCATTCCCATTCTCGCGGTCACAACACAGAAGAATGTTAGGCACTCCGCCACCTTATTCAGAATCTAATTGACAGTGGTGTCCTGCAACTGGCAGACGATGATACTATGTTATTTGAGAGTGAAAATACTTATCCTACTAAATGGAAGGGATTGGTAGCAGTTATATCCGCTGAGGCTGATGGGACTGTCAAACCATTCCCAATACAAGCATTTCAACTCAAAGGAGTTGACAATCCTTTGAAAGTGGTTGCTCTAGAGCCAATCAGCTTGCCGTTTAGATCACAATATCCTGTTATCAGCTTACAAAAAGTCCCATGTAATTATGGAGAAGCTGAAGGATCCATATCTCATACAACTTCGGCAGTGTTGAAGGAAAATCCACTATATCTTCCCTAACGGGTGATGAAGCCTGCCATCAAATAAAAGGGGAAAATTCCCATAGAGAAGATTGAAAAGTTCCTCCGTTGTATGGGTCATAACGAAGCCAAGGTGGTTTTAAGCTTAAGAGAAGCTCCACATCAAATTTCAATACTGGACTTGGCGTTCTCTTCTGAAGATCACGGGAAGGTCTTACTAAAGGTTTTGGAAGAAGCCTACTTACCAAAATCAGTGGATGTGAAAAAATTTCAACATTTGGTTGATCACATTTTTAACAACAATGTGATATCTTTCATTGATGATGACATACCGCCCGAAGGGACCTGGCATTGCAAGCCATTGCACATTGCGATTTTATCCTCCAGATACATGCTAGCTGAAGTCTTGATAGATGGAGGTTCATCTCTAAATATATGTCCTTACGCTACATTGGTAAAGATGAACGTTAATCTCAAACAGATCCGAAGCAGCCATACGGTTATCAAAGTTTTTGATGGATCCTGCCAAAATTCAGTCGGAGAGATTGAACAGCCAATTGAGATTGGTCCCCATACATTCTGTGTATCTTTTCACGTGCTCAAAATAGATTCAGGATACAACCTGCTATTGGGAAAATCGTGGATTCATATGTCTGGGACCGTCCCCTCCACTCTTCATCAGCAACTGAAATACATTATTAATGACAATCTAGTCATGGTTAACGCTGAACCAGAATGTCCTCAGTATGGGGACATACCACTCATCAACTTCAATTCAGATGTTGAGCTGGTCAGTTTTCATTCCTTGGAAGTGAACAACACTCAATACCATTCCATTGGGATGCCATTTCCCGTACCCAAGATATCTGCCGAAGTAATGGCATATACTCAAGAAATGATGTCATTGGGTTATCAGCCGGGACAAGGGCTGAGTAAAACTCATCAGGGCATTAAGCGCCCGATTCAAGTGTCCAGTCAAATTGGGATAGCCGGACTAGGCTATTCTGCTAGTTCTAGTCACAGGAATCCGCATAAGCATAAGCAGATTCCTCCAGCTTAAACCACACGACAATTATCTCCACTTGCAAATCCTGAGCCCGCACAATCTCTGGTAAAGGTGCCTGCCCATGTGATGGCCATGTTATTTCCCAAACCGATTCTGGTAAAGGAGAAAGAAGTCTTTGTTCCAGATCCTAAAGTGGAAGAAGAGGAACGAAGAATTAAACAAGACATCATTAGAATGATGTCAGGTATAAGCATCATTGTCCATGATGAACATACAAATAGATACACCCCAGACGATGATTGCCCAGACGTAATGGTCATCATTCGGGAAAAAGAGGATGATGACCGCCCCTCCATCACTACAGTCCACCAGGATTTTTCCCTCGACAATTGGAGCAGCACTCCTTGCATTGGTCGACAATGGTAAAGCGGGTAGAAACTCTTTCTGCCCTGCAGATATCATAACTGCTTACTTTTCTGTACAGTATTAGCAGTTGTTTTGTCAGTACATGCTAACACTTTATATGATTAAACAATTTCATATATATTAAGTGAAAGTATATTTTGTTTCAGGACTCTAAATTTAGATGTGCATGTACTTGCTGATAAGATGCCCCTTCTCCACAAGGATTGTAACTTTGATGAAAAGTTGGACTTAGACTTGATGGAAATACAAGAGGACATTGAGGTGTCTCCGGAGATCAAAGAATGGGTCGAAGACAAACCTAAACCCAACCTTAATCAAACTATCTCCTTCAATCTTGGAACCTTAGAAAGCCCTAAGTTAATCTAGATTGGTTTAGACCTTACTCCAAACCAGAGGAATGACATGGTTACACTACTAACCCAATTCCAGGATGTGTTTGCATGGTCTCATGAAGACATGGTGGGTTTGTCCACTGACATTGTCCTTCATTGCCTTCCCATTGAAGAGGGATTTAAGCTAGTCAAGTAGAAGCTCAGGCGATTGAAACCTGAGTGTAGTTTAAAGGTGAAAGAGGAAATTGTGAAACAATATCAAGCTGGTATTATCACGGTGTCCACATATCCTGAATGGATATATCCAACATCATTCCCGTGCCTAAACCTGGAAGAAAGGTACGAGTTTGCGTGAATTATCAGGATCTGAATAAAGCTTGCCTTAAAGATAGCTTTCCCGTACCATTTATCCACATTCTCATTGATAATACTGCTCAATACGGCATGTACTCCTTTGCTTATTGTTTTGCGGGGTACCATCAGATCATGATTGCTTTGGAAGATCGTGAGAAAACTGCTTTCATCATGCCTTGGGGAACCTTTTGCTATAGACAGTTGTCTTTCGGCCTCATCAATTCCGGAGCTACCTATCAGCGAGCTATGATGGCTCTTTTCCACGACTTAATGCACAAAGAGATAGAGATCTACGTGGATGATATCATTGTCAAGTCCCGAAGGGAAGAAGACGACTTAGACCATCTCAGAAAGCTCTTCAACAGGTTGCGTAAGTATAACTTGAAGTTGAATCCAACCAAGTGCGCCTTTGGTGTTAAATCAGGTAACTTTCTAGGATTGCTTGTCAGCCACAAGGGAATTGAGATGGATCCCACTAAAATCCAAGTCATTATGGAAATGACCATTCCTCAGACTGAGAAGGAAATACGGGGATTTTTGAGAAGAATCAACTTCATTAGCAGGTTCATTTCTTAACTCACAATAACCTGTGAGTCCATCTTCAAGCTGTTAAGGAAGAACTCCTCCATGAAATGAAATTATGAGTGCCAGAAGGCCTTCCTTATAATTAAAGAGTAGCTAGTCAAAGCTCCTATCTTGGTACCACCCATGGATGATGTTCCCCTGTTCATGTACCTGTCTATAAGTGACAATGTCATGGGCTACATGCTGGGACAGAAGAACGATAGAGGCCAAGAATGAGCTATCTATTACCTCAGCAAAAGATTCAGCAGCAGTGAACACCAGTACACACTAATTGAGAAGACTTGTTGTGCTTTAGCATGGGCTTCCCTGAGGTTACAACATTACCTCCATGGTCACACAACCCATCTCATATTCCGCGTGGATCCTCTCAAGTACGTGTTCAATAAACCCATGTTAAATTGTCAGCTGTCCAGATGGCAGTTGATCCTACAACAATTTCACATCCTCTATGTGACGCAAAGTCCATCAAAGGTCAAGAAATTGCAGATCAACTGGCCGCCACACCTTCAGGGGACTTCAAACCCTTAGAAATATACTTCCCTGATGAAGGGGTAATGCCAATTCAGCAACACCATCAGTGCGATACATGTCATACATGGAAAATGTATTTCGATGGAGCTGTTAATATGGAAGGTTCTGGAGCTGGAGCAGTCTAGTATCCGGTAGGGGGAGCAGTATCCCGTCGCTGTCAAATTAAAGTTTGTTAGCACCAACAACACAGCTGAGTATGAAGGCTGTATTTAGGGGCTAAAACTTGCCCGTTCAATGGGCATCAGGCAGTTAACTGTCTTTGGAGATTCAGAGTTGGTAGTCAAACAATCCACGGGAATCTATCAAACCAAAGAGCTACATTTGTTGCCTTACCATCAGTAAGTTTTACAGATGGCTTCGGAGTTCGAAGAGATCTCCTGTCTACACATTCCCCGTAATAGGAATGACTTTGGAGACGCGCTAGCAAGTTTGGCCTCCTTGATTCACATACCTGACAAGGAAGACATGCCAACCCTCACATTTGATCTGCAAAAGGAACCAGCCTATGGGAACTATGTTTGAGAAGTATTAGATGAACTACCTCCCATCCAGCAGCCTTGGTATCAGCACATCAAAGAGTACTTACGAGATGGATCTACACTCGCTAAGGCAAGCCCGACTGAGAAAAGGTGGATTCATCGACTGGCTATGAAATTCTACATGAGCGGAGATGCACTCTACAAAAGAGATACAGGATTAGGTCTCCTCAGATGTCTGGACCAGGACCAAGCTTAGAGGCTCATGGTTGAGGTCTATGGTGGAGTATGCGGCCCACACATGAGCGGCCCGCTACTTGTTAAGAAGATCCTTAGAATAGGACATTACTTGCTTACTTTCAAGGCTGACTGTGATGATCACTTCAGAAGATGTTATCAATGCCAAATTCATGAGAATGCTGTCCACGCCCCTCCACGGGAGCTCCACAATATGAGTTCACCTTGGCCCTTCCCAATGTGGGGAATGGACGTGATCAGGCCCATCAAGCCCAAAGCTAGTAATGGGCATCGGTTTATCTTCACCATGATCGACTACTTCACCAAGTGGGTAGAAGCAGCCTCCTTCCCCAAGGATACCAAAGAAGTCATCATTACTTTCATCAGAAATATTGTTACTTGTCGATATGGACAACTAGAGGTAATTATATTAGACAATGCTAAGAACCTCAACAATAGAATGATGGAGGAGTTATGTAGTAAATTCCATATCAAACACCTCAACTCCATCATCTACCGTCAAAAGATGAATGGTGCTATTGAAGCGGCTAACAAAAACATCAAGAAGATCATGCCAAAGATGTCCGCCAACTACAAATGATGGCCTGACCTATTGCCTCTTACTCTGTTAGCCTACAGAACATCAATGCGCATTTTCACTGGGGAAACCCCCTACTCATTAACCTATGGGATGGAAGAAGTGCTCCCCATAGAAGTGAAAATGGAATCCCTCAGAGTGTTGATAGACACTCAGCTAGATGAAGACCAATGGGTACGAGATAGGTATCACCAATTGTCTCTAATAGATGAAAGGCATGCCGCTACTATCTTCCATGGTCAGTTATATCAACAAAGGATCGCCAGGTCCTACAACAGAAAAGTCTGGCTACGGCAGTTTAAACAACATGATTTGGTTTTGAAGAAGATCATTGACAACCAAGATCAGTCTAAGGGAAAATTTGCTCCTAATTGGGAAGCCCCGTTTATTGTCAAGGAGGTATTGACAGGAGGCGCTCTCAGATTATAGGAAATGGACGACGATGAATTTCCACAACTTATCAACTCGGACACCATGAAACGGTACTATATTTGAGGTTACCATCAAATAAACATCCTGGAGTTGGATCATCAGATCACCAGTCATTCCGGTTCTTTAACCCTTCACTACATACAACTTTTTTCCACACTTGGCCCCTCAGGGAAACATACTCTTCAAGCCAGTAGCCTGGCTTCCCTCCATTCATACAACTTCAGTTATCCCACTAGGGATTGAACCTTTCACACTTGCAGTTTTTCCCAAACATGGGATTAAACTTTTTCACACCTTCAGTTTATCCTGAACTTAGGATTAAACTTTCTTTCCCCCTACAGTTTGTCCTACACAGAGGATTAAACTTTTCGTCGTTTGTAAATCGTCCTGAGGGTGAACTACGTCGACCTGATCTCCCTGATACACGGGACTATGTAGGCAACCATTTTATATGGCCCAGTCGCAATAAAAAAAACAAAAACAAAAACAACAAAAAACACTTCTACACCATTTTCATTACAAAAACAAAAACAGCAAAAACATTCCTACACCCTTTTTTGCCACATATAGCATTGAACCTCTTACACCAGGTTCGAACAACGCAGACCTGATCTCCTCTTCAATAGGAGTACGTAGGTAGCTATTTATGGTTCGGTCTAACCCCCTACCTAAACACAAACACTTGTCAACGGTACTGGGATCATCTTTCAATCCACTACATTTCATTGGATTCAGACCAAAGGGATGGAACTACCTGACCTCCTCCTAAATAGGAGATTCGGCGACCATCTAAGCTGCGGTTGTACCTTGAAGAGCAATACCAATCCATAAGAGATGGAATTAACTAGGCTCCTCCTAAGTAGGAGTACTGGCGACCATCTGTGGTGCGGTCAATCTTAGAGAGGAAAGCCACAATCATCTCCACATTTTCATATAGAAACCAGTCCCAAGACACTAAAGATGGTAGGGATACACACAAATCAATTATCCATTCTGAACTGTCCAAAGACAACTCAATGTCCATCCATCAAGGAGGAATTCAAAATACATCAAGATCACAAGCTCTGGAGAAGCAATCAAAATATCAAGCAAGCAACAAAGCATATCTGAAAGGGAAGTGATCAAAAATATATTTCCCTACTATATATAATGTTGTTTGATATACACAATGTAAACTATACATGACAAAATGGCTAAGCTAGTCTATGCAGGAAAATACAAGCCCATCTACAAATCAGTGTATATGCGAGCTATCAAGCCCAACATGGCATCCCTCTCAGAAGAAGGAGGTAACGCTATGGTCTCCTGTACTAGGGTATCCACACGACCTAATAGATCTGCAGCCATCTGCATGGTGACACTGTGCTCATCGATGTACGTGTTCATCTCTATAATCGTGCCAGTGGTAAGGGACCTCACTATGGTACTATCTGTAACGGTTACATCTCGGGCAGATATGGCGACATCCCTCTCGACTATCACTGCATCTCTGGCAGATCTGGCCTCATCCCGCTCAACAACAGTAGCATCTCTATGGGCTAATGCCTCGTCTCTCTCTAACAGAGTTGCGTCTCTCCCATCAAGGGCTATCAACATCAAGGATCTAGCCTGATCTCACTCAAAGGTCATCAGATGAAGACTATGCTTGAAGTACAGTGTTGAATGCTGGATCATAACAGCGCTAGTACTGGGAGAATCTAAAAAGCTACTGGCAACCCAGGGAATGGCTACTCCTCGGTGTGAGAATCAATGTCCTCCATGGGCTCTCCACCATCTGAATCAATACTCGGCACTGTGGATCTCTGTCTCCATCCACACAGAATACTCTGGTGAATATCCAGGATGGCTAACAAAAAAAGTAGCCATCTCACGCTAATCCCAACAAGTATACACCCAGGATCGGTTCTCTACTGACAAGTGGCAAAAAGCTAAACGCTGACATAACGCCCCATCAAAAGGATGAAAGTCCTAGAACTGGTCAAACTGTGACATCACGACCAGTGGGTGGTAGGTAGTCATGCCCCTCAAACCAGTAAATAGAGAGACTAAGTCTGGTGAAACTAGCGCTCAGATAATGCCCTGAGGTAACCCCAGCGACATCGGCGAGGAAGAATGGAAAAGAACGCCCCAAATCCCCAATCATGCACAATCGCTCTGTAGTCGGGATGCAGAGCCTGGTACATGGAGTGAATGCTAAATCAGTTCCCTATGGGCTGTGTAAAGCCGAGAACCTGCATCAGAATCCTTTAATCCTCGTCAATAGGAAAGAAGGAAAATCAAGTCCAGCTTTATACCTTATTTGTGTGCAAGTACATCGAAGGGTGTCGACTCAAATCACCCAGAAGCTTTGGGTTTGCGACCTGAATACTCGGGAGGTCCCTACGGGGAACATATGCAGTAGGAGCTGGGTCCGTAACTGGGACATCAACCCAGACAAGACGTATCACCGCCTCCGCCAGACGACGAGGCTGTCTAACAGAACGGGGTCGAGGCACATCAGAAGCCCTCCTCTATACACCTGAAGTGGTCCTGCAGGAACTACTCGGCTAATCCAGATCCATAATATCTGGACAACAAGTCTCCAAATCACCTCAGAAATGGTGTGGTATTTTCTAACTTGGAGCTTTTTAAAATGTATTTAATGACTATATGCATGCATGCATTATTTTAACATATGCCTACAGTAGAGTTAAAAATGCATAACTACCCAATGCCTATATTTTGGAAAATTTTGCCATAGTCCCCTCTGTAAATAGGACTATCCACATGCACATAGGCATGACTAGGTGACCATTCAGTAGCACACCTGCCCACAGTCATATATATATATTATTTACATTAAACAGTTAAAGTCATCAATCCATAAGGGTAGCTTAATTACCAAGATTACCTTGTATTTTTACCTTTTGCTCATTTATCCTCAAATAGGATAAGAAATAGCAAAAAAAAGGTGCCAATTTGACTGTTTTAAAAGATAAATTTTTTCACATTATTATGTTCAGCACAGTTTAATACGAACATTTACTGTGTTGAATATTTTTTATCAAGTCATACAAGCATGCATATTCACTACTATGTGTTTAGATGCATTTCATGTGATAAGTCATTTTCCAATGGATAAAAACTGGAAAAGAAGGCATGCATACATTACCAGGATAGTGTTCAACACTTTTACAGTGACAGAATTTGCAGAAAGACGTCCGAACTCAACAGATCTGAAGAAGAGCTCTCAGATTTCCTTCGCGGGGTGACTTGAAAATGACTTGAGAAAGCAACCAGTCCATTTAAGGACATTTACGGTTGGCCGCAAGTCCACCTGTGGCTCCTGCAGGTGTACCTGTGGCACCCCTATGTAGGGCCCACCCCTCCGGCTCGGTCCAGTTTGAGTTACAAAGGAGCTCTCACAAGGTGAAAAGGCTAAATCAGAAAATAAAAATGCTACGTGATTGAGCGAAAGGGCTTGGAATCCTGGTTTTCTTAGACCGAACCGTGGGTCTACACATAGTGGTATTCACCCGCACACAGAGTACACTATACCGATGATCTCAACTGTTGCAAGTCACACTCGGTAATACCTTATGTTGATCCAATGCCTGCAAGTAAGGGTCGTCACCCTAATCCTCTCATATACCCCGGCGGAGGTATCACGCATCTTCATCTGTCCAATACAGATACACCGGCGGGGGTATTACGCGTCTTCATCTGTCTAAATATAGATTCCCCGGCGAGGGCATTACGTGTTTTCATATGTCAAAGTGCATATTCCCCGATGGGGGTATCACGCATTGTCATCCGTTAATGTACATGTCAACGAAGGTTAAGCAGCCTTGACATCATTATAACCGTTGGCAAGTAAATCCAACGAAGCACCGAAAGCCATCCGATGATTGCAGCCGTTGATACACAAATCAGCGAAGGTCAAGCAACCTTGACAGTTTACCTGATAGGGATATTATCCGGTGATGTATATGTTAGCAAAGGTCAGGAAACCTTGATAACACAAACTATTGGCAGTAACTCCGACATAACATTGATATGTCCTGGCGATACAAATCGCGAAGGATCATCCTCATCGGGGAGGACCGATGATGGAATATGTTATACACATCCACAAACAGACAAGGATACATCCCCATAGAGTCTCTGATATGTGAGGAATACATCTTCAGTATAAAGCCTGTATCCAGGATTCAAGACTTTGGTGATAACCCTAATGTTAACAATCCTAGAGATACCTGGTAGCTATGGATCGCACATCTTTGACAGTTCATCAGGCTACTTATATATTGTCATCCCTTGTAGAAGCAACAGGGAGCCAGCAATCTTCCCACCATGTTGGACAACAATCCAACAAGACATAGGCATCATAAATTTGCATCACGTTGCCATATATTGCATTATGAGTATCTTGTTGCATTTTAAGTGTATAGTATTCTTTATCCTATCCATGCCATTGCATTGCATAAATATGATAAAGAGGGGCATCTGTAGACACTCAAAATTTTATGCATACCTGTTACAAACATTGCAAGAGGGCAGAATTATCTTTCAGAGATAACCCTGGAAGACAGCTCAGTTCAATCCCAGAGATAACCCTGGGATACTCAGTATTACCATCTCGGAGATAACCCTAAGATATAAAGCTCAGCCCCAGATACCATCGGAAGTTTAAACCTCAACCCTGGCGACAACACCGAGAGTTTCGGTTTTAACCTCAGAGATAACCCCGAGGACAGCAATTCAAGATACCGAAAATTCCACCGGAGATGGCAGTTCTGTCTCTGAGATAACCCTGAGATACTCAGTTCTAGTCCCGGAAACAACACCGAGAATAACAGTGCTAACCTTAGAGATAACCCCAAGGAGTGTAGTTGTAGTTCCAGAGATAACCCCAAAAATGCTTATTTCAAAGCCATGCAAACAGCTTCAAAACACTCGGCAAAGCCCTGAGGCATTCAGTACAAGACTCGGAGATAACCCCAAGAAGACAAGCACACCTCAGAGATAACCTTGAGGGCCTTCAGTACTTGCAGCAGTCCAATCTCAGAGATAACCCTGAGCAACGTCTGCTCTATCAACCCAAATTGAAGATAACCCTGGTGAGGGGTAAAATCATCATTTTGCCACCTCGAACATACATCACGCCATCTCAACATCTCATACAGAAATTTCTACATAGTAATGTCCCACGAGAACTAAGGAAGTCCAATCCCGAGTGACTACTACACATGACAGCACACCGGATAAAATTTGAAGTTTGAAGGTGAGGGCATGGTCCCATCTTCCTGACTTCGTACAACCTCTAATCCAATGTCATGACATAGCTCTCGACAACGGCGGTTTAAAGTATGTCTTATACACCTTAATCGGATGCCCATATTGCAATTATGAAAGTTCGAGCGGACATCACAGTGCACACGTGCACGTAATTCGAGACGTCAAGACCTGTAGAGCCCGGGGCACCCCAGGCAACTGTAGGTACACCTCGGCTCCCCTCTCTATTAATAGAGGGCTTGGGGTGGCCATTTTGAAAGATAAAAAGGCGAGGAAGCCCTATCTAAGTTGCTCTATACACACTCTAAACTGAGTGCTTTCTCATTTTAAACACTTGTAAGCTCACATATAGCTATATTTTTACCGGCGGGAGCCGAGTGTTCATCCCTTTCAAGTTATTGATGTCTTCTTTGGCAACCCACTGTAAGCCTTCTTACACATTTTAAAGCATTTCTCTTCATCTTTGGACACACCGTTCTTCACGTTGAGAGTCGTGTTGCGTGTGTTTACCCGGGCTTCGGTCCGTGGCTTTTATTTCTTTTGTATATATATATTATATATATATATAAACTTATGTCTGGAGCGTTTAATTGCTTTCGTATATATATATATATATATATATATATATATATATATATATATATATATATATATATATATATATGTGTATCGAACTCTGTTCGATGAGCCTAGACTTATGTCTGGAGCATTTCTTTGCTTTCGTATATATATATATATATATATATATATATATATATATATATATATAAACTGTGTATCGAACTCTGTTCGATGAGCCTAGACTTATGTCTGGAGCATTTCTTTGCTTTCGTATATATATATATATATATATATATATATATATATATATATATATATATATATACTTATATATATAAACTGTGAATATACAAAATTCGACAACAGGGAATATATATATATATCGTCCCGCCTGGAGTTTACTTCGTGGCGGTTGATCGTTTTTATGGCTTTCTTGACCTTTCGTCCCGCCTGGAGTTTACTTTGTGGCGGTTGATTGCTTTTACAGCTTTATTTATATTTTCGATCCCCATGAAGGTGCTTCGTGGTGGTTGATCATGTCAATATATATATATATATATATATATATATATATATTTACCATTTTTATATATTTACTTTTCTAATCCCCCATGGAGGTGCTTCGTGGTGGTTGATCAAGTTTGTATATATATATTTACAGCTTTTATATATATAACTGCTTACAGCTTTCATATAAATTGCGGCATCATGTGAGCCTAGGAATACTGAATCTGTGATGCCCCCAAATCCAAGTTACCTAACCCCCGAGTTTGGTACTCACGATCCACAAAATAATTAACATCTAACTACCCATTCATTGATGAATAGAATATTACACCACATAAACTGATATAGTTAATACATTCGTCCCAAGTTATCTAACCTTCATATTACAAACATACCATTTAGATATACAAAAAGGATTTACAAAACAACATAATAATAATAATATTCATTAAACTATTCCAGCAACAGGCCTTTGCCTTTATTTTTTTCAGCACCTCCAGCCACTTTGTTCCTAGCTGAAATATTTTATTTAGCAAGGGTGAGCAACAAATTTGTCCCGCAAGTTAAGACATACAATGACTGTATAAGAATCAAGAATAACATACTATCTAATCCAATAGAATGACACCAAAGTTCGGGGAACTTTGAAATAGCTGAACAAATCTCTAATTACTAACAAGTCTTCTCGAAATCTATATAACACCATAATTTCATAATGAAAGAATGCAACGCTTTCAAAGTTTCTACGATATTCTATTGAATAATCAAAAATCAATTCTACACAATAATAAAGTGGAATGTTTTCCAGATTTATGTTGAGCGATCCATTGGATCTAGAACTTCTCTTCTCGTGTATCTATCAAAGATTTACTTTGATATATACGCAGGTGTATCAGATAACCATAAAGATTAAATCATACCCCTCTACAAGTATAACAAGTGATCAGTTTTATTATACCATATATTATGCATAATACTTAAAAGTGCGCAATAGTCGAATATACGATCTAAAATGTTTCCTTTATATAAAAGGTTGTTCTTCTCAGTCTTTGAATCAAAATTTGATTTAACAACAAAATGCAATGATTTCAATATCTAATCACTTCTCTTCTCTTCTTTTCTCTTCTCAAACCTATCAAGTTTTTCTTTTTCGATCTAGCCGAAACAACTGGCATTGATCTATCAATAATAATTGAATTCTCTTCTCTTCTCTTCTTGAACCTATCAAGTTCTAACAAATGTTCGTCTAGCCAAAACAATTAGCAAAGATATGTTTCAATACGATTAAACAATAGACAGATTTTATATGTACTATTTGAAATCAATAATAGCTACTACAGATGTGAATATCCAACAACAGTTTATTCTACAAGTATATTCTCAGAATCACTAACTCAATTTGAATTAATAAACATGCACTAACTGCGAATAATCAACAATAAGATCTTGGACGTGGTCTAATCAACAATAATTAACCACTATAATTGTAAGACCCCAATTTTTTTTTTAATAAAATGGAATTTTCTTTATTTATTATTTTAAAATAGTAATGGTTGAATTGATTAATGAGGTTAGTTATAGGTAAAATGTGACGCCCCAAAAATAGATATACAACACCCATTCTGAGTCGCCAAATATATGGTACAGAAAGCAAACTATAACTTCAATAATACAATTATCGTGCAAAATACGACAACACATTTTGTGAGTTTAAATACAAATATTGTCTTCTAGACAATATCCACACTCAAATAAGTCCTCAATATAATTATTCAAACACTATTTTACAGAAATAGTGAGGACTGCGAAAATATCTTTCTAGAACCATCACTCCATACCCCGACTAGATCATGCTATGTTCTCACCTCCTGAGAAGAAAAATGGAACAAAAAAGAAAAGTGTGAGCTCAACTAGCCCAGTAAAAAATATTATGACTAAGATAATATACAACAAATTATCATTAGTATTCAACAGGGAAAAATTTGATAGAATATAATCGACAACAAGTTTTAGATCAACAACTGCAGCGGAAACAGCAAACCATTAGAAGAGTCAAGTAGAGAATGAATTCTACTATCTTCTAAGATTTAAAAGTCCATCATCAATATTTTATCCCTGTAACATCAATTAATAATCATCTTTAACCAAATAGTCATATTTGCACTACAGGCCAAAGATATTCATTTGTATCACCAGTCAGTCATGTTCATCTCAACACCTGTTCATCTTTGCACTATAGGCCAAAGATATTCATCAAGTAATCATACATCTTTGCACTACAGGCCAAAGATATTCAGTAATATCATCATTTAGGACTGAGGATGATGAAAAATATCTTAAAGAGAACGAATCCAGTGAGACAGAAGGACAAATAGTAGGGATTCGTATAACAGTTTATCCAAGCTCAATAATACTTCATAATAATCAATTGTGAAGCAGAATTCAAAAAAAAAAGATCAAAACATGGATACAATCAAAGATAGTAACCATAATAGACATCTTGGACAAAAAGAGAAAATTTTATTTTTCGGTGAATAGTGTCGTATTCGTGAATAGTGCCGTATACGTGAATAGTAACGTATACGTGAATAGTAACCCCGACACAAAAAGTTCAAAATTTGATAAAAACTCATGTTAATATTTCAGCATAATGATATTGAAGAAAATAATATCATTTAAGATGAAAATAATATCCCTTACCTCAAAATAACCGTACTTCTGACTGAATATCGGATATGAGGCTGAATGAAACTTGTGCTGAATAGCAACTTTCTAAGTATCTAAATACTCACAAAATACACTTAATAATCTAGAGAGAGAAAGAGAGAAAACTTATGAATTCTGGTGTGATTTTCAATTCTAACTTAGCTATCTATTTATAAGAAAATGTTAGCACGCCGAAGCAGACTTAACCTGCAACCTGATGGCTTTACCTGCTACTATTTTCACCCACCACATTTGAATAAAAATCTCAGCACATTTCTTCACCAACCAAGAGTGGGGCCCACCAATTCTAGAATTTTCCACCAAAATGATTAACTCCGAAAATTCAACAATTTCTGAACCAGTCATCTCGTAAAATTTATAACAAATCATACATTCATTTTTAACGGTTCAAAATTTATGGACATATACTCAACTTATATATATATATATAACATATCCAAATATTACCACGATCCAACGGTCGGATTAAAAATTATAACCCTCGTAAAATATCTCAAAAACCCTAATTTGATTTTCAATACCTCCGTTCCGACAAAAAATACAGATAAAACACCTCAACATTAACTCCTTCATTTTTAACCACAAAAATATATCCCTCAATTATATCCACATAAAACAAATATTTCCTTATCATATGAATCAATAATTAATTATTCACAAATAATATTACAGAATCACATTTATGACAACCAGACCGTTCCCAGGAAAGAGGGGGCTTGCCAATAAGAATTTCTCCTTACTAGCTCGCAATTAGATGACCAAACCTCTCCTTAGACAGAACTTTCTAGACATTGCCAATAATGCTATCTAATAATATTATTTAAATAATATGAATTATTGATCTGATAAAGGAAAATACTGTGCAGCAACAATTATTGAAATAACAATAATATAAAATATAAACGCAGCAATTATTGAATCAATAAAATAAAATATTGAACAGTAACTAATGTAACAATTATTGAGTAGTGCCTTCCTTTATAAGAATCAATAATTCTAAAATACTGTGCAATCCATGTGCTACTGTGCAACCACGCGTATTACTGTATTTTAACCACCGGGTATTCCAACAGTGTTAACGGTAACAACTACGCCGTTATTTATAAAAACTCAATTTTTGTCGTTATCTTCATCCAATCGCTTTCCGTTATGGTTGTGACAACCCGAAAAATCAGATTGTTAAGAATTTAAGTTAAAGAATTAGTTATTAATAAAATGAATTTTTATTAATACTATTATGTGCTATGTGTTGATTAATCATTCTATAACCTAGAATGATTATTAATCGGGAGTATTCTAGCTACAAGCTAGACTGAACGAGTAAGAATTTTCAAGATGAAAATAAAATTTTTCCGGGAATAAAATATTTTTCGGGGAAAAAGACGAAATAAGCACTATTCACCTATTTCTGCTCGGAGATTATTTTTGAAATTCTGAGAAGTTCTGGAATACGTTTAATTCTAAGACGTAATGGAATATTCAATAATATTTCAGTTATGGCAAAAACAAAGTTTTCTCCTGCGGACTCAAAACCTAAGGGTTAGGGAAAGTGAGTTCCGAGAATGTTATGAGTATGTATAATAACTAGGGTTATTATGCGTGAGAAATACGAGTATGATACGAGTTATTATATGAGTATATTACGAAGATTAGTACGACGTATAATACGAATATCGTACGAACAATATACGAAGAGAATACGAGAATACGAGAATACGAGAAAGGAATGTGTAGAGTACGATCGTAGAATACGATTAGTCTTAATGGACTTTGTGTTCATGGACTTTGTAGAATCCAATTGGACTTGGATTATGTCAAGCCCAATGATTTGTGAAATTAAGCCCAAGTTAAGCCTAATAAAAATTAGGGTTAAGGCCCAAACCAAGAAAAGAAACCGCGGATCGAACCGATGGGTAAAACCCATGGACCAACCCATGGGGATGACCCATGGGCATAAGGGGCGGCCACTTGGCCACCAAGTAAGGGTGGTGGCCAAGTAAACTTGGTTGCCAAGTGTGGAATAGTAAGGAGGTGGAGGAGAAATGACCAAAATGCCCTTTGCTTGGAAATTCTATAAATACTAAGCTTAACTTTCATTTTCTAGGATTTTGAAAATCCTAGAACTTGAGAGAGAGAGAGAGAGCTCGGTTGGGAGAGGAGAGGAAGAGCATGATCATGAACGCTCGGATCAAAAGTGATCGTGAAACAGAAAAGCTAGCAAATCGCCGGCTTTGTCTAACGAAAGAGAAATAAAGAAGAACGGTAATCCGAACCCTAGTTTCTTCTACTATTTTCTTTAAGTTTAATATGTTTAAAACATAACTTAATGAGTATAAGGAGTAGATGATGTTAGAAATGATTTCATATGGTTGAAATCATGAGAAAATAAGAAATAAGGAATAAGAAATTTAGTTTATAAATTTCTTAAGCAAGTATAAGATTCGTGAGGATTTTGAGCGATCCGAATGAATATTATGAACGAGTAGGTGAATTAAGTAAGGAATGGTGTTCTATAACATCAAATTCCAAGAAAAAGTGAAATCGTAATCCAAAATATCGATTAAAAACGAAGGACGCGAAGAACGCGTAGAACGTTGTTGACGGACAAATTTAAAACCATCGTAGTGTAATTGTTGTTGATGGACAAGTTTAAAACCATCATGTATAAGTTAGTTGCTTCTTGCTTGGTTAGGAGCGTTAGAAACGTTCATGAAGAACGGATTTAAATTGAGCTATAATGAAGTTATGGCGAAATTTTCGTAAAAGACGAACGAGAATTAGAAAGTTAGTAAATGAACCCGAATGTGTAGGGTTTCATAAGAATATAAGAGAACGTATAAAACGTGAGTCGTAGACTCAAGAACGAACGAATTCTGAGTTCGGATGACCGAATTACGGACGAACGAACGAAGAACGTTAAAAGCGTAAAATGAACGAAGAGTTAAGATTAAGCCAATTGAATGGCATGTTAACGGATTCAGAATGAAGTTCTGTCTGAGGCATATTAAAGTACGTAAGATAAGGGAGAGAATGGATTTAGAACGACCTCGTTCCGAGTTATAACGAAGAAGTTATGAGATCGTAAAGTAAGCATCTCAAACTTGACTTAACACTTAGAAAAAATTTCCTAGGGTTTTGTCTTGGCGCCGCAGCTCGGGAAGGGGCGCCGCAGCACGGGATGGGGCACCGCAGCGCGAGAAGGGGCACCGCAGCGTGAGCTCGACATGCACTCCTGGAGAGTGGCGCCGCAGCGCAGAAGATGGCAAGGGACTTGGCACCCCAGCGCCAGGTCGGAAGAGAAGAAAAAGAAGTAGTTCGCGCCGCAGCGCGAGAGGAAAGGAAGAGAGTGGTGCCGCGGTGCCAGTGAAGGGAAAAAGCCAGATAAGAGCTTTTAACTGCTCAGCTACTGGGGGATGTGCAAGAAAGAAGTATGAACATATAGTTCACGTAATGTAACACTTAGTCAAGTGTTTTAAACCTTTAATAAAGGTTGAACAAAAAGATTAAAAGATAGAGAATGTAAGCAATAGATTACGTAACCAATATCCGGGGACCGTAGTCGCGATAAACGAACGTGAGGGATTGCTATGGTTGTGATTCCTTAGACGTTGGTTGACGAGGGTGATGTATAACATTTTGATGTTATGACATGGCATTGAGAGATGAATGTAAAGCGTATAGACGCTATGAACACAACGTAGTTGCGAAGAACGATCGGTCTTAGCATACAACGAACAGTATGGCTTTGACATTAAGAAAGAATAATGAACATGGGGTTCATGGGATGGATAACGATCGAAAGCAAGTAAAACCTTAAGTAAATGTTGAATGAGAGATTAAAAGACGAACAAGTAAAGGTTGAATGAGAAATTAAGAGACGAGTAACGTGAACGTTGAATACGTAAACGATTCTCGTGAATTGTATTCGCGTTTGACGAACGTGGTAAGTATACCCTAGTTGTATGACTTAGACGTTGACGAAGATAGTAAGTAAGATACGAATGGTATCAAGAGAGCCGTAATGAACGGTAATAAGATTACTGAATGCCGATTATAAGTCGGGTGAGAATGATAGAATAAAAAGTAAGCGTTGAATGATTCCTGAGGTATGGCATTTAGTTGCCAGAAAGCCATAAGGAATAAGGAAGTTGACATAACGAACATTATAGTTTAATGGTTCGGATAAGTTATAGTAAGTTAGGTTGTAGTACAATCGTAACATTTGATGGTTGACATATGGGAGCTGGGCTAAACAATTCCTTCAGAGAGCGAAGGTATATACAAAACTGGCAACCGATCTAACTCACTGTGTGGGCAGTGTAGATGAGACGGGAACTTGTTTGTTGGTTGTTTGTGGGAAACCACTCAGAGTACCATATGGACTACTAGCAGAAAAGCGATGTGTGCTGAGTCCTAGAGAAGTATAAGCAGAAGATAAGAATGTGAATCATCAAAGATGATGAACGTGTTGAATAAGACATCTCCGAATGTCATAAAGCCGTAAATCGGTAGTAAAGAAAGTTAGTCGCGTAAGCTTAAATTACAAGAACGCGAACCTTAAGAAGTAAAGTTAAGAGAGAGAGAGAGCTCGATTGGGATAGGAGAGGAAGAGCATGATCATGAACGCTAGGATCAAAAGTGATCGTGAAATAGAAAAGCTAGCAAATCGCCGGCTTTGTCTAACGGAAGAGAAATAAAGAAGAACGGTAATCCGAACCCTAATTTCTTCTACTATTTTCTTTAAGTTTAATATGTTTAAAATATAACTTAATGAGAATAAGGAGTAGATGATGTTAGAAATGATTTCATATGGTTGAAATCATGAGAAAATAAGAAATAAGGAATAAGAAATTTAGTTTATAAATTTCTTAAGCAAGTATAAGATTCGTGAGGATTTTGAGCGATCTGAATGAATATTATGAACGAGTAGGTGAATTAAGTAAGGAATGGTGTTCTATAACATCAAATTCTAAGAAAAAGTGAAATCGTAATCCAAAATATCGATTAAAAACGAAGAATGCGAAGAACACGCGAAGAACGCGTAGAACGTTGTTGATGGACAAATTTAAAACCATCGTAGGGTAATTGTTGTTGATGGACAAGTTTAAAACCATCGTGTATAAGTTTGTTGTTTCTTGCTTGGTTAGGAGCGTTAGAAACGTTCATGAAGAACGGATTTAAATTGAGCTATAACGAAGTTATGGCGAAATTTTCGTAAAAGACGAACGAGAATTAGAAAGTTAGTAAATGAACCCAAATGTGTAGGGCTTTATAAGAATATAAGAGAACATATAAAACGTGAGTCGTAGACTCAAGAACGAACGAATTCCGAGTTCGGATGACCGAATTACGGACGAACGAACGAAGAACGTTAAAAGCATAAAATGAACAAAGGCTTAAGATTAAGCCAATTGAATGGCATGTTAACGGATTCAGAATGAAGTTCTGTCTGAGGCATATTAAAGTACGTAAGATAAGGAAGAGAATGGCTTTGGAACGACCTCGTTCTGAGTTATAACGAAGAAGTTATGAGATCGTAAAGTAAGCATCTCAAACTTGACTTAACACTTAGAAAAAATTTCCTAGGGTTTTGTCTTGGCGCCGCAGCGCGGGAAGGGGCGCCGCAGCGCGGGATGGGGCACCGCAGCGCGAGAAGGGGCACCGCAGCGTGAGCTCGGCATGCACTCCTAGAGAGTGGCGCCGCAGCGCGGAAGATGGCAAGGGACTTGGCGCCCCAGCGCCAGGCCGGTAGAGAAGAAAGAGAAGTAGTTCGCGCCGCAGCGCGAGAGGAAAGGAAGAGAGTGGTGCCGCGGCGCCAGTAAAGGGAAAAAGCCAGAGAAGAGCTTTTAACTACTCAGCTACAGGGGGATGTGCAAGAAAGAAGTATGAACATATAGTTCACGTAATGTAACAAAAAGATTAAATGAGATTAAAAGATAGAGAATGTAAGCAATAGATTACGTAACTAATATCCGGGGACCATAGTCGCGATAAACGAACGTGAGGGATTGCTATGGTTGTGATTCCTTAGACGTTGGTTGACGAGGGTGATGTATAAAATTTTGATGTTATGACATGGCATTGAGAGATGAATGTAAAGTGTATAGACGCTATGAACGCAACGTAGTTGCGAAGAACGATCGGTCTTAGCATACAACGAATAGTATGGCTTTGACATTAAGAAAGAATAATGAACATGGGGTTCATGGGATGGATAACGATCGAAAGCAAGTAAAACCTTAAGTAAATGTTGAATGAGAGATTAAAAGACGAACAAGTAAAGGTTGAATGAGAAATTAAGAGACGAGCAACGTGAACGTTGAATACGTAAACGATCCTCGTGAATTGTATTCGCGTTTGACGAACGTGCTAAGTATACCCTAGTTGTATGACTTAGACGTTGACGAAGATAGTAAGTAAGATACGAATGGTATCAAGAGAGCCGTAATGAACGGTAATAAGATTACTGAATGCCGATTATAAGTCGGGTGAGAATGATAGAATAAAAAGTAAGCGTTGAACACTTTAACCAGCGTAAGGGTTGAGTGTAAGCGAGTGTTAAACGGACAGAACCTACACCCTGTGTATGGTTTAACAGTAATGTAATGAAGAATGTTGATTAACCGTGAGCGGTGAAGGAACTAAATTGAAGATAATAACGTATAATGTTAAGAAGCCGAGTTAATAGGTATAACTTGGATAAACGTTTCGAGTTGAATGAATCGAACGTTGTAAGTTATGAATAAGTTCATATGAAATGTTTAACGCTATGGTCTCATAGTATTGACAATGAATGATTGTTCCGAGTATACAAAAGATTGTATAACTTAGACGATAAATAATGATTCCTGAGGTATGGCATTTAGTTGCCAGAAAGCCATAAGGAATAAGGAAGTTGACATAACGAACATTATAGTTTAATGGTTCGGATAAGTTAAGGTAAGTTAGGTTGTAGTACAATCGTAACATTTGATGGTTGACATATGGGAGCTGGGCTAAATAATTCCTTCAGAGAGCGAAGGTATATACAAAACTGGCAACCGATCTAACTCACTGTGTGGGCAGTGTAGATGAGACGGGAACTTGTTTGTTGGTTGTTTGTGGGAAACCACTCAGAGTACCATATGGACTACTAGCAGAAAAGCGATGTGTGCTGAGTCCTAGAGAAGTATAAGAAGAAGATAAGAATGTGAATCATCAAAGATGATGAACGTGTTGAGTAAGACATCTCCGAATGTCATAAAGCCGTAAATCGGTAGTAAAGAAAGTTAGTCGCGTAAGCTTAAATTACAAGAACGCGAACCTTAAGAAGTAAAGTTAAGTAAACCAATGCATAAGTCAAATATATGACTAATTGGTGTACTTGTTATTTCCTTATTTGTTATATAGGGTTTTGGAATAAGCATTTCAGCGTAAACTGTAAGCTGTAGCTATGTGTAAGGCAAGTTTCCTAACTTCATTCATATTTTAAATGAATGTTAGTTTTTAAAACTTCTTAGATGTTGAACTTGAGAAGTTCTGTCTATGTGCGAATGTGCGATATTTGTACAAGGTGGTAGTATGTATGAGGCCTTGTGCCATAATGTGAACACTTCGGTGTTTCTTTGAGATGAACTGTTGTATGATTGAACTGTTCAATAAAAGTATGTTCTGTTTATACATGAACCGTTATTGTTAAGTCTGTGCTATTGATTCTAGCCAGACCGATGGTGATGAAAAAAAGTAGAGAATGAAAGTATTTCAAAGTGCATGTGACTAATGTTTTAAAATGATAGGAATCAAGACTATTCCTATTATTCAAGCTGCTTCATAACCTTTGTTCGGTTATTGAAGTTCTGAAGAATGTTTAAACTCATGAAGTTGTTTGTTCAAAATGTGATGACTTGCTGGGCAATTTAATGCTCACACTTGCTTTAAATGAAAAACATTTTCAGCGAACGATGTTAAAAAGAACTTAAGGATCCCGTAAAGATCAAGCTGAGCGGTATTCAGACGAAGTGCCATTCATTATATGAATGTGCGTGAAGAGCAAGTGAAGACTTGTAATATAGAATGATAGAATTGAGCTATAAACTAGTTTAATGAACAGTTATGAATCCTTTGTGGCGGACGAAAGTCACTCGTGTAAGATATAAAGAATAATGTAATTATCATTATTTGTAATGAAAGAGGTTTTGTGGTTATAGAACCTAGGATTTTAGAATATATATTATTATATTTCAGTATATAATGATGTATGTTTGGAAGAAAATGGGATAGTGACGTACGGAATCCGGATGGAAAAATAGGCCGAATTTTGGGGCGTTACAGAGTGGTATCAGAGCTGATAGGTTATAAATCTTAGGTAAGAGTACCTAAGACTATAATCGTAGAGAGAATGATAAGAAGATCACCACGTGATCATAGTAAATCGTAGTAACAGATGAGCTGTTAAACAATGAATGATTTATAGCTAATGCTATGAATGAATGGTACTACGAATTAGTACGGGAAGAAGAACTCAGATTTAGTTGTGAAGGGTAGTATACGAATTAAAGAAAATTCGTATTAAGTAGAGAGGAAGTTAGAAGTTTTAAAATTTCAATTGAGAACTCCTGTGATGGTTGAGTTGTATGAATCTTTGTATGGGCAGAGGTTTGTACTCGGTGTAACAACTACTTAGTTTATTACAGTGATAATCATTGGAATTGGTCGCGTTATTAAGATGTATATGACGGGAAGGTGAATCTTTTCTCATGTATATACTTGATAGATAGAGAAGGTTAAGGTAGGTGCGAGTCTTGAAACGCATACCTATGGTAAGTTTGTGACTCATAATAGTATGGTATGTTTTCGAATGGTTCAGCGAATGGACGCCAAAGGTCTGTCTGGATGTTCTTAAACTCATATTATTATGGAAAGTTCCTGAACCCATAATGTGTGGTAAGTTGATGGACTGTACTAAGAAATAGGAATGTTTAGACTAAAAACGAAGTATTTTCAGTAGACTTAGCATTGAAGGTGCTAGAGAAGTTTAAGTATTGTCGCATAAAGACAATGAAGGAAGATGGAGAATAGGATATTCTAAATCCTCTAGCTATGCTAGATTTCGAAGTTTATTCAAATCGTGCTGAATTGTACATTTTGAAAAAGAAAAGAATTGGTTCGACTTTTTGGAACTAATGGATTTTAAAAGAGCTATGTTTTTATGTCTATGCCAATTGTTTCAGCTAGACACAAATTGATTTAAAATATCAAAATGAATTTTATATCATCAGTGCATTTGATGCAAGGATGGTAAAAAGATGGAGTTGTTAATGCAATTAAACCTGGTATGGAATTTGATCAGAGGATCAATAACCTGCTATGGTATGATGTATAATGACGAAGTCATAAACTGACGAAGTCCTCAATGTACTGTGAAGAGTACGGTATCATGACGTCATGAAATATTTTGAAAAGAATTTAAAGAAGTAGTCGATGTCAAGCGAGTTGACTAGACGAATGTTTCAAGAAATATCCAAATTTTTGGTACTAAGTCTGAGGTGAACATACCCTGAAATGGGGTTATACGTTAGGCTGATCACCTACGTATGGAAGAGGTAGTTTACCTTCTTTGTGATTGTAAACTTACCGTGTAAGAAAGGTTTACGGCGAGAGGCTGTTTAACCTTGTAAGAGTTCATGGTCAATTTGACCCCTCAGCAAAAGAATGAAATGTTTTAAAGGAATCTTTATATTCCTAGTTATTCCTTTCGCTTCATGATTCTTGATAGGTTATGGAGGTTAGGAATGATGGAAAGATAAGAACTTCTTTGAAGAGAAGTTGAGAAGAAGGGTAAGCTAAAATTTCGAGGACAAAATTCTTTGAAGGAGGGAAGACTGTGACAACCCGAAAAATCGAATTGTCAAGAATTTAAGTTAAAGAATTAGTTATTAATAAAATAAATTTTTATTAATACTATTCTGTGCTATGTGTTGATTAATCGTTCTATAACCTAGAATGATTGTTAATCGGGAGTATTCTGGCTACGAGCTAGACTGAACGAGTAAGAATTTTCAAGATGAAAATGAAATTTTTTCGGGAATAAAATATTTTTCGGGGAAAAAGACGAAATAGGCACTATTCACCTATTTTTGCTCGGAGATTATTTTTGAAATTCTGAGAAGTTCTGGATTACGTTTAATTCTGAGACGTAATGAAATATTCAATAATATTTCAGTTATGGCAAAAACGAAGTTTTCACATGCGGACTCAAAACCTAAGGGTTAGGGAAAGTGAGTTCCGAGAATGTTATGAGTATGTATAATAACTAGGGTTATTATGCGTGAGAAATACGAGTATGATACGAGTTATTATACGAGTATATTATGAAGATTAGTACGACGTATAATACGAATATCGTACGAACAATATACGAAGAGAATACGAGAATACGAGAAAGGAATGTGTAGAGTACGATCGTAGAATACGATTAGTCTTAATGGACTTTGTGTTCATGGACTTTGTAGAATCCAATTAGACTTGGATTATGTCAAGCCCAATGATTTGTGAAATTAAGCCCAAGTTAAGCCCAATAAGAATTAGGGTTAAGGCCCAAACCAAGAAAAGAAACCGCGGATCGAACCGATGGGTAAACGGATGGGTAAAACCCATGGAGCAACTCATGGGGATGACCCATAGGCATAAGGGGCGGCCACTTGGCCACCAAGTAAGGGTGGTGGCCAAGTAAACTTGGTTGCCAAGTGTGGAATAGTAAGGAGGTGGAGGGGAAATGACCAAAATGCCCTTTGCTTGGAAATTCTATAAATACTAAGCTTAACTTTCATTTTCTAGGATTTTGAAAATCCTAGAACTTGAGAGAGAGAGAGAGAGAGAGCTCGATTGGGAGAGGAGAGGAAGAGCATGATCATGAACGCTAGGATCAAAAGTGATCATGAAATAGAAAAGCTAGCAAATCGCCGGCTTTGTCTAACGGAAGAGAAATAAAGAAGAACGGTAATCCGAACCCTAATTTCTTCTACTATTTTCTTTAATTTTAATATGTTTAAAATATAACTTAATGAGAATAAGGAGTAGATGATGTTAGAAATGATTTCATATGGTTGAAATCATGAGAAAATAAGAAATAAGGAATAAGAAATTTAGTTTATAAATTTCTTAAGCAAGTATAAGATTCGTGAGGATTTTGAGCGATCTGAATGAATATTATGAACGAGTAGGTGAATTAAGTAAGGAATGGTGTTCTATAACATCAAATTCCAAGAAAAAGTGAAATCGTAATCCAAAATATCGATTAAAAACGAAGAACGCGAAGAACACGCGAAGAACGCGTAGAACGTTGTTGATGGACAAATTTAAAACCATCGTAGTGTAATTGTTGTTGATGGACAAGTTTAAAACCATCGTGTATAAGTTTGTTGCTTCTTGCTTGGTTAGGAGCGTTAGAAACGTTCATGAAGAACAGATTTAAATTGAGCTATAACGAAGTTATGGCGAAATTTTCGTAAAAGACGAACGAGAATTAGAAAGTTAGTAAATGAACCCAAATGTGTAGGGCTTTATAAGAATATAAGAGAACGTATAAAACGTGAGTCGTAGACTCAAGAACGAACGAATTCCGAGTTCGGATGACCGAATTACGGACGAAGGAACGAAGAACGTTAAAAGCGTAAAATGAACAAAGGGTTAAGATTAAGCCAATTGAATGGCATGTTAACGGATTCAGAATGAAGTTCTGTCCGAGGCATATTAAAGTACGTAAGATAAGGAAGAGAATGGCTTTGGAACGACCTCGTTCTGAGTTATAACGAAGAAGTTATGAGATCGTAAAGTAAGCGTCTCAAACTTGACTTAACACTTAGAAAAAATTTCCTAGGGTTTTGTCTTAGCGCCGCAGCGCGGGAAGGGGCGCCGCAGCGCGGGATAGGGCACCGCAGCGCGAGAAGGGGCACCGCAGCGTGAGCTCGGCATGCACTCCTAGAGAGTGGCACCGCAGCGCGGAAGATGGCAAGGGACTTGGCGCCCCAGCGCCAGGCCGAAAGAGAAGAAAGAGAAGTAGTTCGCGCCGCAGCGCGAGAGGAAAGGAAGAGAGTGGTGCCGCGGCGCCAGTAAAGGGAAAAGCCAGAGAAGAGCTTTTAACTACTCAGCTACAGGGGGATGTGCAAGAAAGAAGTATGAACATATAGTTCACGTAATGTAACAAAAAGATTAAATGAGATTAAAAGATAGAGAATGTAAGCAATAGATTACGTAACTAATATCCGGGGACCGTAGTCGCGATAAACGAACGTGAGGGATTGCTATGGTTGTGATTCCTTAGACGTTGGTTGATGAGGGTGATGTATAACATTTTGATGTTATGACATGGCATTGAGAGATGAATGTAAAGTGTATAGACGCTATGAACGCAACGTAGTTGCGAAGAACGATCGGTCTTAGCATACAACGAACAGTATGGCTTTGACATTAAGAAAGAATAATGAACATGGGGTTCATGGGATGGATAACGATCGAAAGCAAGTAAAACCTTAAGTAAATGTTGAATGAGAGATTAAAAGACGAACAAGTAAAGGTTGAATGAGAAATTAAGAGACGAGCAACGTGAACGTTGAATACGTAAACGATCCTCGTGAATTGTATTCGCGTTTGACGAACGTGCTAAGTATACCCTAGTTGTATGACTTAGACGTTGACGAAGATAGTAAGTAAGATACGAATGGTATCAAGAGAGCCGTAATGAACGGTAATAAGATTACTGAATGCCGATTATAAGTCGGGTGAGAATGATAGAATAAAAAGTAAGCGTTGAACACTTTAACCAGCGTAAGGGTTGAGTGTAAGCGAGTGTTAAACGGACAGAACCTACACCCTGTGTATGGTTTAACAGTAATGTAATGAAGAATGTTGATTAACCGTGAGCGGTGAAGGAACTAAATTGAAGATAATAACGTATAACGTTAAGAAGCCGAATTAATAGGTATAACTTGGATAAACGTTTCGAGTTGAATGAATCGGACGTTGTAAGTTATGAATAAGTTCATATGAAATGTTTAACGCTATGGTCTCATAGTATTGACAATGAATGATTATTCCGAGTATACAAAAGATTGTATAACTTAGACGATAAAGAATGATTCCTGAGGTATGGCATTTAGTTGCCAGAAAGCCATAAGGAATAAGGAAGTTGACTTAACGAACATTATAGTTTAATGGTTCGAATAAGTTAAGGTAAGTTAGGTTGTAGTACAATCGTAACCTTTGATGGTTGACATATGGGAGCTGGGCTAAACAATTCCTTCAGAGAGCGAAGGTATATACAAAACTGGCAACCGATCTAACTCACTGTGTGGGCAGTGTAGATGAGACGGAAACTTGTTTGTTGGTTGTTTGTGGGAAACCACTCAGAGTACCATATGGACTACTAGCAGAAAAGCGATGTGTGCTGAGTCCTAGAGAAGTATAAGAAGAAGATAAGAATGTGAATCATCAAAGATGATGAACGTGTTGAGTAAGACATCTCCGAATGTCATAAAGCCGTAAATCGGTAGTAAAGAAAGTTAGTCGCGTAAGCTTAAATTACAAGAACGCGAACCTTAAGAAGTAAAGTTAAGTAAACCAATGCGTAAGTCAAATATATGACTAATTGGTGTACTTGTTATTTCCTTATTTGTTATATAGGGTTTTGGAATAAGCATTTCAGCGTAAACTATAAGTTGTAGCTATGTGTAAGGCAAGTTTCCTAACTTCATTCATATTTTAAATGAATGCTAGTTTCTAAAACTTCTCAGATGTTGAACTTGAGAAGTTCTGTCTATGTGCGAATGTGCGATATTTGTACAAGGTGGTAGTATGTATGAGGCCTTGTGCCACAATGTGAACACTTCGGTGTTTCTTTGAGATGAACTGTTCTGTGATTGAACTGTTCAATAAAAGTATGTTCTGTTTATACATGAACCGTTATTGTTAAGTTTGTGCTATTGATTCTAGCCAGACCGATGGTGCATGAAAGAAAGTAGAGAATGAAAGTATTTCAAAGTGCATGTGACTAATGTTTTAAAATGATAGGAATCAAGACTATTCCTATTATTCAAGCTGCTTCATAACCTTTGTTCGGTTATTGAAGTTCTGAAGAATGTTTAAACTCTTGAAGTTGTTTGTTCAAACTGTGATGACTTGCTGGGCAATTGAATGCTCACACTTGCTTTAAATGAAAAACATTTTTCAGCGAACGATGTTAAAAAGAACTTAAGGATCCCGTAAAGATCAAGCTGAGCGGTATTCAGACGAAGTGCCATTCATTATATGAATGTGCGTGAAGAGCAAGTGAAGACTTGTAATATAGAATGATAGAATTAAGCTATAAACTAGTTTAATGAACAGTTATGAATCCTTTGTGGCGGACGAAAGTCACTCGTGTAAGATGTAAAGAATAATGTAATTATCATTATTTATAATGAAAGAGGTTTTGTGGTTATAGAATCTGGGATTTTAGAATATATATTATTATATTTCAGTATATAATGATGTATGTTTGGAAGAAAATGGGATAGTGACGTACGGAATCCGGATGGAAAAATAGGCCGGATTTCGGGGCGTTACAATGGAGCCCACAAATAGCTGCGCCGTTGTACGAATATTCCCCGATAGAAAGAATATTCCACGACCACACGAATATTCACCGACCAAAAATGAATATTTTATAACCACTTGCTTATTTGAAATATTTGCGCATTTTACCCATAACTAACCACATTAATCAAATCAACCCTTTCTATTTCAAAATAATAAATAGAGAAAATTTAATTTCATTTATTAATAAGTTAGGGTCATACATAAAATGCGCAAATATTTTTTAAATAAGCAGGTGGTTATAAAATATTCATTGTTGTCGTGGAATATTCTTGCTGTCAGGGAATATTAGTACGACGGCGCAGTCTTTTGTGGGCCCATAACGGAAAGCGATTGGATGAAGAAAACGACAAGTATACGTTGTTTATAAATAACGGCGTAGTTGTTACAGTTAATACTGTTGGAATCCCCGGTGGTTAAAACACAGTAATACGCGTTGTTGCACAGTAGCACACGGTATTGCACCAATTATTGATTCTTACGTAAGAAGGCACTACTCAATAATTGTTACAGTAATTACAGTTCAGTATTTTATTTTATTAATTCAATAATTGCTACGTTGATATTTTATATTACTGTTGTTTCAATAATTGTCACTACACAGTATTTTCCATTATCGGAGCAATAATTCATATTATATGAATAATATTATTAGATAACATTATTGTCAATATCTAGAAAGTTCTGTCTAAGGAGAGGTTTGGTCACCTAATTGCGCGCCAGTAAGGAGAGATCCTTATTGGAAAGCCCCCTCTTTCCTAGGAACTGCCTGGTTGTCAGTACTGTGATTCTGTAATATTATTTGTGAAGAATTAATTATTGATTTATATGATGAGGAAAATATTGATTTTATGTGGATATAGATGGAGAAAATTTTTAAAGTGACAATTGTTGAAAATTGATATTTTATCTTTTCTGATAAAATAATATTTTATTATATTATTATAATATAATAATGGTGATATTTTTATAATAAATGTGGGATATATGAGTATATGAGGAGGAAGTGTATTTTTGTTGTATTAAATGATTAACACATGTTTTGTGTGTCGGTAAACCCCATTTCTTGACTGAAATTTGATTATAGCCTGTAAAATCGCCCGTTTGTGAATTTCGGTCAATTTTTGTTTGGGATTCGGAAAAATTTGAACTTACAAAGTTGTAGAGAATGAAATTTCCTATGGAAAGGACATGTGATTTGAATTTTTCTGACAAAAGGGCTATTTATTATGAATTATTAAAATTCTGATGTTCCGAAATAATTGATTTTTGGAAGTTTTAAATAATTATTTTAAGAAAAATGTTTTTTTGGGCTACACATGTGATATAAATGTGTTGAATTCAGTTGGTCTAAGGTGGGCTTGAAATTGTTTAATTATAATATTATTTAATTAAATTTTCTGCTTTAGTGTTCTAAGCAATTTCCTATAAATAGGGTGCTCAGGTTAGAATTAAAAATCACTCCAGAAACTGAAGTTTTCTCTCTCTTTCTCCCTCTATAATATCGAGTATATTTTGTGAGTATTTTTATACTTTAAGTATTGTTATACGGTACAAGTTCCTTCAGCACAATATCTGATATTCCAACCAGAAGTACAATTCTTTCTGAGGTAAGGGATGTTATTTTCTTCGTAAGTGATATTATTTCTTCAATATCATTATGCCGAAATATTGGTTGGAACTTTTTATCAAATTTGAAACTTTTTCATGTCAGGGTTACTATTCATGAGTATGAGTTACTATTCATGAGTTACTATTCACGAGTTACTATTCACGAGTACTATTCACGAAGCGTGATGATGTTTTTTGTAAAATTTCTATCTTTTGGTGTCGGAGTTACTATTCACATATACGACACTATTCACGTATACGACACTATTCACAGAAAAATTAAATTTTCTTTTCCATGTCCAAGATTGTCTGTTATAGTTCCTATCTTTGATTAGATCTATATTTTGGTCTTCATTCTTGAATTTTACTCCACTCTGGTTATTTATGAAGTATTTTTGGACATGAAATAGCTAAAATACGAATCCTTAATATTTATTATTTTGTTTCACTGGATTCGTTTTCTTTAAAATATTTCTCATCATCCTCAGTCCTAAATGATGATATAATTGAATATCTTTGGCCTGTAGTGCAAAGATTAATGATTACTGATGAATATCTTTGGTCCGTAGTGCAAAGATGAACATGTGTTGAGATGAACATGACCGACTGATTAATATCTTTGGCCCATAGTGCAAAGATGTACAGGTGTTTAGATGAACATGACCGACTGATGAATATCTTTAGCTTGTACTGCAAAGATGACTATTTGATTCAAGATGTATATTGATTGATGTTACAGGGATAAAATATCGATGATGGACTTTTAAATTCATAGATGATAGTAGATTTCATTCTCTACTTAACTCTTCTAATGAATTGTTGTTTCCGCTGCAGTTGTTGATCTAAAACTTGTTGTCTATTGTATTCTATTAGATTTTTCCCTGTTGAAGACTAAAGATAATTTGTTGTACATTATCTTAGTCATAATGTTCTTTACTGGGCTAGTTGAGCTCACCCTTTTTCTTGTTGTTCCATTTTTCTTCTCAGGAGGCAAGAATGTAGCGAGTACTAGTCGAGGTGTGGAATGACGGTTCTAGAAGTGGTTCTAGTAGTCCTCACTATTCTGTAAAAATAGTGTATTAATAATTGTAATGAGGACTTATTTGAGTGTGGATATTGTCTAGATGACAATATGTGCATTTAAACTCACAGTTTTTATGTTATATTAATAAAGTTGTAGTTGTTTCTGTACCATGTATTTTGACGACTCAGAATGGGTGTTGTATACCTATTTTGGGGGCGTCACAGTTGGTATCAGAGCTTAGAGATATGATCTCTAGCGAAGATCGGGGAATAGAACTAGGAGGGGAGAGACGAGTAAATCCTTCGCTAGTGTGTCCTACCTAAGCTTATTTGTTGGTTGGTCAGAGTATAGGGTTATTATGTTGCATGTCAATTTCTTTAATTAATATTTGTTTTGTGGCAGTATTTGAGAATGACAGCTGAAAATATTAACAATAGAGTGAATGAGACCGTGGAAAAAGCTCTAATCGCTAACCAAGATAATGTGATGTCAGGCGAAGAAAGAATTAGAGATATCCATGTGGTGAGTGAAGAATTAATAGTTGCACCCGAGATAGTCACATAGGTAGCAGCTGAGAGTGAGGAAGAAGGGGAAGAAGAGGAACCTGAGGAGAATTTATTAGAAGAATTTTATGATCGAAATATAGAATTACAAAATCTTATTCATGAGTTAGAAGAGCAGGCTGAAGAATGGCAGGCTGTCATGGAGCAAAGAGATGCAACAACTCTAAATTGTGTTACCCGATGTGCGATGCTTGAACAGAAGCACTCTTTGGCAGAGTATAAGATATTAGAGCTGGAATCTGAGAATGCTATGATCAAAGTTCTGATGAAAGAAGAAGCAACCAAACGAATGAGAATAGAGGATACATGGGTAAAAGCTACAAGACACATTGATATTGTTCAAAAAGACGTCCGATCCAATAAGGCCAAAATAGATGAAATGGATTTCGCTTTTTGGACAGCAATTGGGAGAATCCAACATCTTCGAAATTACCCTATGCAGAGCGGTCAACCCCAATTCGATATGGATCGGAGTGTAATGATTGAAATCATGGATCGGGAATTCGACGAAGCAATGACGGGTGGAATGTACTCTATAGCAAAGTTAAGTCCAGTTGGGACGGTGGCACCAGAGGCAGATACGAATAAGTCAAAGTCAACGGTTCCTGGAAGAGAGTTTGTCGTGACTGCCCAAAATGAGAGGAACTTGAACGAATGTATCACGGGTTAGTTAATTATAAATTCTTGCGAAGTCTATACCTTATTAGATATCGGTGCTACCCATTCATTTATTTCTCCTGCTTGTGCTCAACATTTAAACTTGACTCCGGTGAAATTAGACTTTGACCTATCTGTGGAAACTCCGTTAGGAGAAACTTTCATCACATCCACTATTTATAAATCTTGTTTGATCCAAGTTGGCACCATCACCTTACCTGTTGACCTTATCTCTTTAAAGATACTTGCTTTTGATGTAATTTTAGAGATTGATTGGTTAACTACTCATCATGCCAAAATTGATTACTTTCATAAGGTTGTTAGTTTTCATATTCCTAAGCAACCTGTTATTCAAATTCAAGCAACCAAACCATTGAAGTCAAACACTTTCATATCAAGCCATAAAGTCATTCGTTTATTGAAAAACTGATGTCAAGTTTTCTTAGCCTATGTTATGGACTTGAACAAAAATACGTCAGATTTGAATGATTTTTCTATTGTTAGTAAATTTTCTGATGCATTTCCTGAAGAATTTCTTAGCTTACTCCCAAAGTGTGATATTGAATTTTGTATCGACTTTGAACCCGGTACAAAATCCAATTCTAAAATCTCATATTGAATGGCTCCTATTGAACTTCAGGAGTTAAAAATTCAACTATAGAATTTGGTACCCTAGCCTCTATTTGGTGACTTCCTTTATGGAATGCACCGAAGCCAGACTCTCCGTAGGGGACGCCATATTTGTGTGGTAGTAAACTGATAGGTACCATTGTGACGTGCTATCCAAGATTGGGATACGAGTCATAGCTGAGAGTAACCTAAGTCAGTAATCGAAATACATAGCTTTCTATGCTTAGCTGGTTATTATCGAAGATTTTGTGGAAAGATTTTCTCGAATTGCTACTCCATTAACTCAGTTGACTCATAGAGATAAAAAATTCGAATGGAGAAGGGAATGTGGGAAGAGCTTCGAAGAACTCAAGGGGAGACTCATTTCGGCACATGTTCTGACCATACCATCCTAGAAAAACGAACGTGGTAGCTGATGTGTTGAGTAGAAAATCGTATACGAGTATAAGTGCGATATTATAAAAGACCCATTTCGTATGACTTACAAATGATAGAGATAGAGTTAAAGAATCTAGGAACTCACATGATGATATACGAGTAGAATCGACTTTAATCGATAAAGTTAAAACCGCTCAAGCTACACATCGGAGCTGATGAATATGAAGAAGGAGGTGCAAGAAGTTGTTATTCCAAAAGAGAGAATCGGCGATGTGAGGAAAGCTCAAACCTTCGATTTATTAATCTATTTAAAATTCTCGATCGAATAGGAACTGTGGCCTATAGACTCGTTTTACCGCCAAGTATGTCGCGTGTTCATAACGTTTTTCACGTATCAAAGTTACAAAATTATGTGGACGACCCGAACCACATTATTGAGTTAGAACCAGACGAAATAGTCGAAGATTTAACGTACGAGGAGGTACCTGTCAAGATTTTGGATAGGAAGGAGTATATCCTACGCACAAAGGTCATACCCCAAGTCAAAGTTTTGTGGAGGAACCATGCTATTAAAGAATTGACCTGGGAGTTGAAAACAGAAATGAAAGCGAGGTATTCTCATCTTTTCGAAACACCAGGTACGTACGTCAATTTCGAGGATGAAATTTTATAAGGAGGGGAGGTTGTAAGACCCCAATTTTTTTTTTAATAAAATGGAATTTCCTTTATTTATTATTTTGAAATAGTAAGGGCTGAATTGATTAATGAGGTTAGTTATGGATAAAATGCGCAAATATTTTTTAAATAAGCAGGTGGTTATAAAATATTCATTGTTGTCGGAGAATATTCGTTTGGTCGTGGAATATTCTTGCTGTCGGGAAATATTCGTACGACGGCGCAGTCTTTTGTGGGCCCATAACAAAAAGCGATTGGATGAAGAAAACGACAAGTATAAGTTGTTTATAAATAACGACGTAGTTGTTACCGTTAATACTGTTGGAATACCCGGTGGTTAAGACACAGTAATACGCGTTATTGCACAGTAGCACACAGTATTGCACCAATTATTGATTCTTACGTAAGAAGGCACTACTCAATAATTGTTACAGTAATTACTGTTCAGTATTTTATTTTATTGATTCAATAATTGCTACGTTGATATTTTATATTACTGTTGTTTCAATAATTGTCACTACACAGTATTTTCCATTATCGGAGCAATAATTCATATTATATGAATAATATTATTAGATAATATTATTGGCAATGTCTAGAAAATTCTGTCTAAGGAGAGGTTTGGTCACCTAATTGTGCGCCAGTAAGGAGAGATCATTATTGGAAAACCCCCTCATTCTTGAGAACTGTCTGGTTGTCAGTACTGTGATTCTGTAATATTATTTGTGAATAATTAATTATTGATTTATATGATGAAGAAAATATTGATTTTATGTGGATATAGATAGAGAAAATTTTTAAAGTGACAATTGTTGAAAATTGATATTTTAACTTTTCTGATAAAATAATATTTTATTATATTATTCTAATATAATAATGGTGATATTTTTACAATAAATGTGGAATATATGAGTATATGAGGTGGAAGTGTATTTTTGTTACATTAAATGATTAACACATATTTTGTGTGTCGGTGAACCCCATTTCTTGACTGAAATTTGATTATAGCATGTAAAATCGCCCGTTTGTGGATTTCGGTCAATTGCTGTTTGGAATTTGGAATAATTTAAACTTACAAAGTTGTAGAGAATGAAATTTCCTATACAAAGGACATGTGGTTTGAATTTTTCTAACAAAAGAGCTATTTATTATGAATTATTGAAGTTCCGAAATTCCGAAATAATGATTTTTGGAAGTTTTAAATAATTATTTTAAGAAAAATGTTTTTTTGGGCTACACATGTGATATAAATGTGCTGAATTTAGTTGGTCTAAGGTGGGCTTGAAATTGTTTAATTATAATATTATTTTATTAAATTTTCTGCTTTGGTGTTCTAAGCAATTTCCTATAAATAGGGTGTTTAGGTTAGAATTGAAAATCACACCAGAAACTGAAGTTTTCTCTCTCTTTCTCTCTCTATAATATCGAGTGTATTTTGTGAGTATTTTTATACTTTGAGTATTGCTATACGGTGCAAGTTCCTTCAGCACTATATCTGATATTCCAACCAGAAGTACTATTCTTTTTGAGGTAAGGGATGTTATTTTCTTCGTAAGTGATATTATTTCTTTAATATCATTATGCCGAAATATTGGTTGGAACTTTTTATCAAATTTAAAACTTTTTCATGTCGGGATTACTATTCATGAGTTACTATTCACGAGTTTCAATTCTTAAGTTATTATTCATGAGTTACTATTTATGAGTACTATTCATGAAGCGTGATGATGTTTTTTGTAAAATTTCTATCTTTTGGTGTCGGAGTTACTATTCACGTATACGACACTATTCACGTATACGACATTATTCACGAATACGACACTATTCACAGAAAAATTAAATTTTCTTTTCTGTGTCCAAGATTGTCTGTTATAGTTCCTATCTTTGATTGGATCTATGTTTTGGTCTTCATTCTTGAATTTTACTCCACTCTGGTTATTTATGAAGTATTTTTGGACATGGAATAGCTGAAATACGAATCCTTAATATTTATTATTTTGTTTCACTGGATTCAATTTCTTTAAAATATTTTTCATCATCCTCAGTCTTAAATGATGATATAATTGAATATATTTGGCCTGTAGTGCAAAGATTAATGATTACTGATGAATATCTTTGGTCCGTAGTGTAAAGATGAACAGGTGTTGAGATGAACATGACCGACTAATTAATATCTTTGGCCCGTAGTGCAAAGATGTACAGGTGTTTAGATGAACATGACCGACTGATGAATATCTTTGGCTTGTAGTGCAAAGATGACTATTTGATTCAAGATGTATATTGATTGATGTTATAGGGATAAAATATCGATGATGAACTTTTAAATTCATATATGATAGTAGATTTCATTCTCTACTTAACTCTTCTAATGAATTGTTATTTTCACTGCAGTTGTTGATCTAAAACTTGTTGTCTATTGTATTCTATTAGATTTTTCACTGTTGAAGACTAAGGATAATTTGTTGTATATTATCTTAGTCATAATGTTCTTTACTGGGCTAGTTGAGCTCACCCTTTTCCTTGTTGTTCTATTTTTCTTCTCAGGAGGCGAGAATGTAGCGAGTATTAGTCGGGGTGTGGAATGATAGTTTTAGAAGTGGTTGTAGTAGTCCTCACTATTATGTAAAAACAGTGTATTAATAATTGTAATGAGGACTTATTTGAGTGTGGATATTGTCTAGATGACAATATTTGTATTTAAACTCACAATTTTTATGTTGTATTAATAAAGTTGTAGTTGTTTCTGTACCATGTATTTTGACGACTCAGAATTGGTGTTGTATACCTATTTTGGGGGCGTCACAATAATAATTGAATAAATATAACTCAAGGTTGAGTTAGGAAACTTGTCTTCCGCGTTGATTACTGCTACACAATATACTTATCTGCGTTTTAAAGACCTATAATCACAACACCAGTCTTACAATCAACACAATAATTCATAACACACAATACTGTAATTTACTGTTCATACTTCTCCTAGACATATTACCACATAGTCACATCAGTGCTTAATACCTATATAAACACCTATCATGTCTAACTAGTTCGGCCTGGTTGAACTTCAGTCTATTCTCGGCGTCTTGGTCACCCTATCCGATAATTAACACTAATATTGTCAATTAAACTTGGTCTCTAAGCTTCAATATTATTTTAGATAAGTCAAATATCATTTATAATATTTTTCGGAAGCTTTTATAAACAATTATTATAATTTATAATAATTTTTCAAATACTATAATCATTTTTAAATCATTTAAATACTAATTAATTCTATTATTATTAATATTTAATAATATAAAAATGTTAATAAAATACTTGTCAAAATATTAAAGTTATTATTAATAACTTAAAATATTTTTAAATCATCAATATTCAACTTAAATGATTTTTAAAATAATTAAAATCATTTTTAAACCATCACCATTAATATTTAAATATTAATGAAATTATTATCAAAATATTAAGAGTCAATAATTATAACTTAAAATATTTTTAAATCCTTTTTCTCATTTTTAAATGATTTTTACATCAACAAAATCATTTTTAATTCATTTATTTAATATAATACTTAAATAAATCTAACATCATTAATCTTAATTTATTAATGAGAATTCTCCAAAAATATTGAAAATTATATTTTATAATTCTAAATATTTTCTAACACATTATTCTTATTTAAAATGATTTTTAAATTACTAAAATCATTTTTATTTTATTTATTAATTAAATAAATCTACTATCATTAATATTAATTTATTAATGAAAATTCTCTAAAAATATTAAAAGTTACATTCTATAACTCAAAATATTTTGAAATACATTATTCTTATTTAAAATAATTTTTCATAATATTAAATCATTTTCCTCTAATTTATTTAATACACTAATTCAATAAATTAAATACCTTTGATATTTAAATATTTATAAATATTAAGAAAAAATATTTCAATTGGTCAAAAATTATTTTTCATAATTTAAAATAATTTTTAAAACTATTTTTAATAATTTTTATAATTTATTTCTATTTTTTAAATAATTTTTGGAAAATCAAAAAATAAAAACTAATTAAACTGGCGCTATAGGCCTTTAGCGACACAAAGCGTTGTTGTTGGTGCTCTTGAGCTCAAGAACACTGACAGCTTCGTTATCAACCTGCCTTGTTTGACCACTTACAATTCGTAGAATAAACATGTTCTGGGCTATCTCAAGCATTGATCTTGTAGTCAGCATATAGTACTACAGTTATAAATTCTTATCTTGGTCAAACAACAACACAACAAAGCGATCTGGACTCTCAAACATATTGTCAGACCATACCTGGGTTTCCCCAAAAACACAGAACTTCGACTGGTCACTTTTATGCTCAATTAAGTTTATGTTCCAGTCATTGAATTGGTGTTATGAAGGTTCAGAACTATAGTACGCATGTCAGGGAACAGTTATATATCAAGATCCCAGTTCAACTACAACATAATCACAATATATCACTTGGTCAAACTCTGACAGAAAGGGTGTTCATGGAGTTTCTGGGAATTCCCAGAAATACTAAGTCAGGCTCGGATGGCTACTTTGACTTTATATTACATTCAATCTGTTGATTATTAACACGATATAAAGCCATAAACATACAGTACATATGCTAGGCTATAGATAGATTACAACAACAACAAAACGCGTAAAACCTGACAGATCTGGGAGCTTGAAATCTTTGTCAGACGCTGGTAAACCATTTCTGGGTTACCCAGATTTGGCCCGGTCATGCCCGGTCAACGGGTTTTGACCGTTAACAACAACAAATCTAAACATCAAATGACACTGATTCCACTTGCAGATTAAAGACCACATTACAAGCTACACATAACAACTTTAAAACATCAAAAACCATAAACGAACAAGAATATGTGGCTCCTAACATTAGCTTGTCAGACCACAAATTTTGTTCCTGGGCAGTTTTTTCAAAATCAACATTTTAAAGCATTTTGATGTTATGGATATATGTTTGATCATCATAGATCAACATAAAACATCCTCTAGCATGGATCTAAACACATAAACACAATTTTTTTCTTAACATATAAGATCAAAAATCAAATTAGGAATTTATACCTTCTAGCTTAATCTTTGATTCTTGCTCTCCTTAACTGATCTTAGTGATCTAACGGCTGTGTTAAGGACTGAGTAACTTGTGAATTTCGGATATGTGAATTTCGGATATGTAGAGAGAGAGATAGTTGTGGGAGAGTTAGATATCTAATAGGCCAAATACATGCACTTTCTCTCTCTTTTTGATTTCTTATATAATGTGATATGTTGCTAGATCTGATGTTAGCTGTCAATTGGAGGCTGTTTGCTGAGATTTTTAGGAGTCACGAAGCCAAGCTCTTGGAAAATTTACAAGTTATATATTAAAATATACTAAAAGGGTATTTTGGTCATTAGCATTGTAATTTTAATGGCATAATTGACATTGTCCAAACCCTTAGGGTTTAACCCTTAGGTTTTAAAACTTTAGCTTTCTAGGATTTTCTAATTAGGGTTTTTAAATTAGAAAATTAAAAGTTTAAAACTAAAATTAGGGTTTCCTAATCACACCAATGTTTAATAAACACATTAAGCTTGCCAAATAGGATTAGGGTCTCCAACTGTGCGTTAGGTTTCTAATCCTGAGATTAGGGTTTCTAATCTCTTATTAGGGTTTATTAATTTTAAACCTTATCTGATCAATCCTTTGATCAAAATCTCTATACAATGCAAACACATACTCATCAATATAATTATTTTAATTATATTTTCTATCGAATCCCTATCCTAAAATAGGGTTAGGGTTTCTAAAGCTGTTAAGCACAACTTTACTCTAAATTTATTAATCAATACCCAAATTGACTAAGTCTCACAGCTCGTATCACAGATACACAACACAATAATGATAATTAATAATAATATTAATAAAAAAAATTCAAAAAATTTAGATTATTCGAAATCCCGGGTTATCACAAAATCTAGATTCGATTCCCGTGATGGACATTTTCAGCTGTAAGCAGCTTGTAAATTTATTCACGGTGTTTGGATTTTCTTAGATGGTTTCCATGGCCACGAGGAATTCGTCACTGCTTTGTACATTATTTTCTCGAAGATGTTTCGCATCTCGAAAATAAAAGCAATCAAGTCGAACACCTAATAATAAAATGGAAATGTAAAAGGTCTCAATTACTATTGAGCATCAGGGTTTGAAAAACCTCTTTTACCAAACTTCACTGCTATATCTTGTTTAAAACTAAATTTTTACATAAATTCAAACCCTGTGTATATAGGTGCGAACGAGGCCTCGTACTATTTCCAAATAACAGCACATTGACCCACACACACACACATTCATATAACAATTTCTTAAAATGTGGCGGTCACCGTGGTAACACGGATGTCGGGGGGTGCCTAACACCTTCCCTCCGCATAAGCAAGTCCCCGGACCCTAATGAATCTCGGTTTCACAGACCCGTTTAGCAGTGTCACATCACTGGGTCAATGTGCAAACCTTTTCTCGGTTGTGTTGGTACAACCAGTTATAAAACCAACTAGTGACTCTTATAGTCCAATCGTCGACATATAAATGTTAAACTTTTTCACAACTTATTTTTTCAAACAAATCTCACCTAACATGAGAACACAAAAGAACAAGAACAAGAACAGAAAAGGGACAAATAAAATCCCGACGTCGACATATGTCATGCCTCATTTCGTAGATTTATAAGCGAGCATTCTAAAGCCCACGATTCAAGCTAAAACTTTGAGATCAAGTCGGGCACCATTCAAATGATAAAAAATTATGTTCAGTTCGGAGGATTACCGAATGACGACCCGAACGATCATTTGATAAATTTCTTGGAAATTTGCAATACATTTAAATGCAACGGAGTGTGTGATGATGCTATCAGACTCCGTCTGTTCCCATTTACTCTGCGGGACAAGGATAAGAGTTTGTTGCATTCACTTCTGCCAGGCTCCATCACTACAAAAGCTGACTTGGCTCAGAAATTAGTGGCGAAGTTCTTTCCGCCCGCAAAAATAGCCAGGCTCAAACATGACATCACATCCTTCATTCAGTTTGAATCCGAGTCTCTTTATGACTCGTGGGAACGATTCAAGGATTTACTGAGATGATGCCTACACCATGGATTACCATAATGGCTTCCAATTCAGACCTTTTATAATGGTTTATTCAGGTCTACTCGTTCGAGTATAGATGTCGCATCTGGTGGGGCCTTCATGTCAAAACATCATGCAGAATGGTATGACTTGGTGGAGACCATGGCTGTCAATAATTACCAGTGGTCCAATGATAGGCAAGCACCTAGGAGAGTGGCAGAGGTGTATGAGGTTGATTCAGTCACGACACTATTTGCTCAGGTTACTGCTCTTACCAAAAGATTCGACTCTATAGGAGTGCAAACAGTGCAAAACTTGCAAAGTGTCGTTACTGATCAGTGCACCATTAGCCCTGAATCAGATTAGTTTATCTCAAACTACGGGCAACAACAAAATTCCAATCTTCCCGTTCACTACCATCCTGGACTAAGAAATCACCCAAATTTCTCATGGAGCAACACTAACAACAACCAAGCACAACCATCTACCTCCAGACCAACATATTCAAATTGTCCTAGTTTTCAAACTCAGAATCAATACCAACAGTATCCACAAATTTCTTACCAACCCCCACCTCCACAGGATAGAAAGCCCAATTTAGAAGATCTCCTCTCGAGATATATTGCTCAGAATGAAACAAGGAGCAATAATCAAGAGGCATCCATCCGGAACTTAGAAGTCTAAATGGGGAAATTAGCAACTTCTTTGAATAGTCGTCCTCCAGGCACGTTGCCAAGTGACACTGATGTCAACCCAAAATGGGATGGTAAGGAGCAGTGCAAAGCAGTCACACTTCGGAGTGGCAGGACAGTAAATGAAACTGGTGGAGAGATTTCAACAATGCAAGAGAAAGTAGCTGAAGAGGAACCAAATGTGGAGCCAATGTGTGATAAGTCTGGGGGAAAAGAGAATGTACAGAATGACCCTACAAAATTAACCCCTTCAGTTAGCAAGTCTAGTCCTAATATCCAACAGCTACCATTTCCTCAACGCCTTCAGAAACATAAGCTCGATAAATAATTTTTAAAGTTTTTAGAAGTTTTCAAGAAGCTATTAATATCTCATTTGCAGAGGCGTTGGAGCAAATGCCTAGCTATATAAAATTTATGTAGGACATCTTGTCCAAGAAGAGGAAGATGGGGAACTACGAGACAGTGGCACTTACGGAGGAATGTAGTGCAATTTTATAAAATAAGCTTCCACGTGAGTTTCACTATATCGTGCACTATATGGGATTAGTTCATCGGAAAAGCCCTATGTGATTTAGAAGCTAGTATTCCCTATCTATCTATAAGAAGTTGGGGTTAAATGAGGTCAAGCCTACCAGTGTGACCCTGTAACTAGCTGACAGATCTCTTACTTACCCAAAGGGGATTATGGAAGATGTGCTTGTCAAGGTGGACAAGTTCATTTTCCCCGCTGATTTTATTGTCCTGGACTTTGAGGAGGATAGGGAGGTTTCGATTATCCTAGGCAGACCATTCCTGGAAACGAGCAGGACACTAATAGATGTGAAGAAGAGGGAATCGATAATGAAGTACAAGACCAGGAGGTAACATTTAATGTCTTCAGGTCTATGAAGTATCCTAGTGCCTCTAAAGATTGCTTCCAAATTAATGTGATTGACAAATTGGTCCGGGAAGTTTTCTCTGAAAACTGTATGTCTGACTCACTTGAGGCTACTTTGACAGGTGCTAGTAATACGGAAGAGCCTACTCATCTTGAGTGTGCTAAGTGGTTGGATGCACCCCAGAGATTGAAATAGTTCCAGCAACAGTTCGAATCTCTAAATGATCAAGAAGCATCTACTTCCAAGTCACAGCCCTCAATTATAGAACCACCTATCCTTAATCTCAAGCCCTTGCCAAGCCATTTATGCTATTCCTATTTAGGGGAGTCATCCACCTTGCCAGTTATTATTTCTACATCTTTAGATATATAAGGCTCATGAAGAGAAGCTACGTCAAGTTCTCAGACAGTATAAAACAGCCTTGGGGTGGACTATCGTAGATATAAAAGGTATCAGTCCATCATTTTGCATGCACAAAATCCTACTCAAGGAGAGGTCTAAGCCTTCTATTGAACATCAGAGGCGATTGAACCCCATTATGAAGGAGGTGGTCCGTAAAGAAATAATCAAGTTGCTGGACGCGGGCATTATCTGTAACGAACGAGAATTTTGTGTTTAATTTTAAATATTTATTGAATTGAATAAATATTTGAGTTAGTTTATTTATTAAGTTAAATAAATATTCGATAAAATTGTTGTGTAATAATTTAGTTAAGTGTGTATATTAACTAAATTAATGTATGGTAATTTTATGGATCGAAGATTTAATTTAATGAAATAATTAAATTTAATGAATTGTTTAATAATTATAGTATTTTGTGATGATGTTATTTTAATTTAATTGATTAATGGAATTAAAGGAATGATTAATTTAGAAGGTTAATATTTATTAAATAAATATTAAGAATTATATTGGTTAAATAAATATGATGTAGATCATTAAGATTGTAGTTAAGTTAAATAAAAGGGTGACAATTATATACTATATGATAAGAGAATAATAAAAATAAATTAGAAGGAAATTAATTGGTGTTTGCCAAACAAGGTCTTATGACCTTTGGCATATTTGAACTGGTAAAATTCTTTGGTTATTTTAACTGATAGCCACGTTAAGTCTCTTATCAGTTTTATTCTTACACATTATTCCTAAAGGCTGAGAGTTAGAAAATCAGAGAAGAGGAAAATTGAGATGGAGTTGTGAGAAATTGAAGAAGGAATTATGAGGAATCAAGAAGATGGAGGATGAATAATTTAGCTATTATAATCATCTAAGTCTAAAGGAGAATCAAAGGTAAATAATATCCAAAGTTTTAGTTTCTATTCCTCATAGTTTTCTTTCTCTGTAATATGGTTTGATGACTAATTTGTTAAGAAATTGATCACATATGTTAATTAGTATGTATAATCTAATGTATAGCCTCTGTAAATGGTTTTAGAGTGATTAAACTCAGGAAAATATGATTTATCAAGGAGAGATTTAGTTTTGTTATTATACATATAATATGGGTTATTTTGCCAAAATTAGTGGTTGAATCGTGTGTTAATCTGTAAATTGGAAATGGTTTGTGTTAATACATTCAAAAATGAAAATAACGCAAGTTGAATGAATCAATTTGGTTAAGAAACAAATTTGTAGTGAATGAATTTGCTAAACATGTTAAAACATAAAAATTTAGTATAAACATGAGTTTTAAGTCAAGATTTAGGTTAGTTAATGTTTTTGTAAATTATTTATTATTTGGTATGTAGTAGTTCTATGAATTACGAATCCATAGAATCGAAAACGGACTAATTTGGATGTGTATAGCTTGAGTTATGAAGATTAGTAGGAGAAAACGGGTCAAAACAGCAATAACTGTTTTGACCCCCTTTGGTAAAATGGCAATAACTGTTTCATAAAAACTTTGATTAAGGTGATTCAGGATGATTCGAAAAGATAACGAGTAGACCTACAACTTTTATTCTTTAAATATTTCGATTTGAGGTCGGGAACATAGGTCAAAATGGCCATCTTTAGAACTGATGTTAATTTGGAGGCAATCGGAGGCCGTCAAGCATGCACGTGTGCTAGTGAAGTGCTTCTGACGATAAAAGATGTTATTCTAAGTTATAAAACATGAATATTAGTAAATATAATGATACTTAAAATTAATACATGATGTATTAGATAAGTTATATAAGCATACTAAGCGTACGCAAGAGACGAATCAGGCGTGTGACGAATGAACGTCGAAACGTCTTGACAAGTGTTAATGAACATAAAAAGTATTTAAATTCCATTGAAATGAACATTATAAGATATGGAATGGGGTTAATATAAAACTAATATGGAGTCCTCATAGGACTTAAACACTTGAATGAATTTCGAGTATGACTAAGAAGAAATATAGTATTGATTAATAAGTTATATTAGATTGAAACTCAACGTTGTAAGAGTTAAGAATGTGATTTGGATGCTAAAAGTATTATGTTATATTTTAGTGAGTTTCTAGATTCGTGTTATGTGGTTGATTAATTTGGTTAAACCTTAAACTAAAGGTTATAACTTAACTAAGATAAGAATTGAATCTATGAGGATAATGTGTATGTAGCTAATTGATGTGATAATCCTAATGTTATGTGTAGGATATTGGAGTACATGAGTTTTAATTGTATAGCTTACGCAAGAGGTAAGTTCCCTAACCTTTGCTACTTTATTATTCAACAAGGTTTACTTTTCGCTGTCATGTTATACTTATGCAAGTTCTCTATCTCTAATCTCTTATTGAGCAGTTAAGTTATTATGTTTACATAAGTTTCCTAACCTTACTTTTACGTTATGCAAGCTTCTTGAAGTTATTATTCAATTGAGCAAGTTCTCTAACTTTAATATTTAATTATGCAAGTTCTTGTTCCTAACTTATTATTATGCATACTCTTTAACTCTGAATTATTGTTAAGTAAGTTTCTAAACTACGCTTTTCATTGAGCTAGTTAATTAATCCTTACTCCTTCATTTCAAGCGAGGTTGTTTTGTTTATTCAAAGTTTATACTATTGTTGGAAAGCTTGATCTTGTTGAAAAACATGTGTTCAGCTAAAATTAACAGTTGTTCAATATCTTATCACCAATATCATTGCAATATCTTACATTATTGTACTGAACTCTTAGTTGACTAGAGATTCTTTATTAATTCAACTAATCCTTTTGATGAATGTTCTAAACTCTAAATTACCCTTAAAGTCAGTTCAAACCAAACTTCCTTTGGTTTACTTATGAATCTGTACAGTTTTAAGAGTGTATAGTTGATGACTAATACTTGTTCAACTAATAAACCACTGATATCCTATCTCTTATTGATACATTGGCATAATTCGATTGTAACCAAACTCTTGAATAGTTATTGATCCCTACTTCATTCAACCAGTACTTGGTTGATGAGCGTTCTAAAGATCTATAATTTCTTTGAAGTTAATTCCAAATCAAACTTCCTTTGGTACGGAACCTAATGATCTAAGATGAGATAAACAACCCTATATCAGGAGATTATTTTAGAGCTACGCAATAGCATTAAAATGTTTGTGCAGTACATAGTACAAAGGGCTGATCACCTAGAGTACGAGCCATATAATCGTTTAGACTATTAAAGGTTATAGTAGAAACACTTGTTAACCTAAGGCATAGATGATGATTATGGTCTTTTAGACCGTTAAAGGTTAAAGTAGAAATACTTGACAACCTATAACATAGTTTGGGGTCTTGTGACCCTCAGTGTATTCCTTTAATGTTGATATTTGTTGTTAACTTAAAATTTCATTATTCCTTTGAACTCATAGCTTTTGAATTTGAGTTTATTGTTTCGATAAGAGTACTTTACCATTGAAAGCTAAGTTAATTGTCATTCATAGAATGTTATTATATATTATCCTTCTTGTGGGCAATTGTTTGCTCACTCTTACACAAAATAATGCAGATGAAGTTAAGAAGTTTGAAGAGCTTTCTACAAGTAAGGGCAAGGGCAAAGTGCTTGATTAGACAACATTTAATTTACCTTATATTTATGAAGCTTATGTAATAGACTTGATTATGATTATGTTTTAATAACATTTCGCTGATAATTGTAATAATAAAGGTTAGATGACCTGGGATTTATTTTGAGATTGTGTAAACCTTTAATGGGAGTTTTATTGTTTAAGCTTACAAGTTTATATCTTTTGTTATGGGTGGTTAGTTATGATTTAATTGGATAGTGAACACCAAATTTGTGGGATTGAAGTACCCGAATTTGGGGGTGTCACATTATCTACCCGATCTCTGACAGTCCATGGGTTAGTCCTATCCAATGCGTACCAAAGAAGGGCGGTATGACAGTAGTGTTGAACGAGAATAATGAGCTTATTCCTACCCGAACGATGACTAGATGGAGGGTATGTATGGACTATAGGAAGCTGAACAACTCCACTCGCAAGGATCACTTCCCTCTGCCCTTCATTGATGAGATGCTCGACAGACTAGTCGGGCACGAATTCTATTGTCTCCTTGACGGATACTCGGGCTACAATCAAATTGCTATAGCACCCGAAGATAAGGAGAAACTACATTTACATGTCCTTATGGGACCTTTGACTTCTAAAAAATGTCTTTCGGGCTATGTAATGCTCCTACAACATTTCAGCGTTGCATGATGTCCATCTTTTCTGATATGGTGGAACAAACCCTTAAGGTTTTTATGGATGATTTTTTTGTTTTTGGGAGTTCTTTTGAAGACTATCTACAAAATCTGATTGTCATTTTGAAAAGATGTGTAGAGACAAACCTAGTGTTAAATTGGGAGAAATGTCACTTCATTGTGAGAGAGGGGATTATTTTGGGGCATAGGGTGTCTGCTTGTGGGATTGAAATAGACAGAGCAAAAATTGATGTTATCGATAATCTTTCACCGCCATCATCTGTGAAAAGGGTAAGGAGTTTTCTGGGGCAAACAAGATTTTATAGACGGTTCATCCAAGACTTCTCAAAAATTACCAAGCTGCTCTGTAGCTTATTGGAAAAGGACGTGTCTTTCAAGTTTGACGAAGCTTGACTAGGAGCATTTAAATTGTTAAAGGAAAGACTCATCTCAGCTCCTATAATACTAGCTCCTGACTAGACCTTTCCGTTTGAACTTATGTGCGATACTAGTGATTTTGCTATTGGAGCAGTGTTGGGACAACGGAGGGACAAGGTGTTACACACGATTTACTATGCCAGTAAAACCTTGACAGATGCTCAGCTTAACTACACCACAACTGAGAAAGAGCTTCTGGCAGTAATATATGCCTTTGATAAGTTCTACTCATATCTCATCAGAACCAAGGTTATTGTGTATACTGACCATTCGGTAATAAAATATCTAATCTCTAAGAAAGATGCTAAGCCGAGGTTGATTAGATGGGTCCTCCTCCTCCAAGAATTCGATTTAGAGATTCGCGATAAAAAAGGAACTGACACCAAGTTGTGGATCACCTATTGAGATTGGAAAACCCAACTCATTCGGGGGATGGTGAGACAAATATCAATGACTTCTTCCCATATGAGCAGTTATATGTTGTTCAAGGTGTAGCACCGTGGTATGCAGACTTTGTAAATTTTGTCGCTTACAATGTGCTACCCCCTAACATGAGCTATCAACAGAGGAAGAAATTCCTAAATGATGCGAAGCATTAACTGTGGGATGAGACATTCCTGTTCAATCAATGTTCAGACCAAATTCTGCGAAGATGTCTGCTTGAGGAAGAAATTGAGGGTGTGCTCCATCATTGTCATTCCTCGAACAATGGAGGGCACTTTGGTGGGCAAAGAACAGTAGCAAAGGTGCTCCAATGTGGTTTCGACTGGCCGACTATGTTTAAGGATGCTCATTTTTATGTATCGCGTTGTGATAATTGCCAGAGAGTAGGAACCATTTCAAAAAGTCATTAAATGCCTTTGCAAAATATTCTGGAGGTAGAATTGTTCGATGTTTGGGGCATAGACTTCATGGGCCCATTTCCATCCTCGTACAACAATCTCTATATACTAGTCACTGTGGAGTATGTATCTAAGTGGGTGGAAATCGTTGCCTTGCCTACTAACGATGCCAAAGTCATGCTAAATTTCTTGAGAAAGAATATCTTTACCCGATTTAGGACACCTCAGGGAATTATTAGTGACGAGGGCTCACATTTCTACAATAAGTACTTTGAAGCCCTTCTCACTAAATATGGGGTATCCCATAAAATTGACATTGCCTATCATTTGCAAACAAGTGGACAAGTGGAGGTATCAAACAGGGAAGTCAAGCGCATTATAGAGAAGATCATGAACCCTAACAGGAAGGATTGGTCTAAAAAGCTAGATGATGCCTTGTAGGCGTATCGCAATGCCTACAAAATGCCTATCAGAATGTCTTCGTATAGGCTTGTTTATGGTAAGGCATGTCATCTCCCTGTCGAATTGAAGCACAGTGCTTATCGGGCGATTCAAAAGCTCAACTTCGATTTGGATATAGCAGGTGAGAAGAGATTGTTACAACTGAACGAATTAGACGAGTTTCAGCACCAAGCGTATGAAAATGCAAAGTTGTACAAAGAGAAGACAAAGAGGTGGCATGACAAAAAGATAGTGGAAAGAGATTTTGAACCAGGACAGAAAGTGCTTCTCTTCAACTCCCGATTGAAACTATTTCCCGGGAAGTTAAAGTCCCAATGGTCGAGGCCGTTCAAAATAGCCAAGGTATATCCTCATGGTGCAATTGTGATTGAAGACCCAAACTCTGACAAAACTTTCAAGGTGAATGGGCACCGCCTTAAACACTACTGGGGCGGCGAGGTCGATTGTCAGAACACTTCCATTACACTAGGTGACCCGATGTAAAACGGGGAATAGTCAAGCCAACGACTTTAAAACAAGCGCTTGGTGGGGAGGCAACCCCATCTCAATATTAAATTCTCTGTTTCTCTTTGCTTCTATCTAGTTTTACATTGCATCTCATCTATATAGTTTGTTAACATAGGTTTCAGTATGTTTGTTGCTATTACTATTTTATCTAGTATGTATGACGAGCTGGTTTGCACGAGGACATATTCTTGTTAATGCATGTTAATGTGTGTATATAGTATTTTGTAATCTGCAGTAGTATGAATTAAACTAGTTAATATTATGGGTTTTAATAGTTTTTGTGTTGCTTTGTTAGTCATGATAGTTTATACTTGGCTTGGCATGTGCAGGAGAATACTTTGTCATGGGTTGATTCAGGGACGGTGCTGCGGCGCCAGTGTGTAGCCATGAATCGACGCTGCAGCGCCAGCTTTAAAGCCCAATTTTGCAAGACAGCGCTGCAACGCCTGTGTTACCTTAGAAACCAGCGCTGCAGCGCCACCATCATGGGTAACCTATTGGAAATACACGCTGCAGCGCCATCTTTTTGCCTGTGTCAAGCTCTGCAGCGCCACTTTAAAATCCAACATTAAATACTAGTGCTGCAGCACCGCTTCACGAAGGAATCTCATCGCTGCAGCACCATTAGCGCGTTCCAGGTGATTAAGAAGAGCTAGTCTCGGCTTTTCTTTGCCATTTCTCCCTAGGCTCTCGACAGATCTTTTCCCCCAAGCTCTCTAACAAATTAGCTATACTACAATACTGTTTGCCCTAGTTTTCCTCATTCGATTGAAGCACGAATTATAGCACCTTCTTAGTAATCGCACAAGTTCTGCATCTTCATTCAAGTTGAGGTAACTGGGTAATTGGGTTATTCAAGTCTATTTCCTGAACTTGGTCTTTTCTTAAAAATTGAAGCTGGTATTGCTTGTGCTTAGGGTTTAATTACTTTAATTTATTGCTCGCGCGACTTTGAATTATTCGTTAAGACAATTGTGCCTTAGCTAGTATCTAGGCTATCTCTACAAAACCCTAGTTTTCAGCTACACACGCCCAGTGTTCGGCGAATTTCTCAAGAGAAAGTGATTTGGCATCTTGGTTTGTTTGGACAGTCATTGGCTTCTTATTAGGTGTTAGGGGCAAGGTGATTGATTCAGTTGGGAGTATTACGTTTTGGGGACTGCTCTTCGCTCTATATGTGTATCTTTTGTCTAAAAATTTCTGAAATGGCACCAAAGAAGCAAAAGCTTGGCATTGGCGGATCTTCTTCATCCATACCGCATTGGAATCATGCGCGGTTCATTAGTAAGGAGGCTTCTGACAAGTACTATACCATTTTGGCTAGAAAGAGCCTAGTGCCAAAGAGAGGTCTCAGGCTTGATGCACGGCTTGATGGGAAAGTGTTTACCATGATCTCTGATCGGAGTTGGAATCATTTCACTCGACAGCCCTTGTCCCCAGTCATTGCTCTAGTGAAGGAGTTCTACGCCAACGCCTCGGCTGAAGGAAATTTGGCGGTGCAAGTCAGGGATAAGACAGTACTGTTTGAGAAGAGAATAATCAATGCCTTGTTAGAGTTAGTGCCCTAGAGGCCAATTATTTGATATAATTGCTTAACATTTCGATATTATATTTGATTGAATAAATGAATAATTTTATTATGGTTTTATTTACTGCGTTATATAAATGTTAACATAATAAAATTGCTTAGAATAGTGATACAAATTATATAGTTTCAAGTATGTGACTTGAACATGAGATTATATAATTACAATTAGTATCATTACTCTTAAATGTCCCAAGTCAAGTATCATTGTTGATGGGACAACAATGATGCATTGATACTAGTATGTGGATTGACTGATGACCAAATCTCATTGGTCATAAATATATAAGATATTAAGTCAATGCATAAGTATGTGTTAGAGAACGATGTACTGGACAGACCCACCATGAGAATTCTATGTGGAGCATTATGCAAAGTGTTATTAGTGATTCTCATAGTGACAATTATGTAATGGTCCTCCGACCTGAAATCACTATATTATTACACGGGAATTTATGTACTTTGATATCATCAAAAGTTACCTTTAATAGGGTGGCCAATAAAGATGATTATTGGGTACATCATGAATCGTGTGAGGAATATGAGTGATCTAGATGGAATTTAACCCTCCTATGTATTAGGGGTGATATCCATAGACTTCTTGATTGAGTGGGACTATGAAATGCATGGCCATGCTTAAATAGTGATTTGTTTCATATAGTCTATTCATTGATCAAGAAAACTCAGATTAAATTATGAAGAGTATGACACATTCCATGACTCGAGTTTAATCTAAGATATCAATGTTAAAAAGATTAAATTATATTAAAACATTGGTCACGATAAGGTTGCATCGAATCATCGATCTTATTATTACTTGGGTAGCAGTGATGCCAACGTAATAATAATCTATAGGGTCACACACAAAGAACGTAATTAAAAGGGAATTAATTTAAATTATAAAGATTTAAATATGTCAATATGATTGATAGAATTTAAATTAATAGGATAATTTATTTATAGGTATATTAATTAAGTAAGACTTAATTAAGATATATATATATATATATATATATATATATATATATATATTTTGAATTTAATTTTAATTATATTAGGGCTTTGATTAATTCCTATTAACTACTATATATACGATATATAGCAGCCATTTTAGGTAACAAATCATAACCTAATAAAAACCCTAGCCGCTCTTAGAGAGAGACTAGAGAGAAATTTCGAAAATCCATTCCTTTGGTGGCTAGTACTGCAGCTCCCTTCAATTGCAGAATCGTGTGACGGTTCGCGTGCGTTCGTGTGGATACCGTAGAGGCGTAGTTCCTTCGGATTACATTGGAGATTCGAAGCGGTTTTAGAGTTTTCTATAATCGGTATAACTTCTAAACCACTGAATTATTTTTGTTTCGCATGAATCCTGGGTTGGGTTTCGGGAATTTCTTTATATTCCGCTGTGCATTTCTGTGCCAAAACCCTACAGTGGTATCAAAGCTACTTGCGAAACGATTAATTCAGATTACGTGTTTTATTATTTTCGATATATATGATATATGCTGTTACAATTTTAGCAATTTGAAATTGATTATATTGTTTTCGATATATATGATATATGATGATACAATTTTGCCGATCTGAAATTGAATATATGATATTATGTTTGTCGACATATTCTTGTATTATGAATATCAGTAATAAATATGCATGTATTTGATGTTCTGTTAATTGTATCTTAAATGGCGTAATAACAGTATACAACTTATGTTCTAATTGGATTAGAAGCATGAAGATTCAGTTAAATATGATTAATTGAAACTAGACATATATGATATGTATTGGGTGTATTGTTATATGGGTGTTTTTGTGGATTAAAATATATGATTCTGAAACTGTTTCAGAGATTCGTATGGAAAAATTCTACAATACAGATTGTAGTTCGAAAAAAATTTCCAGGGGCGCTGCCCCCGACCCCGCTCGCTGACCGGACAGGGGGGGAGACCCCCCCTTGGACCCCCCCGTCGTAGCGCACGATGGTCGTGACCCCAATATTTGATGTATAGTTTTCTTTAATTATATATACACTATCATGTGCTTATTGTGATATGCATGGTCCACAGTTATGGCCTTTTGACCCATAGGTTAGTGGTTTTTGGTTTTAAAATACGGCTTGCATGTCGTGCCTTTCTATAAATTCTAATGTAATATTCTCTTCTCATATAAATCCCCTCGAATGTAACTCGAGGTTTCTTTACGTCATGTAATATTCTATAATCGATGACAAGATGAAGAACACGGTGGAAAGATAATGATGGAGAGGAGGCACATGCTTGAGGAAGATCCAAGGAAGCTACTTATTTTAAGATCTTTTACCACCTTAGATTGACTTTCAATCTTTCATTAGCTTGAAAAGATTGACAGTGGATTGGGCCATAACTGTGACACATTTTATTTTGCACTTTATTTATGCTTGTATATGATATGATAAATAATGTGCATGCTTAATAAGATTAACATTGGTGAGATCTAATTTATTAAGAAAATCCCTCATTAAATTATTAAGTCTAAATCAGATGTCTTCCAATGAATAACACTCATCAAGACCTTGATCAATAGATGTAGGTTTGCCAAAGCAAAGTACCCTATTTATCTAGGTAAGATGCGATAGGATAATTGTGATATCAAAATTGTTAAAATCATTGGGCCCAACTTAACTAAGTTATCTCAATAGGATTGTGGACTTAGAGGCATAGAGTTTGGTAGGTACCATTAGATGGACTAGAAACAAATGTTGTTTACCAAACTATCCAAGAGTTATATATGATATAATTGACAAAGGGTTGTCTACCTAAATAACTGTGTTTTAAGAGATTAGCCAAAGTTAACTTAAGGCATAATGAAATATGGATCTTGGCTCACTAGAAAGATTTTATAGAAAATGCTTTCCGAATTAATGGTGAGGGCTATTAATTTGAATAAAATAGTGGGAGGTATATTTTGAATATACTATTACCAATTACATAATATTAACTCTGTAATTTGACTTATTATTTTTTGCACTTATAAATTGGAGATATCAATGGCAAACAACAACAACACAAGTAGTCTTTCACTACGATCAGTCCTTGAGAAGGACAAGCTGAGTGGAATTAATTTCCTTGACTGGCATAGGAACTTGAGGATTGTCCTCAAATAAGAGCGTAAGCTATATGTCATTGAAAAGCCCATTCCTGCAGCACCAGCTGATACTGCACGACGTACAGAGCATGATGCTTATAAGAAGCATCAAGATGATTCTTTGGACATGAGTTGTCTCATGCTAGCAACTATGAACAGTGAGCTTCAGAAGCAACATGAGTTGATGGATGCTTATGAATTGATCGAGCATCTCAAGAAATTGTTCGAAGGACATGCTCGACAGGAAAGGTATGATACAAGCAAAGCGTTGTATCACTGCAAGATGGGTGAACGTGATCCAGTTGGTCCACATATGCTAAAAATGATTAGGTATATTGAGTGCCTTGATAGGTTGGGTTTTCCAATCACTCCGGAAGCCCAAACTGATCTTGTTTTGCAATCTTTGAACAACAACTACTCTCAATTTGTTATGAATTATCTCATGAATAAAATTGAGAAACCACTTACTGAGTTATTGAGCACGTTAAGAACTATCGAGAATAACATGAAAAAGGTAGGACCCGCTCCCATAATGATGGTGCAAAAGGGGAATGCTAAGGGAAATTAGAAAGGCAAGAAAAAGATAAGATCTAAATCTGGTGCCAAACCCAATTCCAAAACCAAACAGGCTTTAAAACCTAAAGGTGGAGTAGCTAAAGAAGGTGATTGTCACTTTTGTGGAAAACCTGGACACTGAAAGAGGAATTGTCACACTTATTTGGAATAACTGAATAAAAGGAAAGGAAGTGCGACTTCTGATTCAGGTATATATGTTATAGAAGTCAACTTGTCTACTTCTACATCATGGGTATTGGATACTGGATGTGGTTCTTATATTTATGTTAATGTGCAGGAACTTCGAAGGAGTATGACTTTAGCGAAAGGAGAAGTTGACCTACGAGTTGGGAATGGAGTAAAAGTTGTTGCACTAGCCATAGGAACATATCATTTATCTTTGCCCACTGGGCTAGTATTAGAATTAGAAGATCGTTGTTCGTTTTACTTAAATGATATATGCCATGGTGTTGCACAATTGTTTAAATGTCTTTATATTCTTGACTTCGAAATGCCTATCTATAACATAAATACAAAACGATTTAAATCAAATGATTCAAATCCAACATATCTCTGGCATTTTTGTTTGTGCCATATAAATGAGAAACGCATATCCAAACTCCGTAAAGATGGGTTTTTGGATTCATTTGATTTTGAATCATATGAGAAATGAGAGTCTTGTTTATTAGGCAAGATGACTAAAGCCCCTTTCACTGGACACAGTGAACGAGCTAGCGATGTATTGGGACTTATACATAGTGATGTATGTGGACCCATGAGTTCGTTAGCAAGAGGTAGCTTTTATTACTTCATTACATTTACTGACGACTTCAGTAGATATGGATATGTGTATCTTATGAGACACAAATCCGAATCCTTTGAAAAGTTCAAGGAATTCAAGAATGAAGTTCAAAACCAATTTGGCAAAAGCATAAAAGCCCTTCGATCTGATCGAGGAGGTGAATACTTAAGCCAAGACTTTGATGACCTTCTAAAGGAGTGTGGTATTATATCACAGCTCACTCCACCTGGAACACCATAATGGAATGGTGTATCTAAGTGGAGGAATCGCACCATGTTGGACATGGTACGATCAATGATGAGTCATGCGGATCTTCCAATAAGCTTCTGGGGTCATGCCCTAGAGACAGCTGCATTCACACTTAACCGTGTTCCTACAAAGACGGTTCAGAAGACACCATATGAGATGTGGACTGGGAAACGTCCTAGTATGTAGTTCATGAAGATTTGGGGTTGCGAGGCGTTTGTAAAACGTCTAGATTCTGACAAGCTCGGACCCAAATCTGACAAATGTAATTTTATGGGATATCCAAAGGAAACAAAAGGGTATTATTTCTAAAAACCTTCTTGGAACAAAGTGTTTGTTGCTCGAACTGGTATTTTTCTTTAAAGAGAATTTGTCTCTAAAGGAAACAGTGGGAGAAAAGTAGAACTCGAAGAAATTCGAGAACCACAGAATATCATTGAACTTGAGTTGGAACATGAGCAGGAACCATAAGATGTTGTGGAAAGTGAACCTGCTCAAATTACACAAGGAATTCGTAGATCTGGTAGGACACGCCAAGAGCCCGAGAGATATTATGGATATCTTGTGACTCAAAACGGTGATGTGATGCTCATAGATCAAGATGAGCCTGCTTCTTACCAAGAAGCTATGAATGGACCAGATTCTGAGACATGGCTTGAAGCCATGAGATCTGAAATGAACTCCATTTATACTATCCAAGTATGGACTTTGGTTGATCCACCCGAAGGGGTAAAACCAATCGGGTGCAAGTGGGTTTTTAAGAAGAAAACCGACATGGATGGTAATGTACAAACCTACAAAGGTCGACTGGTAGCAAAAGGTTACAAACAAGTTCAAGGTGTTGACTATGATGAAAACTTCTCTCCGGTGGTAATGGTTAAATCCATCAGGATCTTACTTGCTATTGCAGCCTTTTACGATTACGAAATCTGGTAGATGGATGTCAAAACTGCTTTCCTTAATCGAAATCTCCTTCAAGATGTGTACATAACACAACCTGAGGGTTTTGTCACTCCAAAGGATGCTGGAAAGGTATGTAAGCTGCAACGATCCATTTATGGATTGAAGCAAGCCTCTCGGAGTTGGAATCTTCGATTTGATGAAGCAGTCAAAGAGTTTGACTTTATAAAAAATGAAGATTAACCTTATGTACATAAGAAGGTTAGTGGGAGTCACATTGTATTCCTAGTATTATATGTTGACGACATATTAATTATTGGGAATGCCATTCCTTCATTACAGGCTATAAAAATATGGCTAGCAAAATGTTTCTCCGTGAAGGATTTGGGCGATGCAACCTACATTTTAGGTATCAGGATCTATCGAGATAGATCGAGAAAAATGATCGGCCTAAGTCAAAGTACATACATTGATAAAGTGCTGAAACGGTTCAGCATGCAAAAGGCAAAAAGAGGACGCTTACCCGTGACTCATGGTGTAAAGATGCCCAATGTCCTAAATCACAAGATGATAAGGAGTGTATGAGAAAAATCCCTTATGCTTTGGCAATTGGATCTATCATGTATGCAATGATATGTACGCGTCCGGATGTCTCGTATGCTTTGAGCATGACGAGCAGATACCAGTTAAATCTAGGTGAAGGTAACTGGACAGCAGTCAAGAATATCCTCAAGTACCTAAAAAGGACTAAGGATTCATTCTTGGTATATGGAGGTGAAGATGAACTGGTAGTAAAGGGTTACACAGATGCTAGTTTCCAAACTGACAGTGATGACTATAAGTCTCAGTCAGATTTTATGTTTTGCCTTAATGGTGGTGCTGTTAGCTGGAAGAGTTCGAAGCAAGAGACAGTAGCCGATTCTACAACAGAGACTGATTATATTGCTGCTTCTAGTGAAGCCAAGGAGGCTGTATGGATTAAAAGTTCGTCACTGAACTTGGTGTTGTTCCAACCATTGTTGATCCGGTTAAGCTATACTGTAATAATAATGGAGCCATTGCACAGGCTAAGGAACCCAGATCTCACCAACGATCCAAGCATATAGTTAGGCGGTACCATCTCAATCGTGAAATCATTGATAGAGGAGATGTACATATAGGAAGAGTGCCAACAGATGATAATGTTGCAGATCCACTGACCAAGGCTTTGTCGCAGCAGAAGCACTATGGTCACACTAGTTTCATGGGTATTAGATACATGAGTGATTTGCTCTAGTGCAAATGGGAGACTGTTAGAGTTAGTGACCTAGAGGCCAATTATTTGATATAATTGCTTAACATTTTGATATTATATTTGATTGAATAAATGAATGATTTTATTATGGTTTTATTTATTGCGTTATATAAATGTTAACATAATAAAATTCCTTAGAATAGTTATACAAATTATATAGTTTCAAGTATGTGACTTGAACATGAGATTATATAATTACAATTAGTATCATTATTCTTAAATGTCCCTAGTCGAGTATCATTGTTGATGGGATAATAATGATGCATTGAGACTAGTATGTGGATTGACTGATAATCAAATCTCATTGGTCATAAATATATGAGATATCAAGTCAATGCATAGGTACGTGTTAGAGAACATTGTACTGGACAGACCCACCATGAGAATTCTATGTGGAGCATTATGCGAAGTGTCATTATTGATTCTCATAGTGACAATTATGTAATGGTCCTCCGACCTGAAATCACTATATTATTACACGGGAATTTATGTACTTTGATATCATCAAAAGTTACCTTTAATAGGGTTGACAATAAAGATAATTATTGGGTACATTATGAATCGTGTGAGGAATATGAGTGATCTAGATGGGATTTTACCCTCCTATGTATTATGGGTGATATCCATAGGCCTCTTGATTGAGTAGGACTATGAAATGCATGGCCATGCTCAAATAGTGATTTGTTTCATATAGTCTACTCATTAATCAAGAAAACTCAGATTAAATTATGAAGAGTATGACACATTCCATGGCTCGAGTTTAATCTAAGATATCAAGGTTAAAAAGATTAAATTACATTGAAACATTGGTCACGAAAAGGTTGCATCAAATCATCGATCTTATTATTACTTAGGTAGCAGTGATGCATTACTAGATGACGCTCACTGTTTATAATTTTATAATATATTTTTAAAATTATTGCCGACGTAATAATAACCTATAGGGTCACACACAAAGAACGTAATTAAAAGGGAATTAATAGGATAATTTATTTATAGGTATATTAATTAAGTATATTAATTAAGATATATATATATATATATATATATATATATATATATATATATATATATATATATATAAATTCAGATTTTATTTTAATTAGATTAGGACTTTGATTAATTCCTATTAACTACTATATATATGATATATAGCAGCCATTTTAGGTAATGAATCATAACCTAATAAAAACCCTAGCCGCTTTTAGAGAGAGACTGGAGAGAAATTTCGAAAATCCATTCCTTTGGTGGCTAGTACCGCAGCTCCCTTCAATTGCAGAATCGTGCGACTGTTCGCGTGCGTTCATGTGGATACCGTAGAGGTGTAGTTATTTCGGATTGCGTTGGAGATTTGAAGCGATTTCAGAGTTTTTTATAATCGGTATAACTTCTAAACCACTGAATTATTTTTGTTTCGCATGGATCCTGAGTTGGGTGTCGAGAATTGCTTTATAAATTTTCATATTTCGCTGTGCGTTTCTGTACCGAAACCCTACATACCTGTTTCCAGATGCCTAGTTATGACAGAGATTATCTAGTGGATGGTGTGCACAGCTATGACGCAGATGACATAGTCAAGAGGTTGTGTAAACCCGACATCACTTGAAAAATAAATGAGTACAGGGGCGAAAAATTCAGTTTTGCACACACCGAACTCTCGCGCTATGGGAAGGCGTGGTATAACTTTATCTGCTACAACTTGATGCCGACCAGGCACGTTAGTGATGTGACTAGAGAAAGGGCAGTGTTGCTATTTGCTATAGTCATTGGGTTAAAGATTGACGTAGGATCACTTATTCAGGAGTCTACTCTTAAGGCTTTGAGAGGCAGCACTTCGGGAGGATTTCCACATCCTTCTGTCATTACATTCATGTGCCAGATAACTTAGGTACCCGTGGCGTCGAATGAGATACTCCTACCTCCTATGGCGATTATCGATCACGCCACTATTACCCGATACAGAGTCTAGGAAGGTGCAGTTTCTCATCTACGTGGTGAGGGCTTCCTACGTTCTTCTTAGCCACCACCTCCTTCTTCAGAGGTCGGCACGTCTGCACAGCCTATAGAGCCAGGTTCTTCCGCATCTAATCAATTGGTAGAGATATTGGCCTACATGAACCTCCTACACCAGAAGGTGGACCGGCAGGGTAGAAGGATCGATGCTGAGGCTCAGAGACAGGATCTTTTCATGCAGTATCATGTGGAGTTCACCAACACGGTGAAGAGCATATATGCTGCATCTGGTGGGGAAGAAACAGACTCGATGTCGTTCCAGTTCCTTGTGCCTCTTATATGCTATCCATATCCACCACCATCGCAGACCACGGATAAATAGGAGGATGATGATGATGTCGAGTGACCAGACCTCAGGGAAGCCCTCTCGTATTGATTTATATATGCTTAGTAATGAGTTCATTGGTCATTTTAATTCTGGGGGTATTTTATCAGTTTTCTTCTATCTATTGCAATGTTTAGGTTTCCATCTATAGTATTTTGATTATGTTTTAGCAGTATTTTGGGGGCTTTTGGTTTGTATTGCAGTCATATATAAACTACAAATAACATCTTTTGGGCTGTCTAGCATCAGACTTAAGTTTACTATTTTTTTTTCTTTGATGTTTGGATGCTGATGAGTGAGTTTTATACTCATAATTGAGTGCGTTTGAGAGTAATCTTTTGGTTGATTTTAAGTGTTTGTGTCTATTCATGCATGTTTTATGTTGTCTTGCAGGAATTGGGACAAAAATTACTTGGATCGACGTTTCGGGTGGCTAGATGCGCGTTTTCGGCTTGCCATTTACATAATAGTCACTTCAGAGCCAATTTGAGTATTTCTCGGGACCTTGTTTCGAAAAACTTAAAGAATGAAAGTTGTAGATCTACGTCTCCTCTTTCCGAACCATCATGAATCATCGAAATCAGAGTTCGGACGAAGAAGATATGGCCATTTTTCCAAAAGACGTCGGAATATAAAATTTTCAAAAAAGGGACCAGCGCCGGGGCGCCCAAACAAGGCTCATTTCCAGTGCCGGGACTCTAGGGGGCAGAATCCCAGTGCCGGCGCGCTGGGGAAGGGCTTGGTCAAGCTTGGACGCGTTTTGGGGCGAATTTTAACACTTTTCTGACTCTAAATTGGATTGGGTTTGTTCTTAAGCTAAAAATTGGACTTGTAACCTATAAATACATGATGCAAGACATAAAATAAAGGGAGATTACATAGATTAGATTAAAGATACACTCTATTAGATTAGACATTAACCCTTGTTCTTATTAGTTTTGGAAATTGAAGCAACTTGGAGATAATTGAAGATCAAGAGCAGGAGCAAGAGGGGAGCATCAGATTTGTAAACAACAGATTCTATTCTTTTCTCTTATCATACTTTTATCTTTTAATATCTATTCAGTTGCGGATTCTTGGTTTCAATTCATTAATTATGAACTAACTCTTTTATTAAGATTTCAATTGAACCTTTTATGTCTATAAATTAGTTATTTGATTTATTCCAATTATTTATGTCAAAGTGAATTGTTTATCTTGTCTTGAGCTTATTGATTAATTATCTGATCAGTAATTACCTTGTTACTCTAGAAGGAATTGAAAGAGGAATTCTAGGGTTAGAACTGGGCATGATAACATGTGACTTCATTATTTGCATGGTGAATAATTAGGTTTGTGAATTGAATGGAAATATCTGTTCACCGCATGTAACACATAAGGAATTGGAATTGAAATAGTTTAATTCAATTGTTTTGTATAGGAATATAGCAAGATTAATCTGGATTAAATAGAAGTCAATTGATCACTTGGAAAATGACTTTTGGCATTTGAGAATTCCTGTTAACAATTCAGTAGGCATAATAATTGGGATAATTGGATAATTGATTTATAGTTCATAATTGGGGATATTGAAGTCTTAATCTTTATTTATCTGAATTCAGTCATAAAGCAATTCAGTTTAATTAGTTAATTTTGTTTTCTTAATTAGAAAAATCACGATTTGAGATTGTTTAAATAAAATTAGTTTGGTTAAGAATTAGTACTTGGTGATTTTTATTAAATAATTCCTCGTGGGAACGATACTCTACTTTCACTTTATTACTTGTTGACCGTGTGTACTTGCACGTATTCATTGATTGCGAAATCGACCAACAAGTTTTTGGCGCCGTTGCCGGGGAATTAATTTAATAATTATTTACCAATATTAATCTCAATCAAATTAGTCTTAATTTAAATATTTTTATTAATTCTCTTTCAATTTTTTTTTCTTTCTCTCTTTTCAGGTACGATGGATGACTTTGCGTATCAATGGCCATACACGGACATGACTCGACCAATGGAAACATGCAGTCCACCATCCACACAGCAAGTAGCAATGGTTTGTGAGTTATGTGCTGTGAGTCATGCTACAGATCAATGTGCCATCAATTTGGAATCAGCTCAGTTTATAGGGAGCTATAATCGATCTACCCAACCATATCCGACTCAAAATGCATATAATCTAGGTTGGAAAAATCACCCGAGATTTCCATGGAGTAACAATCAAGCTCAAGCACCTAGACAACAAAACACGGTCGGATTTCAAAATCAAACTCAACAACAGCCAGAGAGTAAAACAAGTTGGGAAGAAGCTTTGGAAAAATTCATTTCAGCTACTGACAAAAGGATCGGTGAACGAGAAAAGTTATTGAAACAAGTAGATATGAATGTGAAAAGCCAAGGTTCGTTGATAAAAAATCTGGAAAATCAATTGGGGGAGATAGCACGTGCATTGAATAATTGTCCACATGGAACACTCCCTAGTGATACAGAGATAAATCCGGGCAGAGATGAGCATTGCAAGGTTATGACTTTACGTAGCGAAAAAGAATTGCAAGAGACTCTCAAGGACACAAAAAAAGGGACAACGCAACAAAGGAACAACTAATCAATGCCTCGAACATTTGTCCTCAATATACTTGGCTCTATGACATGGATTCTGAGACCGATGCAGAGCCCGAACAAAATTTGCAACTAGATGAGCCACAAGATGTTGAAAGATAGGAAATAATTGGGAACCAAGAAAAGGAGATCAACGAAGAGTTAACTGTAAGATTCAACGAAGATGAGCTGATTTCATTAGTATCCCATGTACCTCCTCCACCAAAGTTCAAGAATCCGGGCAGTTTTGTAAAACCATGCCCAATTGGCAGTCATGTCGTAGGCAAAGCTCTATGTGACATAAGAGCTAGTACAAATGTGGAGTCATGGTGGGTTGAAAATGAGAAGATAGAGGAAGATCTCATTGTGTTTACTAAGTTTCAATGCCCCAATCTGATCATAGACATAATGGAGAAAACACCTAGTTTTTGGACGTTCTTAATGGGGAACATATATACAAAGAGCTTGCTAGGTGACTTTCATTCAAGGGTCATTACTAATGGGAACCTCCCAAAAGTGACATTATTTCTGATGGATGGAGGGTTTCTCAATTTTCGTAGGGGAATTGGATAGAGAATTAAAGAAGTCAGGCTGAAACTATAAAACAAACGCTTATTGAGAGGCAACCCAAGTTTAATTTTTAATTTTTATTAGGTTTTATATTAGTAGTTTTAAATTTGTATTTATTTAGGATTTAATAAAATTGCCTCTATCATGGTTTACAGGTTATTCAAGTCAAATTCAAGTGTGGTGCCCAATTTGTTCCATGTGCCTAGCCTATTCTCCAAACTTAGCGGACAAGGAGGAAGATTGCTATATTTTCAGGGAAGTCCTCTGCTTTACTTTTTTCTATTTCAGTCATTGGGGGGCATTTTAGTATCGTACTGCATATAGTTAGTTATTTGCATTGTAGTTCGTTATTTTTATGTGTTAGCATTTTTTTTAGGTTGCATATAATACATGGTAGTTAATTGCATATGTATACATAGGTTATATTAGTATGTGTTCATATAGTATAATTGTATTTTTTTTTTGTATGAATCTGTGTGATCGGTTGGTGTGGTCTTAGCTCGGCCTATGATAAGATTGGTTTTGCATGTTAACTTGAACAGTGTTGATAATTGATGATGAGTTCTAATTTTAAACAAGAAGAAAATCTGAGCCTGTCTAAAACTTATGTAACCGGTTAGCACTTAAAGTTTAACTGTTTTAATCTACTTGGTTCAAGGGTTTCATAATTTGTTTCTGAGGGAAAATCTTGGTTAAAATTTAAGAAAATTAGTGAACTGGTGGTAAAGGTTGGAATGACGTAAAAGCTTGAGTTTGGGGGAATCTATGGGGTATATATATACAAAATGAAAAAAAATGAAAAAAAAATGATGAAAAGAAAAAAAATAGAAAATCCAGAAAAGGAAAAAAAATGAATAAACATTATGGCATGCTTGTCTAGTTTTGTGGCCTTTGCTACTTGAGTAAGTAAACCCAAGGGGATTGTCTTTACACCTAGCGCCCTAAGGTCTTAATGGCTTGGGAGTCATTGGTCGAAAGCTCGTTAAGGTAGCACTGAAAAGCCTAAGGGAATAAGACATTGTACAGCCATGAGAAAAATAAAAAAAATAAAAAAAAACACGAGAAAGAGCAAAAATGTCCTCGAGGTTAAATAAAAGTATAAATAAATCCTATATTTACCCTTAGACTTGGTAATTGCTTAGTTTTAACCAGAGTTGTCATGTTCACAAAAGTAATTGAATTTGAACTGAAATTTTCCTTCTAAGGAGTTTGTTATCTGATTATTTTGAATTGTGGTTGGTTAGAATGGTTAACAAGTACACACGCACAACATGGGTGATGATAGGTTTGGATTGACTAACTGGTTAGAGTGATGGACTTTGATTTGATCGAATAAATTGTTTGAGTATCATTGGTATCTTTGAGGCATGTTGCTATATATCATATTAATTTATTACTGAGTTCGTAGGTATATTAGGAAGTATATCATGCATATGCATTCATGTAGTTAATTTACGTTGTTTATTTTTAGTTCTTTTGTGTTTTTGCTTGAGGACAAGCAAAGGTTTAAGTTTGGGGGTATTTGATGAGTGAGTTTTATACTCATAATTGAGTGCGTTTGAGCTTAATCTTTTGGTTGATTTTAAGTGCTTGTGTCTATTCATGCATGTTTTATGTTGTTTTGTAGAAATTGGGACAAAAGTTACTTGGATCGACGTTTGGGGTGGCTAGATGTGCGTTTTCGGCTTGCCATTTACATAATTGTCACTTCAGAGCCAATTTGAGTATTTCTCAGGACTTTATTTTGAAAAACTTAAAGAATAAAAGTTTTATATCTACGTCTCCTATTTTCGAAACATCTTGAATTATCAAAATCGGAGTTCGGACGAAGAAGTTATGGCCATTTTTCCAAAGGACGTCGGAGTAGAAAATTTCTAAAAAAGGGACCAGCGCCGGGGCGCCCAAACAAGGCTCATTTTCCAGTGCGGGGCGCTATGGAGCAGAATCCCAGCGCCATGCCCAGCGTCGGGGCGCTGGGGAAGGGTTTGGTCAAGCTTGGACGCGTTTTGGGGCGAATTTTGACACTTTTCTAACTCCAAATTTGATTGGGTTTGTTCTTAAGATAAAAATTAGACTTGTAACCTATAAATACATGATGTAAGACATAAAATAAAGGGAGATTACATAGATTAGATTATAGATACACTCCATTAGATTAGATATTAACCCTAGTTCTTATTAGTTTTGGAGATTGAAGCAACTTGGAGATTATTGAAGATCAAGAGCAGGAGCAAGAGAGGAGCATCAGATTTGCTGACAACAGATTCTATTCTTTTCTCTTATCATACTTTTATCTTTTAATGTCTATTCAGTTGTGGATTCTTGGTTTCAATTCATTAATTATGAACTAACTCTTTTATTAAGATTTTAATTGAACCTTTTATGTCTATAAATTAGTTATTTGATTTATTTCAATTATTTATGTCAAAGTGAATTGTTTATCTTGTCTTGAGCTTATTGATTAATTATCTGATCAGTAATTACCTTGTTACTCTATAAGGAATTGAAAGAGGAATTCTAGGGTTAGAACTGGGCATGATAACATATGACTTAGTTATTTGCATGGTGAATAATTAGGTTTGTGAATTGAATGGAAATATATGTTCACCGCATGTAACACAAAAAGAATTGGAATTGAAGGAGTTTATGTGACGCCCCCAAAATTAGGTATACATCACCCATCTTGGGTCGTCAGATACATGGTACAGAATACAAATACAACTTACTAATACAACTGTCGTGTACAATACGACAAAACATAACTGTGAGTTTGAATACAATTATTGTCTACTAGAGACTATACAAACTCAAAAGGAGTCCTCATTACAATTATTGTCACACTATTTAACAGAATAGTGAGGACTACTAATACTATCATCTGGTCCATCACTCCGTTCCCCGACTCGTCCCAGCTATATTCTCATTTCCTGAAGAGAACAGTGAAAGAAAGGGTGAGCTCAACTAGCCCAGTAAGAAATATTATGACTAAGATAATGCAGAATAAATTATCACTAGCCTTCAACAGTGTTAAACTGATAAAATATAACAAACATCAAGTTTAACTGCAGCGGAACAAGCAATCCATTAAAAGAGTCAAGTAGAGAATAACATCTACTATCTTCTATGATTTAAAAGGTTTTTCAACACTGTTATCGCTGCGACTCAACTTAACAAAATAATCTACATCATCGAATCACCGCTGCACTACGGCCAAGGATATTCTTGTTAGGTTTGTAATATTCATGAACGCAATCAAATTGCACAAAATAGCGGAAACGTTAAAAAAATAGAGTTTAAAATTTTACAAACCATATACCCGGATCACCCTTTATGTGCAATTATTAATTAAACGAAAAAGAAAGAACAAGAATCATACCCTTGAAGATCCGAGCTTCCTCAGGTACAAGTTCACCTCCAATCCTTTTCGCGTCCAACTTGAATCCACCGGGTTTAGTTCCTTCCTTTGATCAACGTTAGCCACCCAAGTGTTTGGCCTCTAGATGTGATCCACCAAGGAAGAAGAAAGATCCAAGAAGATGGGTGTTTGGCAAAACCCTAGTTTTTTCTATCCATAAAGATCTCCACCTTCTCCCCATACAAGTAATGCCTCCAAACTTTAAGTGCAAAGACAACAGCTGCCAACTCTAGATCATGAGTAGGATAATTCCTCTCATATTCCTTGAGTTGTCTTGATGCATAGGCTATGACTTTTCCATGTTGCATGAGAACGCATCCCAACCCTTTGCTCGAATCATCACTGTAGATGACAAATCCCTCCGAGCCAGATGGTATTGTTAGAACAGGTGCTGAAATGAGTCTCCTCTTGAGTTCTTAAAAACTCTGCTCACATTCTTTGCTCTAACCGAACTTTGTATCTTTCCGAGTCAGCTGAGTTAATGGAGTAGCGATTCGAGAAAATCCTTCCACGAATCTCCGATAATAACCAGCTAGACCGAGAAAGCTACGTACTTCGGTTACTGATTTAGGTTACTCCCAGCTTTGAATTGCTTCAATCTTTGCCGGGTCAACAGATATTCCACGACTTGATACTACGTGCCCAAGGAATGCTACCTCTTCCAGCCAGAACTCGCATTTCTTCAACTTGGCATAAAGTTTGTATTCACGAAGCTTTTAGAGTACCAGCCTCAAGTGTTGCTCATGATCTTCACGGCTTTTGGAATAAATAAGGATGTCATCGATAAAGACAACCACAAAGTGATCCAAATATTCCTTGAATACCCTATTCATCATATCCATGAAGGCAACAGGAGCATTAGTCAATCCAAAAGACATAACTAAGAATTCATAATGCCCATACCGTGTTCTGAAGGCAGTCTTTGGAATATTCTCAGTTCTAACCTTCAGCTGATGATATCCAGAACGAATATCGATCTTTAAAAAGAATTGTGCTCCTTGCAACTGGTCAAACAGGTCATCAATACGTGGCAATGGGTACCTATTTTTGATGGTGACATGATTCAACTCCCGATAATCAATACAAAGTCGCATACTCCTATCTTTCTTCTTCACGAACAGAACAGGAGCACCCCAAGGAGAAGTACTAGGACGAATAAAACCAATGTCTAACAATTCCTGCAGTTGGGTCTTTAACTCTTGAAGTTCAATAGGAGCCATTCGATATGGGGCTTTAGAAATGGGTTTTGTACCGGGTTCAAGGTCAATACAAAATTCAATTTCACGCTCTGGGGGTAAGCCAGGAAGTTCTTCGGGAAATACGTCAGGAAATTTATTAACAACAGAAATATCATTCAAAGCTGACGTATTTTTGTTTAGATCTGTGACATGAGCTAAGAAAGCTTGACATCCGTTTTTTAATAAACGAATAGCTTTATGGCTTGAGATGACAGCGATTGATTTTAATGGTTTGGTTGCTTGAATTCGTATAATAGGTTGATTAGGAATATGAAAGCTAACAACCATACGAAAATAATCAATTTTTGCATGATAAGTAGTTAACCAATCAATCCCTAGAATCACGTCAAATGCAAGTATTTTTAATGAAATCAGATCGACAGGTAATGTGTGGGTACCAACTTGAACCAAACAAGACTTATAAACCGTGGATGTAATGAAGGTTTCTCCCAATGGAGTTTCAACAGCTAAGTCAAAGTCTAATTTCCCCGGAATCAAATTTAATCGATGAGCGCAAGTAGGAGAAATAAAAGAATGGGTCGAACCGGTATCAAATAAAGTATAGACTTCGTTAGAGTTTATGATAAGCTTACCCGTGATGACCTCATTCGGGTTCCTTACTTTCTGGGAGTTCACAACAAACGCTCTCCCTTGCACAACCGGTTTTGACTTTTCTGGGACGGCCTTTGGTGCCTCCATCCTAGCTGAATTTATCTTCGGTAAACGACAAAATCGGGCTAAATGACCTTCTCTTCCACAATTATAACATGCTTTGGACGGCATCGCGCAGTTTGGACTGATGTGCCCCTCCCCTCCGCATTTGAAACATATGATAGGTGGTCATTCTCCTTCCTTAACGACAGGTGCTGGTGCTGACGTCTTTCCATCATTGTTGAATCTCCTCTTCTTGAAATGCCCATTCTTATTGTTTTGGCCCTGATTACCACCGAAGTGGTTACCATTTCTGGCCTGTTGATTCCCTCCACGCTTGTTGTCACCGCTTCGATGACTGCTCTCACTGGTATTATCATTTTGCCGGCTGCTCTCTTTTGGTTGCGTTGTCTCGTTATCGCGCTCCACCAACTGAGCCCTATTTACAACATCTGAATACAAATACAGTTTATGAGAAACAAGATGTTGACGTATCTCCGGCTTCAAACCTCTTAAAAACATCCGCGTCATTCTTTCTTCATTATCCACCAGGTGGGACGCAAACCGGGATAACTCCGCAAATTTTGCCTCGTATTGCGACACGGTCATATTATTCTGCACCAATTTGATGAACTCCACCTCCTTCATGTGACGAATACTCTCGGGAAAGTATTTGTCGTTAAACAGCTCTTGGAACTTCTCCCAGGATATCTTCAGTGCGGCAGGTTGAGTACGCTTTATCGATTCCCACCAGTAATCTGCCTCTCCTCGCAACATAAAGGCGGCAAAGGGAACCTTTTGCTCCTCGGAGCAACCCAAGACATCAAATATCTTGGTGATCTGCTTTATCCATGTTTCAGCTACAAGTGGTTTGGGTTCTCCCTTAAACTCCGGTGGTCCCAGCTCCTTAAACTGTTTAGCGGTGACCGCCGGAGAGTTTCCAGTATTTCCACCTACGTTGTGGACAGGAGCCGCTTTCACCTGTTGTTGCATGAATTGCATAAAGCCTCTGAACATTTGATCATTCATCATTTGGTCAGTGTTGTTGTTTGCATGAGGATTGTCACCTTCCTGATGCACATTATCCTGATTATTGATATGTGGTGAATCAACAGTCGCCTGTGCTCCATTGCTATTCTCAACATTCTCAGATGCCATTTTCAGATACTGCCACAAAATAAAAATTAATTGATATGTCATATTTTATCCTTATATTATGACCGACCAATTAAATACCATGCAAATAAACTTAGGTAGGTCATACTAGCGAAGGAATTCCCCGTCTCTCCCCTCCTAGTTCTATTCTCACATCTTAGCCAGGGATCATATCCCTAAGCTCTGATACCAACTGTGACGCCCCCAAAATTAGGTATACAACACCTATCTTGGGTTGTCAGATACATAGTACAGAATACAAATACAACTTACTAATACAACTGTCGTGTACAATACGACAAAACATAAACTGTGAGTTTAAATACAAATATTATCTTCTAGAGAGTATTCATACTCAAAAGGAGTCCTCATTACATTTATTAACACACCATTACATAGAATAGTGAGGACTACTAACTAATACTATCATTCGGACCATCACTCCGTTCCCCGACTTGCCCCAGCTACGTTCTCATTTCCTAGAGAGAACAGTGAAAGAAAGGGTGAGCTCAACTAGCCCAGTAAGAAATATTATGACTAAGATAATGTAGAATAAATTATCATTAGCCTTCAACAATGTTAAACTGATAAAATATAATAGACATCAAGTTTAACTGTAGCGGAACAAGCAATCCATTAAGAGAGTCAAGTAGAAAATAAACTCTACTATCTTTTATGATTTAAAAGATTTTCCAACACTGTGATCGCTGGGACTCAGCTTAATAAAATAATCCACATCATCGAATCACCCCTGCACTACGGCCAAGGATATTCGTATATTCATTAATGGTCATGATCATGCCAACAACTGTCCATCAATGCACTGCGGGCCAATGAGGACTTTTACCACATCATTTGTAACATTACGGTCATGATTATACCGAATAATCCCTGGTCATAATCATACCAAGTCCATCTATGCACTACAGGCCACAGATGACTTTCAACAGAATATAAACATGAGGATGATGACAATGATATAAGAATTTAATAAAACAAGTTCAAGAATTAATTTATCCAAGAATTAACAACGTCCAAATTGTCAACATGATACTACTTTGTGGAGTAAAATTCAAGAATGATCAGGAGAATATTTTCATGAATAGATACTAGATGAAGCGCAAATGTCAAGGATATTTCACAAATTTCATGGAGTATAGATGTCAAAACTTAACCAACTAAGTATAATAAAGAATGGAATAACAAAAGAAATCACCATGCATGCGATAGACTGCACAGACAGGTTATTCCAACAGAATAATAAATAATGGAACCAGGTCCGGCGTAAACGCACAGACAGGATATTCCGACAGAATAATAAATAATGGAACCAGGTCCGGTGTAAAACACACAGACAGGATGTTCCAACAGAATAATAACAAGACGGATCCAGGTCCGGTGTAAAACACACAGACATGATGTTCCAACAGAATAATAATAAAAACGGAACCAGGTCCGGTGTAAAACACACAGACAGGATGTTCCAACAGAATAATAGAAGAATGTCACCAAGTATAGGGTAGACCACGTATACAGGTTATTCCAACAGAATAATAAGAAATGGAATAACAACAGTTCTCTTCATAAATAAGAAAGAATAACACCCCTTACCTTAAAAGAACTGGATATTGGAAAAGTGAAGTAGCAGAATACTTTTATTCTCTCTCTCTTATTCTCTCTATACTTTCTCTCTCTATAGCTTGAATGAATTCGTGAAAAATAATGAAGCCCTAGGCCTCTATTTATAGAAAAACTGAAGGTGGCTCTTGGTCTTAACGAAGGGTCAAATGACTCTTGGTCTTAACGAAGGGTCAAATGACTCTTGGTAATATTGAAGGGACAACTACTATTGACGAAAGTAATTACTATTGACCAAGGTAAATACTATTGAGGAAGGTAATTACTATTGACCAAGGTAAATACTATTGACGAAGGTAATTACTATTGACCAAGGTAAATACTATTGACCAAGGTAAATACTATTGACGACGGTAATTACTATTGACGAAAAGACTCTTAGATGATGACATATGGGCCCCCCATAAAAAAATAACCAAACTTACCACAACGTCTCAATTATTGATTTAATAATATAACATATTATACAGATGATACTATGACAATAATTTAAGAGATATGATGCAGCAATTACTGTAGCAATAATTGAGTATAGCTGAGTGACTTCTAACGTAAGCATCAATAATCAATACCGTGTGCTACTATGCAACCACGCGTATTACTGTACTTTTACTACCGGGTAGTTCAACAGTTTTAACGGTTTTAACGGTAACACCTCAGCCGTTATTTTTATAGAAAGATAATTTTGTCGTTTCTAACTACAACTATACTTCTGTTGTGGGGTCCACCAATGATTGTGCCGTCGTACGAATATTTCCCGACAAAAAGAATATTCCCCGACCAAACGAATATTTTAAAACAACTTGCTTACTTTGCAAAATTTATAAATATTACCCACAACTATAACATTATATCAAATTAACTCCATAATATTCAAAAATAATATTTATAGAAAATTCATCTTTATTTATAAAAGTTGGGGTCTTACAACCTCCCCTTCTTATGAAATTTTGCCCTCGAAATTAGGGTACATACCTGGTATGTCGAAGAGGTAAGGATACCTTGATTTCATTTCAGATTCTAACTCCCAGGTCATTTCCTCAACATCGTGGTTTCTCCACAAAACTTTGACTTGAGGTATAACCTTGGAGCGTAGAATATGTTCCTTCTTATCCGAGATTTGAACAGGAACTTCTTCATACGTCAAATCCTCCGCTATTTCGTCCGGTTCTAACTCAATAATGTGGTTCGGATCTTCCACATATTTGCGTAACATGGATATGTGAAAAACGTTATGAACACGAGACATACATGGCGGTAAAGCGAGTCTATAAGCCACAATTCCTACTCGATCGAGGATTAAAAATGGACCGATGAATCGAGGATTGAGCTTTCCTCTTTTTCCAAATCTCGTAACTCCTTTCCATGGAGCAACACGTAAGAACACATGATCTCCTACATCAAATTCCACGTCCTTTCGATGAAGACCAGCATAACTCTTTTGTCGATCTTGTGAGGTTTTTATACGTTGTCGGATCGTTTGAATCTTTTCTGTAGTCATACGTACCAACTCCGGTCCCAATAACGTTGCTTCACCCACCTCATCCCAGCATACTGGAGAACGACATTTTCTTCCATACAATGCTTCGAATGGAGCCATGCCAATACTTGCTTGATAACTGTTGTTGTAGAAAAACTCCACTAATGGTAAGAACTTGTCCCAACTTCCCTTGAAGTCAAAGACACAGAGTCTTAATAAATCTTCTAGAGTTTGAATAGTCCTCTCTGATTGTCCGTCCGTCTGAGGATGATATGCCGAACTAAATCGTAAATATGTGCCCATAGCTTTTTGTAAACTAACCCAAAATCGTGAAGTGAATCTTGGGTCTCGATCAGAAACTATGGATACTGGCATACCATACAGTCTTACAATCTCGTTTATGTACATACGAGCAAGACGTTCAAGTGTATAAGTTTCTCGTATCGGTAAGAAATGAGCAGACTTGGTCAATCTATCAACAATGACCCAAATCGCATCTATACCTTGAGAAACCTTAGGAAGACCGGTAACGAAATCCATGGTAATGTGCTCCCACTTCCATTCTGGAATTTCAAGTGGTTGCAATGGACCTTTTGGTACTTGATGCTCCGCTTTGACTCGTTGATAAGTTAGACACCTTGAGATAAACAACGCTATCTCTCTCTTCATATTGCTCCACCAAAATGTATGACGAAGATCATGATACATTTTGGTACTTCCAGGATGGATTGCAAACGGTGTGTTGTGCGCCTCCATCAGTATTTCATACTTTAAATCAGGGTTGTTAGGAACACAAAGTCTGGAGTTGACTCGAAGTATTCCTTCTTCATCGATTCTTGCTTCCGGCATAGCACCTTCTTGCACTTTCTTCCTCATACGCATCAGCTCCAGGTCTGTAGCTTGAGCAGCTTTAACCTTATCGATTAAAGTTGGTTCTACTCGTATATTCGACATCATCACATGGGTCCCTGGAGTCTTTAACTCTATCTCCATCCTTTGCAAGTCACACAAAATGGGCCTTTGCGTTGTTAATATTGCACTTGTACCCGCATATGATCTTCTACTCAATGCATCAGCTACCACGTTCGCTTTTCCAGGATGGTATTGAATGGTATGATCATAATCTTTCAACAGTTCAAGCCAACGTCGTTGTCGCATGTTGGGTTCCTTTTGAGTGAAGAAATATTTGAGGCTTTTATGATCCGTAAAGATCTCCACCTTCTCCCCATACAAGTAATGCCTCCAAACTTTAAGTGCAAAGACAACAGCTGCCAACTCTAGATCATGAGTAGGATAATTCCTCTCATATTCCTTGAGTTGTCTTGATGCATAGGCTATGACTTTTTCATGTTGCATGAGAACGCATCCCAACCCTTTGCTCGAATCATCACTCTAGATGACAAATCCCTCCGAGCCAGATGGTATTATTAGAACAGGTGCTGAAATGAGTCTCCTCTTGAGTTCTTGAAAACTCTGCTCACATTCTTCGCTCTAACCGAACTTTGTATTTTTCCGAGTCAGCTGAGTTAATGGAGTAGCGATTCGAGAAAATTCTTCCACGAATCTCTGATAATAACCAGCTAGACCGAGAAAGTTACGTACTTTGGTTACTGATTTAGGTTGCTCCCAGCTTTGAATTGCTTCAATCTTTGCCGGGTCAACAGATATTCCACGACTTCATACTACGTGCCCAAGGAATGCTACCTCTTCCAGCCAGAACTCGCATTTCTTCAACTTGGCATAAAGTTTGTATTCACGAAGCTTTTGGAGTACCAGCCTCAAGTGTTGCTCATGATCTTCACGGCTTTTGGAATAAATAAGGATGTCATCGATAAAGACAACCACAAAGTGATCCAAATATTCCTTGAATACCCTGTTCATCATATCCATGAAGGCAGCAAGAGCATTAGTCAATCCAAAAGACATAACTAAGAATTCATAATGTCCATACCGAGTTCTGAAGGTAGTCTTTGGAATATTCTCAGTTCTAACCTTCAGCTGATGATATCCAGAACGAATATCGATCTTTAAAAAGAATTGTGCTCCTTGCAACTGGTCAAACAGGTCATCAATACGTGGCAATGGGTACCTATTTTTGATGGTGACATGATTCAACTCCCGATAATCAATACAAAGTCGCATACTCCCATCTTTCTTCTTCACGAACAGAATAGGAGCACCCCAAGGAGAAGTACTAGGACGAATAAAACCAATGTCTAACAATTCCTGCAGTTGGGTCTTTAACTCTTGAAGTTCAATAGGAGCCATTCGATATGGGGCTTTAGAAATGGGTTTTGTACCGGGTTCAAGGTCGATACAAAATTCAATTTCACGCTCTGGGGGTAAGCCAGGAAGTTCTTCGGGAAATACGTCAGGAAATTTATTAACAACAGAAATATCATTCAAAGCTGACGTATTTTTGTTTAGATCTGTGACATGAGCTAAGAAAGTTTGACATCCGTTTTTCAATAAACGAATAGCTTTATGGCTTGAGATGACAGCGATTGATTTTAATGGTTTGGTTGTTTGAATTCGTATAATAGGTCGATTAGGAATATGAAAGCTAACAACCTTACGAAAATAATCAATTTTTACATGATGAGTAGTTAACCAATCAATCCCTAGAATCACGTCAAATGCAAGTATTTTTAATGAAATCAGATCGACAGGTAATGTGTGGGTACCAACTTGAACCAAACAAGACTTATAAACCGTGGATGTAATGAAGGTTTCTCCCAATGGAGTTTCAACAGCTAAGTCAAAGTCTAATTTCCCCGGAATCAAATTTAATCGATGAGCGCAAGTAGGAGAAATAAAGGAATGGGTAGAACCGGTATCAAATAAAGTATAGACTTCGTTAGAGTTTATGATAAGCTTACCCGTGATGACCTCATTCGGGTTCCTTGCTTTCTGGGAGTTCACAACAAACGCTCTCCCTTGCACAACCGGTTTTGACTTTTTCTGGGACGGCCTTTGGTGCCTCCATCCTAGCTGAATTTGTCTTCGGTAAACGACAAAATCGGGCTAAATGACCTTCTCTTCCACAATTATAACATGCTTTAGACGGCATCGCGCAGTTTGGACTGATGTGCCCCTCCCCTCCGCATTTGAAACATATGATAGGTGGTCGTTCTCCTTCCTTAACGACAGGTGCTGGTGCTGACGTCTTTCTATCATTGTTGAATCTTCTCTTCTTGAAATGCCCATTCTTATTGTTTTGGCCCTGATTACCACTGAAGTTGTTACCATTTCTGGCCTGTTGATTCCCTCCACGCTTGTTGTCACCGCTTCGATGACTGCTCTCACTGGTATTATCATTTTGCCGGCTGCTCTCTTTTGGTTGCGTTGTCTCGTTATCGCGCTCCACCAACTAAGCCCTATTTACAACATCTGAATACAAACACAGTTTATGAGAAACAAGATGTTGACGTATCTCCGGCTTCAAACCTCTTAAAAACATCCGCGTCATTCTTTCTTCATTATCCACCAGGTGGGACGCAAACCAGGATAACTCCACAAATTTTTCCTCGTACTACGACACGGTCATATTATTCTGCTCCAATTTGTCGTTAAACAGCTCTTGGAACTTCTCCTAGGATATCTTCAGTGCGGCAGGTTGAGTACACTTTATCGATTCCCACCAGTAATCTGCCTCTCCTCGCAACATAAAGGCGGCAAAGGGAACCTTTTGCTCCTCGGAGCAACCCAAGACATCAAATATCTTGGTGATCTGCTTTATCCATGTTTCAGCTACAAGTGGTTTGGGTTCTCCCTTAAACTCCGGTGGTCCCAGCTCCTTAAACTGTTTAGCGGTGACCGCCAGAGAGTTTCCAGTATTTCCACCTACGTTGTGGACAGGAGCCGCTTTCACCTGTTGTTGCATGAATTGCATAAAGCCTCTGAACATTTGATCATTCATCATTTGGTCAGTGTTGTTGTTTGCATGAGGATTGTCACCTTCCTGATGCACATTATCCTGATTATTGATATGTGGTGAATCAACAGTCGCCTGTGCTCCATTGCTATTCTCAACATTCTCAGATGCCATTTTCAGATACTGCCACAAAATAAAAATTAATTGATATGTCATATTTTATCCTTATATTATGACCGACCAATTAAATACCATGCAAATAAACTTAGGTAGGTCATACTAGCGAAGGAATTCCCCGTCTCTCCCCTCCTAGTTCTATTCTCACATCTTAGCCAGGGATCATATCCCTAAGCTCTGATACCAACTGTGACGCCCCCAAAATTAGGTATACAACACCTATCTTGGGTTGTCAGATACATAGTACAGAATACAAATACAACTTACTAATACAACTGTCGTGTACAATACGACAAAACATAAACTGTGAGTTTAAATACAAATATTATCTTCTAGAGAGTATTCATACTCAAAAGGAGTCCTCATTACATTTATTAACACACCATTACATAGAATAGTGAGGACTACTAACTAATACTATCATTCGGACCATCACTCCGTTCCCCGACTTGCCCCAGCTACGTTCTCATTTTCTAGAGAGAACAGTGAAAGAAAGGGTGAGCTCAACTAGCCCAGTAAGAAATATTATGACTAAGATAATGTAGAATAAATTATCATTAGCCTTCAACAATGTTAAACTGATAAAATATAATAGACATCAAGTTTAACTGTAGCGGAACAAGCAATCCATTAAGAGAGTCAAGTAGAAAATAAACTCTACTATCTTTTATGATTTAAAAGATTTTCCAACACTGTGATCGCTGGGACTCAGCTTAATAAAATAATCCACATCATCGAATCACCCCTGCACTACGGCCAAGGATATTCGTATATTCATTAATGGTCATGATCATGCCAACAACTGTCCATCAATGCACTGCGGGCCAATGAGGACTTTTACCACATCATTTGTAACATTACGGTCATGATTATACCGAATAATCCCTGGTCATAATCATACCAAGTCTATCTATGCACTACAGGCCACAGATGACTTTTAACAGAATATAAACATGAGGATGATGACAATGATATAAGAATTCAATAAAACAAGTTCAAGAATTAATTTATCCAAGAATTAACAACGTCCAAATTGTCAACATGATACTACTTTGTGGAGTAAAATTCAAGAATGATAAGGAGAATATTTTCATGAATAGATACTAGATGAAGCGCAAATGTCAAGGATATTCCACAAATTTCATGGAGTATAGATGTCAAAACTTAACCAACTGAGTATAATAAAGAATGGAATAAAAAAAGAAATCACCATGCATGCGATAGACCGCACAGATAGGTTATTCCAACAGAATAATAAATAATGGAACCAGGTCCGGCGTAAACGCACAGACAGAATATTCCGACAGAATAATAAATAATGGAACCAGGTCCGGTGTAAAACACACAGACAGGATGTTCCAACAGAATAATAACAAGACGGATCCAGGTCCGGTGTAAAACACACAGACAGAATGTTCCAACAGAATAATAATAAAAACGGAACCAGGTCCGGTGTAAAACACACAGACAGGATGTTCCAACAGAATAAATGAAGAATGTCACCAAGTATAGGGTAGACCACGTATACAGGTTATTCTAACAGAATAATAAGAAATGGAATAACAACAGTTCTCTTCATGAATAAGAAAGAATAACACCCCTTACCTTAAAAGAACTGGATATTGGAAAAGTGAAGTAGCAGAATACTTTTATTCTCTCTCTCTTATTCTCTCTATACTTTCTCTCTCTATAGCTTGAATGAATTCGTGAAAAATAATGAAGCCCTAGGCCTCTATTTATAGAAAAACTGAAGGTGGCTCTTGGTCTTAATGAAGGGTCAAATGACTCTTGGTCTTAACGAAGGGTCAAATGACTCTTGGTAATATTGAAGGGACAACTATTATTGACGAAAGTAATTACTATTGACCAAGGTAAATACTATTGAGGAAGGTAATTACTATTGACCAAGGTAAATACTATTGACCAAGGTAAATACTATTGACGAAGGTAATTACTATTGACCAAGGTAAATACTATTGACGACTGTAATTACTATTGACGAAGAGACTCTTAGATGATGACATATGGGCCCCCCATAAAAAAATAACCAAACTTACCACAACGTCTCAATTATTGATTTAATAATATAACATATTATACAGATGATACTATGACAATAATTTAAGAGATATGATGCAGCAATTACTGTAGCAATAATTGAGTATAGCTGAGTGACTTCTCACGTAAGCATCAATAATCAATACCGTGTGCTACTATGCAACCACGCGTATTACTGTACTTTTACTACCGGGTAGTTCAACAGTTTTAACGGTTTTAACGGTAACACCTCAGCCGTTATTTTTATAGAAAGATAATTTTGTTGTTTTCTAACTACGACTATACTTCTGTTGTGGGGTCCACCAATGATTGTGCCGTCGTACGAATATTCCCCGACAAAAAGAATATTCCCCGACCAAACGAATATTTTAAAACAACTTGCTTACTTTGCAAAATTTATAAATATTACCCACAACTATAACATTATATCAAATTAGCTCTATAATATTCAAAAATGATATTTATAAGAAATTTATCTTTATTTATAAAAGTTGGGGTCTTACACTTTTAATTAAATGGGCTCCCTAATCTTATTAGTGATAATTAATTAAACTCCTTTAACTAATTTTCCCTCCTAATCCCACTAGGAATAAATGAGAGTACATATATTAAATTAATTCATAAACTCTTTTAGAAATTAAAATAATAATAATAATATTATTATTATTAATAAGACTCCTCTTATTAATTTATATTTAATATTTTTAAAATATTAAATAATAAATATTAAGCTATTTAATTTATTCTATCACCATAGATTAAATTAAATATACTTAACATATTATTACAATTATGCCATTAACTTCTTAAATAATTATTCTTCCTTTTATGGTGTGGCCCTTTAGGTTCTCCATATTAAACCGGTTGTGAATAAATCAATTAGAACAATTCTAATCTTATTTAAATAAATAAATTAAACTAATAATTTATTTAAATAAATAATATTTATTCTATAATAGGGATAAGCCTCCCTAGCAATCAACGACTTTCCAGATAATATAGATTTCAACATTAATCATAAAAGAACCTTCGAGTAAATAGTTACCGTACAATTCAATCCTTCCACCATACAATGTCCCAATTAAATATAAGACATGGAATTACTGTCAAATCTTATTTTATTTAATTATATGTATTTCGACTCTTAAATGCACAACCCCAAATAATGCAAATTAGAAACTCCTTTCTAATTTCATTCTGCCTTGGCCAAGGACTACTAGGTTGTCATTTATCGAATCACATAAGACATTTCTCTTCTTTTACTAGAAGTGGTAGATTCTTTATTGATCATACATTATTTCCATATACAACTTATTATACCCAAGCATATCCTTTGATATACCCTAAGGGTCTTAAGGAATAAGTCAAAGTATAACTCATCATACACAAGATACTATGATGATCTCAAGTCCAAGGATCACTTGTACTACTATCACTACAGGAATTCCTATTGACAGGCAAGTAAAATTCCATTAGGTATTCCTTAGCGAGCCACGTTCAGTGAACTTATTCTCTAATAAGCACCTACATACTTATTTTAGTGTCTCCACACAAATGATCATGACATCAATTATCCTCATCCAATGAGCAAGCAACGTATGTACCAATCTACCCGGATTCACTAATCCCAAATTTAGTAATCCAACGATTGGGAACTATTTTAGTTTTAAGCTTTCTAAGAATTTAGATCTCATTAGAATGATCGTCATCATTATTCTAAAAGCATTTCTTAAAACTATGGGTTTCTCACATATTATAAAACAGCATCATGTAGATAAATTAATACCTTTTATTAATAAATGAATAAGATTTTTACAAAGTATATGCTTTATCATCAAACATGATTGGCTTGTATGCATACTACTTTCAATCTCCCACTTGCACTAAAGCCAATCGTCATGGTATCTCATACTCTTCTTCTCTAACTGACGATTATCCTGCTGTTGGATAAGCTTCAGTAAATGGATATGTAATGTTGTTCTTGAGAGTCCACTATCTCTATAGTGATTTCTCATCTTTCAATGATTCCTATAATCAAATGAAAGTGCCATAACACATGTTTAGATCCAAGATGAGACTTAGGAACTATTCCTAGTTCTGTAATGAACTTTTATCCAAACAATCAACTTGCAGCTTCATTTATAACTACTTACTTTATCTTTATCACTAAACCAGCAACTCTTTGTTGTTTGGAACCTTTCCAATTCACTGCACCACTTTTCAAGGTAACGCTTTACCTTAAAGTGGAGTTTCTGTCGTCTTGGTCTGTGTGAAAAACTTGAGTCTGTTAAGTCCTCTAGTTTTAATTCAGACACACCATGTAGGATCACATCCTTAGTGCCAGTTAAGTACTTTAAGATGTTTTTCACTTTCTCTCAGTGAACTTCTCCAGAATATAACTGATCAACATCAGGTTTCGTATATTTCATTGCATACATGATAGTTACTCATGCGATCTCTCTTTTTGTAGTCTATGGGGACTATTAAGAGAGATACACTCCATGGCTCATCAACATGAGACATCCCATGGAGTTTGCCATGCTAAACGACTTTAGCATCAAATGAATATACATTCCTTGGGTTATGTCGAGCATCCTCTTAAATCTATCTATATAGATTTCTATCCCCAATTAAGATACTCTTCCAAATTATTCATGGAGAAATATTTAGACAACTTTATCTTTACTGATTGTAGCATTGGTATGTTATTCCTCATCCGTAGTATATCAACATATAATACTAGAAAGTTCACGACGCTCCCACTGACCCTTTTGTACACACTAGAACTCTTACCTTATCGTATGTAACTCTGGATCATCATCTTCTATGATGTGTACCTCATCATCATCATCCATGATGAATCCATACCTCCCAGGTATCATCAGTACTATTCTAGATTTACGATTCGGTTGTGGTACAATAGGTATATCTACAAGTTTCTCTTATTTGACTTATAGTGATTTGTGGTTCTTGAACTCTTTAAGATCTATTATCCTCCCACTAGCTCCTTCAATAATAAACACCTTTATCTTAGAAGGTAGCTTGTTTCGCAACAAACACCTTTTGCTAAATAGGATTATAGAACAGATATCCTAAACTTACTTTAGGATGTCCCACAAATCTGTACTTATCAAATCTTGTCCAAGCTTATCCTTTGAAACCTTTTTCACATAAGTTGGACAACCCCTTATCTTAACATACTTAAGATTAGGAATCCTCCCTGTCCATAACTTTTATGGAGTCTTGGACCAGATTTTGAGGTTACCTTTTCGTAGATATGCAGCCATTTCTAGGGCATAACCCCAGAAGGATACTGGAATGTCAGTAAAATCATTATGGACCGCACCATGTCCAACAAGGTGCGATTTTTCCTTTCAGACACATCAATCAATTATTGCGTATCAGGAGGCGTCCATTGTGAGAAAACCATTTGAGATGATCTAAAAACTTATTGCACAAGTATTTATTCCTTGATCTAATCAAAGAATCTTAATACTTTGTCAATTTGTTTCACTTCTGAATTCTTAGAACCTTTCAAACAATTCACAATTGTATTTCATCAAATACACATATTCAACTCTTTGAATGATCATCTTCTTTTCTTATACTAGTTTGTTCAATTTGTAAAATAATTTTTTACGTAAGTCAAGTATACAAAATCCATTAAGTAATATTCCAGTTCTATACAAAACATTATTATTATAAATAGAACAATAATTGTTCTTAATTATAATACCAAAAATCTTATTGTCCAACAATAAAATAGAAATAATATTTCTAACAAGAACAGAAATACAATAACAACTTGTTGACTTAATAGATTTGCCCGTAGGCAATGCTAAACTATAAGTTTCTATGGCTAATGTAGCAATCTTTGCTTCATTTCCCACACATAGGATTACTTATCTTTGTTTAGCTTTCTACTTCTGCTTGGTCCCTTTATAAATCTATATTTATGATAACCAAAGTCGGTATCCAATACCCAAGTAGAACCTTGACTTAAAGAAAATTTTATTTTAAATCATGAACATAATTGTATTTATAACCGAAACTTCACTAAGCTTCTTTGGTTAGCCTCTACAAGATGCTTCTCGCAGTTTCTTTCCAGTGTCCAGGCTTATTGCAGTGGAAGCAAATTCCTTTGCTATCCATATCAGTTTTGTTCTTATTATCCTTTGTTTTTGCCTTTTCTATTTACCTTTTTAGAATCGTTCTTCTTTTCAAAAGATCCTTTGGCCCCTACCAGTAAGACTTAGTCTTTCTTGATTAGAAAGTGACTCTTAATATTTTTCAACATGTTAAGTAAATCAGCAAGGTTGATCTTTAGCATTTCCATATGAAAAATTCACAACAATTGTGAAAGGAATCAGGGAGTGAGTGAAAGATCAAATCTTATCTCAACTCTCCATCCATGACAAAACTTGTTTTCCTAATTAATCAATCAAATTGATTATGTTAAGGACTTGTGTCTATACTGTAGTGTCATCGGTCATTCTAGATTGGAAGAGCTCCTTAGATATCTGATATCTATTAGTCCTACTTTCCTCACCATCAACTACTTGATGTGCAGGAATATAGTAGGAGCATCCATAGTTTCATGCTGACGCTGAAGCTCGTTACTCATGGATGCGAACATGATGCATTGAGCCAACTGTGTATCATCTTGCCACTTTCTAAAAGTAGCAATCTCTTCCTCAGAGGCATTGTCTGCAACCATTGCAGGGATAGGCGTATTAAGGACATAAGATAACTTTTTATCCGTGAGAACTATTCTCAAATTCATTAACCAATCTGTTTAATACGGTCCGGTTAAATAACATCTAATATGTTTCGCAGTGATAGTAATTTAGACATTGTAAAATTCTATAAATGAATTTGTAATCAACAACATTTTAACATACATTTTTTTATTAATTACCAAAATAAATTAGGTCTTATTTTAAATTGGTATCTCTCACTATTTTCTTCAAACTATATTACCCTCAATATATAGTTCGGCAATATCTAATTAAAGATATGCTAGTGAGAATAAGGATCTCATTTCAAATGTATACAGCCTTGTGTGTGCACAACAAACTATATATAAATAAATAGGTAGACAACTCTTGTCAATTATATCAACTATGTAACTCTTTTTATTTTGCCTCTTAAATCATAATGGTTAAGTATGTGCACATCCGAACTAAAATGATTTAAGTTAAGTCAGACCCAGCATTTCCATATAAGTGAAGAGAAAACTACAGCCCTTGTGTGTGCACAACAAAGCAGTAATTTTCAATTCCTTATAAACATCATATGTAATAAAAATAACATCTTAAATATTTAATACTTGCCTTGTATGTGCACAACAAACTCATATTAACTATTCAATACTCTATTGTTTCTATCATGCTAGAAGGCGACGTTCGATATTCCAAATATCTTTAAACGTTACAACTTAATATAAAATATTTGAGGGATTTGTTATTAATTTGTCTCATCTTGTTTAGCGCGCATGCACACACACACACACACACACACACACACACACACACACACACACACACACACACACACATATATATATATATATATATATAAATATAAAGTAGGCGTCATATTAATTAACATGCGAAGCATGTTTGCATAATATATAATATATATAGTATAAGCATGTACATATAGAATACTATATTCTACCCGGATTGATTATGGACTTTTATTCTAGTTTGGTTCACTAGAGCCACCAAGTGAACCAAAAGGTCAAACCTAGAGGTGCAAGAATTAATATTTAAATATAACTATTACATTTAAACCCGGGCTCCATTACAAACGGGTCTTCACGCTCTCCTTGCTTCTTGATCTTCAATTCTTCAAAATTTAATTCTAACTATTCCTATTACAAAACTATTTAAAATAAATAGAAACCTTGATCAACAGTCAAGGGGAAGTACATAGGAGGGAGATAAAATTTACATTAAGAAAAATTAGAGACGACGAGGTACACAGACCCTATTTAATAAAACCCATACATTCATTCATCCAACTAAAATAAAATCCAATCACATTGGTCAATAATCCATAATCAATCTCATTTATTATTATACATATCACCATATGCATCAATAAATAACATTCATCTCATGAATAATAAACATTCAATATATATATTGATATCATTTAATGGACAAATTTAGTTAGTATAAAATCTAATTTTGAATCAAAATAAACTTCTTTATTTTAATCCAAATTTAAATCAAAATAAAATTATTTTATTTTAATTTATCTAATTTTGAATAAAATAAACTATTTTATTTTAATCAAAATCTTTAATCAAAATAAACACCTTTATTTTAATTAATTATGGAATCCAATTCCATGTAAAAAAAATAACTCTTTTATAAAAGGAAACACAAATTCTCTTTCCTATTCACAAATAAACTCCTTTATTTAAGAAAATATGGATTCTCTTTCCTATTCACAAATATACTCTTTTATTTTGAATAATATGAAATCTTATTTCATATCTAAATAAACTCCTTTATTTAAGGAAATATGAAATCCAATTTTAACTCTAATTAGTTATCATGGAATCCAATTCCAACTCTAATTAGTTAGCATGAAATTTAATTTTAAAAATAAAATAAACTCTTTTATTTTAATATTAAAATAAACCTTTTATTTTAAGATTAAAATAAACTTTTTATTTTAATTATAAAATAATTGATATAATATATATATATATATATATTAACCGTATATGTAAATAATATATATATATATATATATATATATATATATATATATATATATATATATATATATATATATATATACTAACTATTAGATATATAAAACAGGAGATGATTCTTGATTACCTATATATATATATATATATATATATATATATATATATATATATATATATATATATATATATATATAAGATATCACATGCTTCTGCTGAGTGGTGGCCAAGCAAAAATTTCATATATACTAAAGTAACCGTATATATAATATATATATTATAAAGAATTACGTGATATGGTTTCCCTGAAAGATACATCCTGTTACATATATATGCCCAAGTAATCATATATCAATTCAAGTAAATCAATTCGTGGGATCTCCTGGTGACTTTAGAATGCTAATTTGCCCATAATCCATATCATACATATAGGCCACGTGAATCCTTATATCATATTAACATCCCTTGAATGTACGGATCACCCTTTGAGGAAAAATAAAATAAAAAACAATTCGCGAATTCAGCCAAAATTAAAAAACTATTTTTCAAAATTTATTTCACGAATTTTAATTTATTTTATTTTTTAATTTTATATAATAAAATTATGCCCAATTAAATTATTCTAAACACATATCAATATACATATCAAATTAAAATAATTAATAATTCGCATAAAGGTTTGGCTCTGATGCCACTGTTAGGTTTGTAATATTCATGAACGCAATCAAATTGCACAAAATAGCGGAAACGTGAAAAAAACTGAGTTTAAAATTTTACAAACCATATACCCGGATCACCCTTTATGTGCAATTATTAATTAAACGAAAAAGAAAGAACAAGAATCATACCCTTGAAGATGCGAGCTTCCTCAGGTACAAGTTCACCTCCAACCCTTTTCGCGTCCAACTTGAATCCACCGGGTTTGGTTCCTTCCTTTGATCAACGTTAGCCACCCAAGTGTTTGGCCTCTAGAGGTGATCCACCAAGGAAGAAGAAAGATCCAAGAAGATGGGTGTTTGACAAAATCCTAATTTTTTCTATCTCTATAGAAAAGAGCGTACTCTCCAACCATTGGAATAACGTATGTTTGATATCTGATATAAGACTCCTCTTATAAAGATATCAAGTAACTCTATTAAAAATAAGGTATTATTTATTTAATTAAACTCTTTTAATTAAATGGGCTCCCTAATCTTATTAGGAATAATTAATTAAACTCCTTTAACTAATTTTTCCTCCTATTCCTATTAGGAATAAATGAGAGTACATATATTAAATTAATTTCTAAACTCTTTTAGAAATTAAAATAATAATAATAATAATAATAATAATAATAATATTAATAAGACTCCTCTTATTAATTTATATTTAATATTTTTAAAATATTAAATAATAAATATTAAGCTATTTAATTTATTCTATCACCGTAGATTAAATTAAATATACTTAACATATTATTACGATTATGCCATTAACTTCTTAAATAATTATTCTTCCTTTTATGGTGTGACCCTTTAGGTTCTCCATATTAAACCGGTTGTGAATAAATCAATTAGAACAATTCTAATCTTATTTAAATAAATAAATTAAACTATTAATTTATTTAAATAAATAATATTTATTCTATAATAGGGATAAGCCTCCCTAGCAATCAACGACTTTCCAGATAATATAGATTTCAACATTAATCATAAAAGAACCTTCGAGTAAATAGTTACCGTACAATTCAATCCTTCCACCATACAATGTCCCAATTAAATATAAGACATGGAATTACTGTCAAATCTTATTTTATTTAATTATATGTATTTCGACTCTTAAATGCACAACCCCAAATAATGCAAATTAGAAACTCCTTTCTAATTTCATTCTGCCTTGGCCAAGGACTACTAGGTTGTCATTTATCGAATCACATAAGACATTTCTCTTCTTTTACTAGAAGTGGTAGATTCTTTATTGATCATACATTATTTCCATATACAACTTATTATACCCAAGCATATCCTTTGATATACCCTAAGGGTCTTAAGGAATAAGTCAAAGTATAACTCATCATACACAAGATACTATGATGATCTCAAGTCCAAGGATCACTTGTACTACTATCACTACAGGAATTCCTATTGACAGGCAAGTAAAATTCGATTAGGTATTCCTTAGCGAGACACGTCAGTGAACTTATTCTCTAATAAGCACCTACATACTTGTTTTAGTGTCTCCACAAAAATGATCATGAGATCAATCATCCTCATCCAATGAGCAAGCAACATATGTACCAATCTATCCGGATTCACTAATCCCAAATTTAGTAATCTAACGATTGGGAACTATTTTAGTTTTAAGCTTTCTAAGAATTTAGATCTCATTAGAATGATCATCATCATTATTCTAAAAGCATTGCTTAAAACTATGGGTTTCTCACATATTATAAAATAGCATCATGTAGATAAATTAATACCTTTTATTAATAAATGAATAAGATTTTTACAAAGTATATGCTTTATCATTAAACATGATTGGCTTGTATGCATACTACTTTCAATTCTTTAGTATCACGACCACAATTATCCATGCACTACGGGCCAAGAATATTTGTATATTCATTAATGGTCATGATCATGCCAACAACTGTCCATCAATGCACTACGAGCCAATGAGGACTTTTACCACATCATTTGTAACATTACGGTCATGATTATACTGAATAATCCCTGGTCATAATCATACCAAGTCCATCTATGCACTACAGGTCACAGATGACTTTCAACATTTTATAAACATGAGGATGATGACAATGATATAAGAATTCAATAAAACAAGTTCAAGAATTAATTTATCCAAGAATTAACAACGTCCAAATTGTCAACATGATACTGCTTTGTGGAGTAAAATTCAAGAATGCTTAGAAGAATATTTTCATGAAAAGATATTGGATGAACCGCAATTATCAAGGATATTCCACTAATTTCATAGAGTATAAAAGTTAAAACTTAACCAACTGAGTATAATAAAGATTGGAATAACAAAAGAAATCACCCGACATGCGATAGACCGCACAGACAGGTTATTCTAACAGAATAATAAATAATGAAACCAGGTCTGGCGTAAACGCACAGACAAGATATTCCGACAGAATAATAAATAATGGAACCAGGTCCGGCGTAAACGCACAGACAGGATATTCCGACAGAATAATAAATAATGGAACCAGGTCCGGTGTAAAACACATAGACAGGATGTTCCAATAAAATAATAACAAGACGGAACCAGGTCCGGTGTAAAACACACAGACAAGATGTTCCAACAGAATAATAATAAAAATGGAACCAGGTCCGGTGTAAAACACACAGACGGATGTTCCAACAAAATAATAGAATAATGTCACCAAGTATAGGGTAGACCGCGTATACAGGTTATTCCAACAGAATAATTAAAAATGAAATAACAAAAGTTCTCTTCATGAATAAGAAAGAATAACATCCCTTATCGTTTTAAAGAAGTACTGAAATAAGGAAGTAGTTAAGTAGCAGAATACTTTTCTTCTCTCTCTCTATAGTTTCTCTCTCTAGAGTTTAGTGAATTCGTAAGAAATAATGAAGGAATGAGCTGCTATTTATAGAAAAATGGAATGCATAGTAACTAATCCATGAACGGTCCAGATTGATTACTTTAATCTGACGGTCCATATTTAAAGAAAAATCTTTTAAATAAAATATAATATATTCTATTTATAGAATAACTTTAATAAAGTATTCTGTTTTATATAAAAAGATGTTTCTGTTTTATTACGTTAATAATACGAATAAAACAAAATTTCATTATCGCTAAATAATTCATATTATTAACTGACAATAATTGAATCAAACTGAGTGACTTCTCACATAAATATTAATAATCAATACCGTGTGCTACTATGCAACCACACGTGTTATTGTACTTTTACTACCGAGTAGTTCAACAGTATCAATGGTAAAACTTCTGTCGTTATTTTTAATAAAATATTTTTGTCGTTTTCTCAATCCGACAATAATTCCATTGTGGAGTCCACCAATAATTGTGTCGTTGTACGAATATTCCCTGTTAAAACGAATATTTTTCGACCAATCGAATATTTTATAACAACTTGCGTACTTTGCAAAATTTATAAATATTACCCACAACTATAATATTATATCAAATTAACTCCATAATATTTAAAAATGATATTTATAGAAAATTCATCTTTATATATAAAAGTTGGGGTCTTACAACCTCCCCTTCTTATGAAATTTCGCCCTCGAAATTAGGGTACGTACCTGGTATGTCGAAGAGGTAAGGATACCTTGATTTCATTTCAGATTCTAACTCCCAAGTCATTTCCTCAACATCGTGGTTTCTCCACAAAACTTTGACTTGAGGTATAACCTTGGAGCGTAGAATATGTTCCTTCTTATCCAAGATTTGAACAGGAACTTCTTCATACGTCAAATCTTCTGCTATTTCGTCCGGTTTTAACTCAATAATGTCATTCGGGTCTTTCACATATTTACATAACATGGATATGTGAAAAACGTTATGAATACGAGACATACTTGGTGGTAAAACGAGTCTATAAGCCACAGTTCCTACTCGATCGAGGATTAAAAATGGACCGATGAATCGAGGATTGAGCTTTCCTCTCTTTCCAAATCTCGTAACTCCTTTCCATTGAGCAACACGTAAGAACACATGATCTCCTATATCAAATTCCACGTCCTTTCGATGAAGATCAGCATAACTCTTTTGTCGATCTTGTGAGGTTTTTATACGTTGTCGGATCGCTTGAATCTTTTCTGTAGTCATACGTACCAACTCCGGTCCCAACAATGTTGCTTCACCCACCTCATCCCAGCATACTGGAGAACGACATTTTCTTCCATACAATGCTTCGAATAGAGCCATGCCAATACTTGCTTGATAACTGTTGTTGTAGGAAAACTCCACCAATGGTAAGAACTTGTCCCAACTTCTCTTGAAGTCAAGGACACAGAGTCTTAATAAATCTTCTAGAGTTTGAATAGTCCTCTCTGATTGTCAGTTCGTCTGAGGATGATATGCCGAACTAAATCGTAAATCCGTGCCCATAGCTTTTTGTAAACTAACCCTAAATCGTGAAGTGAATCTTGGGTCTCGATCAAAAATTATGGATACTGGCATACCATGCAGTCTTACAATCTCGTTTATGTACATACGAGCAAGACGTTCAAGTGTATAAGTTTCTCATATCAGTAAGAAATTAGCAGACTTGGTCAATCTATCAACAATGACCCAAATCGCATCTATACCTTGAGAAACCTTAGGAATACCAGTAACGAAATCCATGGTAATGTGCTCCCACTTCCATTCTGGAATTTCAAGTGGTTCCAATGGACCTTTTGGTACTTGATGCTCCGCTTTGACTCGTTGACAAGTTAGACACCTTGAGATAAACAGCGCTATCTCTCGCTTCATATTGCTCCACCAAAATGTATGACGAAGATCATGATACATTTTGATACTCCCAGGATGGATTGTAAACGGTGTGTTGTGTGCCTCCATTATGATTTCATACTTTAAATCAGGGTTGTTAGGAACACAAAGTCTGAAGTTGACTCGAAGTATTCCTTCTTCATCGATTCTTGCTTCCGGCATAGCACATTCTTGCACTTTCTTCCTCATACGCATCAGCTCCAGGTCTGTAGCTTGAGCAACTTTAACTTTATCGATTAAAGTTGGTTCTACTCGTATATTCGCCATCATCACATGGGTCCCTGGAGTCTTTAACTCTATCTCCATCCTTTGCAAGTCACACAAAATGGGCCTTTGTGTTGACAATATCGCACTCGTACTTGCATATGATCTTCTACTCAATGCGTCAGCTACCACGTTCGCTTTTCCAGGATGGTATTGAATGGTATGATCATAATCTTTCAACAGTCCAAGCCAACGTCGTTGTCGCATGTTGAGTTCCTTTTGAGTGAAGAAATATTTGAGGCTTTTATGATCCGTAAAGATCTCCATCTTCTCCCCATACAAGTAATGCCTCCAAATTTTAAGTACAAAGACAACAGTTGCCAACTCTAGATCATGAGTAGGATAATTCCTCTCATATTCCTTGAGTTGTCTTTATGCATAGGCTATGACTTTCCCATGTTGCATGAGAACGCATCCCAACCCTTTGCTCAAAGCATCACTGTAGATGACAAATCCCTCCGAGCCAGATGGTATTGTTAGAACAGGTGCTGAAATGAGTCTCCTCTTGAGTTCTTGAAAACTCTTCTCACATTCTTCGCTCCAACCGAACTTTGTATCTTTCCGAGTCAGCTGAGTTAATAGAGTAGCGATTCGAGAAAATCCTTCCACGAATCTCTGATAATAACCAGCTAAACCAAGAAAGCTACGTACTTCGGTCACTGATTTAGGTTGCTCCCAGCTTTGAATAGCTTCAATCTTTGCCAGGTCAACAGATATTCCACGACTTGATACTACGTGCCCAAGGAATGCTACCTCCTCTAGCCAGAACTCGCATTTCTTCAACTTGGCATAAAGCTTGTATTCACGAAGTTTTTGGAGTACCAGCCTCAAGTGTTGTTCATGATCTTCACGACTTTTGGAATAAATAAGGATGTCATCAATAAAGACGACCACAAAGTGATCCAAATATTCCTTGAATACCTGGTTCATCATATCCATGAAGGCAGCAGGAGCATTAGTCAATCCAAAGGACATGACTAGAAATTCATAATGCCCGTACCGAGTTCTGAAAGCCGTCTTTGGAATATCCTCAGTTCTAACCTTCAGCTGATGATATCCAGAACGAAGATCGATCTTTGAAAAGAATTGTGCTCCTTGCAATTGGTCAAACAGGTCATCAATACGTGACAATGGGTACCTGTTTTTGATGCTGACGTGATTCAACTCTCGATAATCAATACAAAGGTGCATACTTCCATATTTCTTCTTCACGAATAGAACAGGAGCACCCCAAGGAGAAGTACTAGGACGAATAAAGCCAATGTCTAACAATTCATGCAGTTGGATCTTTAACTCCTGAAGTTCAATAGGAGCCATTCGATATGGGGCTTTGGAAATGGGTTTTGTACCGGGTTCAAGGTCGATACAAAATTTAATTTCACGCTCTAGGGGTAGGCCAGGAAGTTCTTCAGGGAATACGTCAGGAAATTTATTAATAATAGAAATATCATTCAAAACTGACGTATTTTTGTTTAGATCCGTGACATGAGCTAAGAAAGCTTGACATCCGTTTTTTAATAAACGAATAGCTTTATGGTTTGAGATGACAGCGATTGATTTTAATGGTTTGGTTGCTTGAATTCGCATAATAGGTCGATTAGGAATATGAAAGCTAACAACCTTACGAAAATAATCAATTTTTGCATGATGAGTAGTTAACCAATCAATCCCTAGAATCACGTCAAATGCAAGTATTTTTAATGAAATAAGATCGACAGGTAATGTGTGGGTACCAACTTGAACCAAACAAGACTTATAAACCGTGGATGTAATGAAGGTTTCTCCCAATGGAGTTTCAACAGATAAGTCAAAATCTAATTTCTCTGGAGTCAAATTTAATCGATGAGCGCAAGTAGGAGAAATAAAAGAATGGATAGAACCGGTATCAAATAAAGTATAGACTTCGTTAGAGTTTACGATAAGCTTACTCGTGATGACCTCATTCAGGTTTCTTACTTTCTGGGAGGTCACAACAAACGCTCTCCCTTGCACTACTGGTTTTGACTTTTTTGGGACGGCCTTTGGTGTCTCCATCCTGGCTGAACTTGTTTTTGGTAAACGATAAAATCGAGCTAAATGACCTTCTCTTCCACAATTATAACATGCTTTAGATAGCATCGCGCAGTTTAGACTAATGTGCCCATCCCCTCCGCATTTGAAACATATGATAGGTGGTCGTTCTCCTTCCTTAATAACGGGTGCTGGTGCTGACGTCTTTCCATCATTGTTGAATCTCCTCTTCTTGAAATGACCATTCTTATTATTTTGGCCCTGATTACCATCGAAGTGGTTATCATTTCTGGCATGTTGATTCCCTCCACACTTGTGGCCACCGCTTCGATGACTGCTCTCACTGGTATTATCATTTTGCCGACTGCTATCTTTTGGTTGCGTTGACTCATTATCGCGCTCCACTAACTGAGCCCTATTCACAACATCTGAATACAAACACAATTTATGAGAAATAAGATGTTGACGTATCTCAGATTTCAAACCTCGCAAAAACATTTGCGTCATTCGCTCTTTATTATCCACCAAGTGGGACGCAAACCGGGACAACTCAGCAAATTTAGCCTCATACTGCGATACGGTCATATTATTCTGCTCCAATTTGATGAACTCCACCTCCTTCATGTGACGAACACTTTCGGGAAAGTATTTGTCATTGAACAGCTCTTGGAACTTCTCCCAAGACATCTTCAGTGCGGCAGGTTGAGTAAGCTTAATCGATTACCACTAGTAATCTGCCTCTCCTCGCAACATAAAGGCGACAAAGGGAACCTTTTGCTCCTCAGAGCATCCCAAGACATCAAATATCTTGGCGATCTACTTTATCCATGTTTCCGCTATAAGTGGTTGTGGCTCTCCCTTAAACTCCGGTGGTCCCAGCTCCTTGAACTGCTTAGCGATGACCGTCCGAGAGTTTTCAGTGTTTCCACCTATATTTTGGACAGGAGCCGCTTTCGCCTGCTGTTGCATAAACTGCATAAAGTTTCTGAACATTTCATCATTCATCATCTGGTCAGTGTTGTTGTTTGCATGAGGATTGTCACCTTCCTGATGCACATTATCCTGATTATTGATATGTGGTGAATCAACAGTCGCCTGTGCTCCATTGCTATTCTCAACATTCTCAGATGCCATTTTCAGATACTGCCACAAAATAAAAGTTAATTGATATGTCATATATTATCCTTATATTCTGACCGACCAATTAAATACCATGCAAATAAACTTAGGTAGGTCATACTAGCGAAGGAATTCCCCGTCTTTCCCCTCCTAGTTCTATTCTCACATCTTAGCCAGGGATCATATCCCTAAGCTCTGATACCAACTATAACGCCCCCAAAATTAGGTATACATCACCCATCTTGGGTCGTCAGATACATGGTACATAATACAAATATAACTTACTAATACAACTGTCGTGTACATTACGACAAAACATAACTGTGAGTTTGAATACAATTATTGTCTACTAGAGACTATACAAACTCAAAAGGAGTCCTCATTACAATTATTGTCACACTATTTAACCGAATAGTGAGGACTACTAATACTATCATCTGGTCCATCACTCCGTTTCCCAACTTGTCCAAGCTATATTCTCATTTCCTGAAGAGAACAGTGAAAGAAAGGGTGAACTCAACTAGCCCAGTAAGAAATATTATGACTAAGATAATGCAGAATAAATTATCACTAGCCTTCAACAGTGTTAAACTGATAAAATATAACGAACATCAAGTTTAACTGCAGCGGAACAAGCAATCCATTAAAAGAGTCAAGTAGAGAATAACATCTACTATCTTCTATGATTTAAAAGATTTTTCAACACTGTTATCGCTGGGACTCAGCTTAACAAAATAATCTATATCATCGAATCACCCCTGCACTACGGCCAAGGATATTCTTTAGTATCACGACCGCAATTATCCATACACTACGGGCCAAGAATATTTGTGTATTCATTAATGGTCATGATCATGCCAACAACTGTCTATCAATGCACTACGGGCCAATGAAGACTTTTACCACATCATTTGTAACATTACGGTCGTGATTATACCAAATAATTCCTGGTCATAATCATACCAAGTCCATCTATGCACTACAGGTCACAGATGACTTTCAACATTTTATAAACATGAGGATGATGACAATGATATAAGAATTCAATAAAACAAGTTCAAGAATTAATTTATCCAAGAATTAACAACGTCCAAATTGTCAACATGATACTGTTTTGTGGAGTAAAATTCAAGAATGCTTAGAAGAATATTTTCATGAAAAGATATTGGATGAACCGCAATTATCAAGGATATTCCACTAATTTCATGGAGTATAGAAGTTAAAACTTAACCAACTGAGTATAATAAATAATGGAATAACAAAAGAAATCACCCGGCATGCGATAGACCGCACAGACAGGTTATTCTAATAGAATAATAAATAATAGAACTAGGTCCGGCGTAAACGCACAGACAAGATATTTCGACAGAATAATAATTAATGGAACCAGGTCCGGCGTAAACGCACAGACAGGATATTCTGACAGAATAATAAATAATAGAACCAGGTCCGGTGTAAAACACACAGACAGGATGTTCCAACAGAATAATAACAAGACGGAACCAGGTCCGGTGTAAAACACACAGACAGGATGTTCCAACAGAATAATAATAAAAACGGAACCAGGTCCGGTGTAAAACACACAGACAGGATGTTCCAACAGAATAATAGAAGAATGTCACCAAGTATAGGGTTGACCGCGTATACAGGTTATTCCAACAGAATAATAAAAAATGGAATAACAAAAGTTCTCTTCATGAATAAGAAAGAATAACACCCCTTACCGTTTTAAAGAAGAACTGAAATAAGGAAGTAGTTAAGTAGCAGAATACTTTTCTTCTCTCTCTCTCTATAGTTTCTCTCTCTAGAGTTCAGTGAATTCGTAAGAAATAATGAAGGAATGAGCTGCTATTTATAGAAAAATGGAATGCATAGTAACTAATCCATGAACGGTCCAGATTGATTACTTTAATCTGACGGTCCATATTTAAAAAAAACTTTTAAATAAAATATAATATATTCTATTTATAGAATAACTTTAATAAAGTATTCTGTTTTATATAAAAAGATGTTTCTATTTTATTACGTTAATAATACGAATAAAACAAAATTTCATTATCGCTAAATAATTCATATTATTAACTGACAATAATTGAATCAAACTGAGTGACTTCTCACATAAGCATTAATAATTAATATCGTGTGCTACTATGTAACCACACGTGTTACTGTAATTTTACTACCGAGTAGTTCAACATTATCAATGGTAAAACTTCCGCCGTTATTTTTAATAAAATATTTTTGTCGTTTTCTCAATTCGACAATAATTTCGTTGTGGGGTCCACCAACGATTGTATCGTTGTACGAATATTCTCTGTTAAAACGAATATTTCCCGACCAATTGAATAATATATAACAACTTGCGTACTTTGCAAAATTTATAAATATTACCCACAACTATAACATTATATCAAATTGGCTCCATAATATTCAAAAATGATATTTATAAAAAATTCATCTTTATTTATAAAAGTTGGGGTCTTACAGTTTAATTCAGTTGTTTTGCATAGGAATATAGGAAGATTAATCTGGATTAAATAGAAGTCAATTGATCACTTGGAAAAGGACTTGTGGTTTTTGAGAATTTCTGTTAACAATTCAGTATGCATAATAATTGGGATAATTGGATAATTGATTTATAGTTCGTAATTGGGGATATTGAAGTTTTAATCTTTATTTATCTGAATTAAGTCATAAAGCAATTCAATTTAATTAGTTAATTTAGTTTTCTTAATTAGAAAAATCACGATTTGGGATTGTTTAAATAAAATTAGTTTGGTTAAGAATTAGTACTTGGTGATTTTTATTAAATAATTCTTCGTGGAAACGATACTCTACTTTCACTTTATTACTTGTTAACCGTGTATACTTGCACGTATTCATTGATTGCGAAATCGACCAACAGATGCGTGAACAGATTTTATTATTCTATAGCTTTATTTAGCATTGTATGGATGCATGAGCGACCTTTAGTTTTAGCATGTTTTGTTTATAGTCATCTTTTAGGATTCGTGCAGATTGGTATATTTGATGCCATGTTATGGCTTTACCCTATATTGAGCTGGTATTATTGCAAGGGTTTACTTGATCTTTGATCTTATCATGCTATGGTTTTTGATTAAACCTATCTCCTTTTCTTTAACTATTGATATGTTGGGTATGGGTTATATAGATTATAAAATTTTAATTGTGGCTAATGATAAGCGTCAGGTGATTATGATTATTTTTAAGAGTTTATGTCAAGCATGTGTGGATGAGGGGTTAGTTGAGTTGATAAGTTGAGACTGTTATTGATTTGTTCTTCTTAGCGAGCACCGACCAACTATTATAGCTAGTTATTTTTCGGATATAGTTACGTGGTTATTGTTTTGAAAATGTGTTAACTTTGTTGAACTTAAACACTTACAAGGTAATAAAAGACTTAGAAGCTTATACAGATTCGGATCTTGGATTCTGGCATGCTTTCATTTTGAAAAAAAAATTAAATAAGTGAAAAAAAAAAAAAGAAAAAAAAACTTTAGTTGACTTAGTTTGATTACGTGGCCTTTGTTGCTTGAGTTATTAGATCCATAGGGGTGTTCTACACCTAGTGCTCTAAAGTCATCTGGCTTGGGAGTCGTTGATCAAAAGCTCATTAATGGATAACTCTGAATAGCCTAAGGTAATTAAGCATTGCACGGTCATCCTAAAGGTTTTGAAATTTTTTTTTTGTGTTTCTAATAAAAGTCTAATTTGGTTTAAGTTTGTTTATGTGGCCTTTGTTGCTCGAGTTATCTAAATTCATAGGGGTGTTCTACAATTAGTGCCTTAAAGCCATCTGGCTTGGGAGTCATTGATCAAAAGCTCATTAATTGGTAACTCTGAATAGCTTTAAGGTAATTAAGCATTATACAAGTCAGATTTTGATGTCTTCATGCTAGTACCTTTTGATCCTTTCTTGCATCTGCATCTTGGTCTTAATGCTTGTTGATTGTTTGAGTTTACAGAGTTAACATATTGGTTATTACAATCGAATGTGTGAGCTTATTTTGAGCTATGATTAGTTAGGATAGTCAGTCTTCACTCACACACATAGAATGGATAGAATACAGCCCTATGCTTGTAATTGTTATTGAACCCTTATTCATATCTGTGTTTGTCCTATTCTTTGAAAGTGGTTATGATTGAGCTTAGAAGCCATAATGCTTGTATATAGTATTATACTTAATTCGCATTCTTACATTACTATGGATGTGGTCATTCAGATAGTTTGCTTGAGGACAAGCAAAGGCTTAAGTTTGGGGGTATTTGATGAGTGAGATTTATACTCATGAATAGTATCCTTTATTGCGTAAGAAGTTGCTCGTTCTTCATAATTTATATAGCTTTTATATTATTTTGCTTAATCTATGTGTTGCAGGGTTTATTAGGTCATTTCCAGCTTGCAGGGGTAAAAAGGTTAAATTTCCCATACCAGCATTGTAACGCTTATGCCAGACTTAAAAATGGCACTGCAGCGCCCCTGCCTGGCCAACAATGACATCATTGCAGCGCTGTAGCGCCCCAGTTACTTTACAAACTAGTGCTGCAGTGCCACTTACTGACCAAAATTATAGACTCAGCGTTACAACGTCGTTCCAAGGCTAAAACTTGGCGCTGCAGTGCCACCTCCGGTGCCCAGGCTGAAATTAGGTCTTAATGACCTAAAAGCTAAGGAACTAGATAAAATGAATTTCAAGCAGCCTCCAACATCAGTGGAGATAGATTAGGAGTAGATTTTGAAGCTTTTTAGCTTTGAAGAGAAAGAAGTTTGTCTTCAAGAACTCAAAGCTCATTGCATCCTTTAAGCTCGGACTCTACGCGGGGAAGAGAAGACTTGGAACCAGAAAACTTCATAGAATGAGTTTTCTTTATGTAAATCTTTCATTCATTTGTGTAATTTTGAGCATGTTGAACAATTTGAAAATGTTAATTAGTCCCATAGTTATGAACTAATTACATTTCTAGGATTGCAATGTAACCTAATGATTAGCTTAGTTGAATTTCTCTCCTATTTATTATAATGAATCATTTTGGAATGGGTTGTTGTATTTCATGCTTATTTATTGGTTGCTTGAGAAAGAAATTGATATAGGTATTAATGGATATTGAAAAATGGATGTTAATATCTAACCCTAAAGTACAAGAACACTTGTATGATCATGCCTATAGAAATGTGAGCATATATTGCATAATAGAATAGACATATCTCTATTTGCCTTGTGTAACCCCTAAGATTAAGCTTAAAAACCCATAGTCTAGTTATTTTTACCATAGAAATATTGCGATTCATCTAGCTAAGGGATGTGCATTTAACCGTCGAAAGAGGCTTATGTGTACTTATTGTTCTTAGTTGACCATTCCTATGTTTTGTTAGTAAAGTGGAGAGTTAGGAGATTAGACGAAGCATTAGGGGAGTTGTAATCTTAACTTGCTTTACTTGTTGCAACTCGATCTCTTAATTTACTATTTTAAGCACATAGTTTTTAACACAACATCTTTAATCACTTGTTTAGATAAGACCGTATTGTTTCAATTTTAGTATTTGATTAGCTTTAACACTTTGTCCTTGTGGGTACGACACTCATCTTATCACTATATTTTCACTAGAAGCTCTATTTCTCTCATAGTATCCCGTCGAGATCCATCAAAGGCTCTTATGACGAAATAACTGCTCCGAATTCTGTTTGGGTTGATCTTCATCCTTTCTAACGTATCATAAGGGCATATGTTTTAAGATGATCCTCCATCTATTAATACCCCTAAATCACATATCCTGATGATATCACTACTATATGTAGTGACTTACAGTGGTTTGTTCCTTCTGTTGGTATGTCATCATCAGTGAAGGATATCATATTACTGTTAAGAATGTGATCTATCAGGTGTTGAAATGTAAGACCTCAAATTTTATGAATAAAGATTAACTTTTCTCTAAATATTATTTTTGAATAATAAGGTGTGGATTTGATATAATGTTATAGTTGTGGATAATATTTACAAATTTTGTAAAGTAAGCAAGTTGTTATAAAATATTCATTTGGTCGGGGAATATTCGTTTTATCAGGGAATATTTGTACGACGGCACAATCATTGGTGGACGCCACAACGGAATTACTGTCGGAGTTAGAAAATGACATAAATAATATTTTATAAAAATAACGGTAAAAGTTTTACTGTTAAAAATGTTGAAATACCTTGTGATAAAAGTACAGTAATACGCGTGGTTGCATAGTAGCACACGGTATTATACAGTATCTTTGATTATTGATACTTACGTGAGAAGTCACTCAGTTATACTCAATTATTGTCACAGTAATTGTTGCATAGTATCTCACGTTATTGAATCAATTATTGTCACAATATTTTATATTATTAAATTAATAATTGAGATGACAAAGCTATTCATATTATTATTTACATTATTGATAATGTCTAGAAAGTTCTGTCGAGAAAAGGGGTTTGGTCACCTAATTACGCGCCAATAGGGAGAATTCCTTATCGGAAAGCCTCATCTTTCCTGGGAAAGATCTGGTTCTTAATATTACAAGTTATAATATTAATGATGAATGTTATTAAAAATGTGCTTTGAGAAGCCAAGTGAATTGAGATAAATAGAGGAGTATTTTATGAAGTATTTGTTGTAAATTTGGCTTATTATATGGATCTCCACTTATCCATTTTTCAAAATTGTCAGGAAAAAGTTATCTCAGTTTTGTTATATATATATATATATATATATATATATATATATATATATATATATATATATGAATAGTGTTGCATAGTTCAGCATAGTAAAATCAAAAAAAAATTAAACGAATTCGTCCGTGAATTCGCCCGTGAACTCCTGCACTGTTGGTCCGTGATTTCTAAATTCAAATAATATCATGTCATTCTCCTATAAATAGGATGCTTAGTTTAGAAATGAAAATCACACCAAAATCAGAAAATTCTTCTTCTATAATATTGAGCGTATTTCTTTAGAGTTTAAGGAAGCTTAGAGTGTAGAAAATAGTGAAAGTTTTCTTCAAGAATATCTTCGTTATACTAGTCAGAATTACTCTTCTTTTGGGGTAAGGGGTATTATTTATTTCATATTCGCTTACGATATTATTTTTCGTATTTGTAAGGAATTTTATTTTCGTTCAATATTCGTAAGGAATTTTATTTTCGTTCAATATTCGTAAGGAATATTATCTTCGTTCAATATTCGTAAAGAATATTATTTTCGTTCAACAGTCGTAAGGGATATTATTTTTGTTCAATATTCGTAAGAAATAATATTTTCTTTCATACTCTGTAGCATGTAAATAATAATATTTCGTTTCAGATTCCGAATTCTACACTCATTTTCTTAAGTATTGCTTCTATACTCCTTGAAATTAGTTGAATATCCTTGAAATTTGCGCTTCATCTAGTATCGTTTCACAAGAATATTTTTCTGAATATTGTTGTTAAATTTTAACCTTTTCATCCCGGAGTATTATTCATGGGTACTATTCATACATACGACACTATTCATACGTACGACACTATTCATACTTACGTCACTATTCATGAAGTACTATTCACGGGATACTATTCACTCAAATACTATTCACCCAAGGTACTATTCACGACGAAAAATTGATTCTTTTCTGTCCAAATTATTTTTGATACGTGAATATTATTCTTGAATTTTACTCCACAAAGCAGTTATCATGATGACAATTTAGACATTTTTTAAACTCTGGATAAATTAAAAATCTTTAATATTTATCTTTGATTTCGTTTGATTGATGCTTATATCGTTGTCATCATCCTCATGCTTATATTGATAAAAGCCATCTTTGGTCCGTAGTGCAGAGATGAACTGTTGATTGGTATGATTATGACCAGAAATTCTGTATCGGTATAATCATGAACTGTAATGTTACAAATAATGTTGTAAAAGTCCTCATTGGCCCATAGTGCATTGATGGACAGTTGTTGGAATGATCATGACCATGGGTTCTCTTCGGTCAAGGGTGCAAAGATGAATTGTTGTTTAGCATGATCATAACCACTGGTGATACTAATGAATATCCGTAGCCCGTAGTGCATGGATAATTCGTGGATGTGATAATAATGAATATCCTTGGCCCATAGTGCATGGATAATTCATGGATGTGATACTAACGAATATCCTTGGCCCGTAGTGCATGGATAATTCAATGATGTGGATTATTTATTGAGCTGTGTTACAACGATAAAATATTGATGATGAACTTTTAAATCATAGAAGATAGTAGATATTATGATCTACTTGACTCTTCTAATGGATTGTTAATTTCGCTGCAGCTAGACTTGTTGTCTATTGTATTCTATCAGTTTTATACTGTTGAAGGCTAACGATAATTTATTCTGCATTATCTTAGTCATAATATTCTTTACTAGGTTAGTTGAGCTCACTATTTTCTTTCATTGTTCTCTTCAAAAAATGAGAATATAGGTGGGACTAGTCAGGGAATGGAGTGACAGTCCGAGATGGTGGTCGTAGTAGTCTTCACTATTCTATAAAATAGTGTGATAATAATTATAATGAGGACTCCATTTGAGTTTGGATATTGTCTACGAGAAAATATTCATGTTAAAACTCTCAGCTATGTTTTGTCATATTTTACATGACAGTTGTATAATTAAGTTGTATTTGAATTTTGTACCATGTATTTGGCGCCTCAGAATGGGTTGTGTATACCTATTTTGGTGGTGTCACATAAAATTTTTCACTGTCCATCGTTCTTGGCAGATGCGCTTCTTCCATTACTTGCACCAGGATTTTAAGATGATCCTCTTAGGATATGATCAAATCCATGATGGATATCTGAATGGGCGCCTCTTTTAAACGTTGCACCATTCTAGATTCATTATGTCCCATTTTGCTGAGGAATTCTGCAAACTTCTTCTCGAGTACTTTACCCAGGGTTTTGATAATGGGCTTTATCACGCGCCGAGGTAAGTACATCAGATTATCCTTTGCTAGGACAGCGGTACAATCTGATGTTGGTCCCGTACTTTCCCCATACTTCCATGGGACTCTTTTCAAACTGAAAATGGGATATTGGCGTAGATATGGCAACATCAGTGGTTATGGTGCAGCTATCTTCATAGGATTCTTTCCTCTTTTATCCCCCATTCCTTGAATTACTAAAGGTACTGCATGCATGTCTCCTTCAGCAAAAATAACTGCTACAACTTCCTTCCCTCTTTGAGTTTCGGGAAGAAATATCTCCTTTTCTTCATACCCGGTACTGTATCTGATTATCATTTGCAAATCACCACCATCAATTAGATTCTGGTTAGGTGATGAAGTGCCCAACAGCCTTCTGTGTCATTGCTAGGAGTGTTGGAGTGGTATTGACATATCTTAGTGGCATCGAACCTCCTTGATCGGGGGACCACTAGGGGTAATAGTTCTATGATCTTTCCATCATGGATCAACATCTATAAAATTTCCTCCATTGGTTGGCCTGAAGGAGTGAACATTCTTTTGGCTGCAAACACTCTACGAGCACAGATTCTTATTTTCCTTGCAGCTTTATCCTCCCACATTTCATTTTCTTAGAATTTAATGTGATCCTTCCTTAAAATTGGGAGGATATTTGTTTGACTCTGGCTGATCTGGCTTATCAACTGTCGAGTGACTTGATGTTGATATACCATCAATTCTTGCAATTTATAGATCTGTTCTTTGATGGACTTTAGCTCCTGCTCTATTAAAGGTTGTCCTATCTTTGCGAGGTTACTTTCAGTTGAAGATTCTTCGATATACTTGAGGTATTTGAAACCTTCTCCACTCCCCATGCTGATCATGTTTATTCCTTCCTCATTGTGTTGAGGTAGAGGATTGTCTTTGGACATGTGACTGTTCTAGTGTTGTCACAACAATTTCACCACTATCTATCATGTCTTGGATCTTGTGTTTCAGAGACCATCATTCTTGGGTATCATGGCCAGAGGATCCAGAATGGTAAGCATACTTTTTACTCGAATCAAAACTTTTCCTATTTGGATTTCCAGGTGGAAGGAGTTGCGTGATTTTCTTCTATGTTGTCAGAAGCTTTAGTATGTTTTCAAGTGAATCCCCTAAGGGTGTAAAAGTTCTTCTGTGTTTAATTTCTCTTTCTTTCTAAAATGGAGGATTTGAAGGCTTTACAGATGTTTGGAATGAAGAGTAATTATTCTTCTTTTGAATGGGTAGGTTATGACTGCCTCGTCGATTTTAACCCTGAAGTATCAAGGATACATCTTCTTCCTTTTTCTTGTGGATTCTTCTGGGATTACTCCCAAAATTTTCGATCTGGATGTGCTCAGCTACTGCTTCTAAAGCAGTGAGGTCTTTAATATTTCCTAACTTCAACCCCATCTCAGTCATTTCTCCATGTTTAATCATCTTTGAGAATGGCTTTCCTATTCCAACTAGGACCCTTTCATAATATGGAGCTTCTTGTATGTCGATGAATAACATCACTATTTTAGTCTCTGTCATGGGAGGAATGACTTGTGCTGTCATACGCCTCCATCTTTGGGCATATTCCGGGAATAACTCAGTATTTTACTTTTTGACTTTGGTCACTTGATATCTATAAAATGCCATTTGTGACTTGAAACTGTATTAATTTAGGGAAGCATGAGCCAGCTCTTCCTAACTGTGGATTTTGGAGTTGTCAAGTCGAGCGTACCATGCTCTAGCTTCTCAAGTCAAATTTTTCTAAAACAATTGCATTCTCAACTTTTCATCCTCTGCATAAGATCCGAGTCCTCCGATGTATACTTTCAAATGGGTATACGGATCTCCTAACCCGTTGTACTTTTCAAAATCTGAGACTTAGAATTTATTCGAATAACGAGGCCCTAGAAAGATACAAACATCTGAGTAATTAACACTCCCATATGTTACAGTCCCATTGATTGACTAGATAGATTCTTCCATTTATTAGACTTTCTTTCTAATGTCCCTAGTTTCTTGGTCATCTTTGAGAATGATGATTTCTGGGGTTTTATTGGTTTATTCATAGGACTGAGGTTCAGGTATTTGTATTTCCACCTTTTTATCGGTACCCTGACTGCCTCCTTGTGTAGAGGACTCTAGTTAAGTGGGTATCTGTTAACCCTGAGCATTTTTACTCTGTTCTTTCAATAGGATAGCCATCTCTGCTTTTTGATTTCTAAGTCCCTCGAACTCTTCTCAAGATACAGGAGTAGATTCAACTAGGGCACTTGTAGCCATGTTTGAAGATAGGCTTTGTGCCTTTTTAGACTTTGATATGGTAGTAGGACCAATCTTATCTACAAAAAAGGGTATGTAGTTTAGTCCTGACACACAATAATAGTATGCATATTGTGCAATATGGCAGTTTTTAGGGGGTTTTTTATGTTTTCCTGCAAAACAAAGGTTAGTTGTTTTGATAACAAGATAGTATGGTAGGGTTTGATATTTGACATTGAATTTATATTTGACAGGAATTGACATTTAATATTTGACATGGAATTAAAATTTGACATGAATTAAAAGGAAAGGCATGAAGAGACTTCCCTTCGTATTTGGTTCATCAAATGCTGACCTATTTTAGGTTTACTCTCACGGGCTTTTTGGCATTAAGGTTCCTAGATCATCTCAATCAACTAGAAGGGAATTTAATTCGATCTTTCAATTGGAGCGGATCTGAGTGGTGCCTTTTCTGAGCCTCACGGGATTATGCTCTTCTTGAGTTCAGTAATCAGCCACCGACGGGTTTGCCTCCTGGTGGAGGAATTATATAACATACAGTTATCGTGTCTCATCGTATGCAATATGATGACATTATGCGAAGCACTAGTATGTAAATAAAGAATTATTTCACATCCATTCAATGTAAAGACAACATTCACACACGTGCAGATAAAAGGGAAATGAAAAGATTAAAATGCAGCTTAAGCCCTCTACTGTCCCCAGTAGAGTCATCACCTATCAACGCCGAGAATTTTTCTTACCGTATTCTTTACCCTTTAGATTTTTGCTATGGTTGATTTTATCTTTCTTAACGGTGAGATTTTAGAAAAGACCAACATAAATGTCGACGATTTGAAAAGATTGATTTTAATGATTGGGCCGAATCAGACAGAGCCGCCAGTTGATATGAGTTTAAAATTGATGTATCACGTGACGCCCCCAAGTCCAGGTACTTGAAACCCGAACTCGGTGTTTCACGATACCATTTCTTTGAGCGGAATAATAACGATAATATAAAATACCAAACTTAATTTACATATATTAGAGTCTAATCCCAGGTACGCGACCTTTACAACATTTCATTACATGATAGATAATAAATATCATTATCTTAATAATGTCTAACTATTACAAAAGATACCATTAAACATTTTCTGTTTGCTTTCCTTTTCTTTTGTTCTTGCATGAACCTTCAGGTTGATCCTGATTAGCTGAAAACATTTAAATTTAAAGCAAGAATGAGCATTTGATTGCCCATCAAGTAATAGTAACAATAAATATTAGCTGAAAGGGTTAAATATTTTCTTTAAATGACACTTCTACAACGAATCAACGGTTGTAAAGTAAACTGAACCAATAATAACAACATATCAATTCTATATCAAATTTTTAAAACTACGTACTGACTATAAATAAAGAGTAGTTGACAGACTATGAGCTTTATTTTCAATTTTCGATTACGTTTAGCAAAACTTCATCCGTAAACCGTCATAACTTATAGGCACGAGGGTGATCATCCTAATGTGCCCTGTATTGATAAATATTACATACAAGAACGATATTTTCGTTCATCTTATCTGCCTTAGGTGCACAAAAGTTTTCCCATGTTTGGAATGTTCATACTAAGTCGGGAATCCGAACCAAAACAATTTGATTGGATAAATCAAGTTCTATCATGTTCAACGATATTTCAAAATCTGTGTCTAGTTGGGTCAAATAGCTTAGACGACTTTTAATTAATGTATACATACCAGAAATCAATAGGTATGTATCAATATATGATTAAATATAATAATTATCCAAGTGAGGTCACTTGTATAACCATGCTTACAAATTAACGAACATAATATATATCTCGATCTATAATAACAAAATTAAAGAACTTGTATAACAAATTATAATTTAATAACTTACTTATACAGAATCATTGCATAAGTGTATACAAGGGTAAGATATTTGAACAATGAAAAAGAATAGTTCCGTTACTATCTTTCACATGTCCATTTCATAAAGTAAAAGCAGAGTTACGATACTTGCCTGATCTGTTGCTTTCACAACTTAGTTTTATCTTTTATATCGAGATCTATCAGTAATAAGATCATTCTGTTGATTAGAACAGTATATCGTAACACATAGTACTGCTATCTGCAATCAACACATAACTTAATCACATTGTCACATATGTATAACAGTCATTAAATCATAAACAATCACCTATCAAGTCAAACTATCTAAGTTCAGATCAATTTCTAAAATATCTCGGTGTACCGACGGCATTATCGGGTAATTATCTAGTCTAAAACTCTACCCTGTAATTCAATATTATTTTAGATATTTTACATATATGTCGTATTATTTTTTCGTGGCTTATAATAATTATTATAATTTTTCATAATTTTTCAAACACTGGAATCATTTTTAAATGATTTAATTACTAAATAATTCTAGTATCACTAATATTTAATTACTATTAAATTAGTAATGAAACAATTGCCAAAATATTAAAGTTATTTATAATAAGTCAAAATATTTTTAAAACATTAATATTACCCTTAAATGATTTTTAAAACATTTAAAATTATTTTTAAATAATTATCATTAACATTAAATATTAATGTATTATTTATCAAATTATTAAAAGTCATTTATTATAACTTAAAATATTTTTAATTCATTTATATCTTTTTTAAATGATTTTTAATTCAATAAAATCATTTTTAAACTATTTCTTTAATATAATTATTAAATAAATCTACTATCATTAATATAAAATTATTTATGAAATTATCCTTTAAATATTAAAAATTATATTTTATACCTTAAAAATATTTTTAACTCTTTATTTTCATTTAAAATGATTTTTATAATATTAAAATTATTTTTAAACTAAGCTATTTAATATAATTATTAAATTAATTTAATATCATTAATATAAATAATTAATGAAATTTGCTTTAAAATATTAAAAATTATATTTTATAACTAAAAATATTTTTAAATGCCTTATTATCATTTAAAATAATTTTTAATATAATAAAATCATTTTTAATTAATTTATTTAATTCATTTATTAAATAAACTAAATACCAATAATATTCAAATAAATAATAATATTAATGAAAAACATGTCAAATTATTAAAAGTTAATTTTTATAACTTAAAATAAATTTTAAAATAAATTTTGTAATTTTCAGAAATTTATTTCTATTTTTAATGAATTTTTAGAATTTTAGAAAAAAAAATAATTAAATCCGCCGCTAAAGGCTTTAGCGACGGTTTCTACTGCTGATGGTGTTCTTGAGCTCAAGAACACTGACAATCAGTGTTCAGGAGGCTACATTTGACCAAACATAAATCTTTGTACAAGTTGTTTCTGGGCATGCTAAGACACTGATTGTGTAATGTTTATGTAACACTACAAATAGCAACAACAATCTAGGTCATTAAACAGCATATGATCAAGATATGATGCTCTAAAGTCGCTGTCAGAGCTTCCTTGGTTTTTCTGGGTAATCCAAAAACCCAGTCAGCTTCGAGGGTCCACTTTGAGGCTTAAAAATCTTAGAGTTCTGGTTGATGTTATAGTGGTGTAATGGGTTAAACATGTAGTCTACATAACAAGGTACAAATACCATTTATTAGATCAGTCAAACTACATCAGAATCACAAGCTAGCATCTGGTCAAACCTTGTCAGAAAGGATGTTCTTTCGGTTTCTGGGAATTCCAGAAACTTAAAATCAGGGTCGAGTAGGCTACTTTGACCATCGATTACTTTCATTCGGTTGTTTATCTAAGTGATCTAGGAGCATGAATTTGTAGTACACATAACAAGCTATAACCCTGATACATTAACAACATCGACATATCAAACAAATGCAAGATCTGGGCCCATGAACTTGTTGTCAGACACTGATGAACAAGTTCTGGGTTACCCAGAAAATGCAAAGTCATGGTCGGTCAACGCAGTTTGACCTTCCATAACTTGAAATCTACACAAGATCTAAGCATGAATTCAAGTCCAGATCAAAGTCCTCCTAGCATACTATATGTTCAAACCTTTAAACAACCAACAACATAAACAGAATGAAATCTATGGGGTCTGACATTCGGTTGTCAGGCTCATTTTAAAAATTTTCTAGATTTTAAAAAACTTCAAATTTGAGCATCTAGATGCTATGGATCTATCATGTATCAACCCAGATTAACTATATACACTACATACAACATGTTTAACACAAAAAAACTTAACATCTAACACATCATTAAGGATTAGATTTGAATTTAGGGTGTATACCTAACTTAAACAATACTTGAATATGGCTTCTGATTTGTTAGTGGAGGTAGTGGGGACTTGCTAAGGGACTGAAATACTACTAATTTTCGTGGTATAAAAAGAGAGGGTCTACGCTGGGTATTAGTGAATAAATGAGCAAGAACGTGACTTTTCTCTCTTTTTGATCTTATAAATAATGTGGTGCAATGCATTTGGCTGAGATGTAATGTCTGATTGCTGGAGTTTTAGCCAAACAAAAAGTCATGAGTGGTTTACTAACTAAAGTTTTAGCAAAATTTGCAAGCAACATAATAAAAAATATGGAAAATGGCATTATGGTCATTTGACTTTTATTTTTAATGGCAATCTTGTAACTTGGAAAACCCTTAGGGTTTAACCCTAAGGTTCCACAAATTTTGATTTTTTTCTAGGATTTCTAATTAGGCCAAAAATGGAAATTTAGTTTGTAAAAATTACAAATTAGGATTACTAAATTAGTTTAGGTCTTCTAATTACTTAGAACTTACAAATTAGATTTCATAATTTACTAATTACAGTTAGCTTTTCAATTTAGCGATTAGGATTACCAATTTAGCAATTAGGGTTTCTAACAATTAGGATTTTTAAAATTAATTAGGGTTGCTCTAATTAACATTAAATTCTATAATACGCAACATAAATCATATACCACAATCACTACACAGTCTTGAATCTCCCATTTGAGTTTCAAAATAGGGTTAAACAAATTAGTGCTAGTGTTTGGTCATGATACAACATAATTGACCAACCATTATCAGTCCAACCATACAATTCATATTCATTGAAATATAATTATTATTATATTATTCTCATTCCTTGTTCAAAATTCAAAATTAGTGTTAAGATTCCATATCTGATTTATCTTACATATATAGCATTATTAATTAAGTTAAAATAATTAACATAACTAATATGAATAAATTCATATAATAAAATATTATTTATAATAATTCGAATAATCATTTCATATATTATTTAAATAATACAATAATCATATTTTCATAGTAAATAAGTAATAAATATATTTTTACTACCAAATTAATTTATTATAAGAATATAATTTATAATTATCAATAATTCTTAAAAAAATTATTTGTAATTATTCATGTAATAAATATATTTTTATTCATCACATATATACATACTCATTACTTTGCACATATTCCCACATTTATTTTAATAAAATAATATAAAAAAATTTATACACAAAATTTCTTATTTAATTATATCAAAAATATTGGGTTATTACATTCACCCTCCCTTATAAGGATTCCGTCCCCGGAATCACCATTTCAAAACTTATGCACACTAGGGTAAATAACATACGCATTCATTTCAAGTAGATCTCGATCAGATTCGATCGAACTGATCTTTAGCTATTCAACATAAAGCTTGTCTATCTGATTCTATGGAAATTTGGTTTCTAATAGAGCTCAAATTCCTCCTTCAAAATTTCTTTATAAAATAATTTACTATATATAAGAAAATAAAATTTAATTGAATAATACTTGGAGTTCCATCCCCGGCTGCTACAGTATCCTGGACGGTCATGTTAAAGACTGTAGCGGTTGATTTGGTTGGTTTGTTGGTTGAAGTAGGTCCTGTTATTGCCAGCGTCCCGCTACTTTTCCCCGTAGTCACACTCCCTGAATTCATTCTCTTTTTCGGACAGTCCTTCACCTTATACTCCGTTGACCCACACATGAAACACTCACTGTTCATCCTTAGATTGGCGCAGTTGGGAGAGATATGTCCCTCCTGCCCACACTTGTAACACACAAACTTTCCTTTAAGACACTCACCCGGGTGATTCTTTCCGCAATTCCCACATTGCACAACATGTTTCTTTCCACCTCCTAGCCTATTTTCGGTATTCCCAAAATTATCCCCTTTCCTTTTTCCAATCCTACAACCACTACTTCCTTCTCTGGCTCTAGCTTGATTTGCCTCCCACCAAAAATTCGTCTCCCCTTGACATAGGTGGAAAAAGCTGTCTTTTGCCCCTCCGTTATCCTAGCTATCATAAACACTTCTACAGGGTTAGTTGTTCCGCTAAATCTTGGCGGTCCGACTACCCTGAAGTCTTTGAAGTTCGCCAATCGATTATCTGGCTGATTTCTCACGGCTGGTATTCCATTATGTATAGCTTGAGTGACCATATTCGCAAAATTTTGTATCGGGTCTGGTTGTCCTTCAGCATTGTTGACAAATTCTTCTGCCATTTGGTTTCATTTTCGTCTTGGCGGCATTATCTGATTAAATAAAAATCATGTTTATCCAACTAATTCTAGCACTTTACACCATATAGCATATATCTCTATAAACATTCGCTATCCCTTTGTGACAAAAAAGTCAGGAATCGTTGCCACAACTTATACAAAAGTTGAGAATATTACATTACACAGACATACTTATCATATACACATCATAGAACACCCATATTTAAGTAATACTAATACTAGTTATTTCTTACGCCTTCACTAAGGATCAATTGCTTAGTAATCTATATATTTATATTATCCTCAATAATCCATTCACACTTAACTATACCAAGTTCGTCAAACTTACAACACATTATGAGTTCAGGAACTTACCAACATCATATGAGTTTAAGAACTTATCCTAGTCAGACCATTGGCGTCCATTCGCTGAGGGGTTCAAAAATTTTATATAATTACGAGTCATGAACTTACCATAAGTATGAGTTTTAAGAACTCAAACTTAACCTTATATTCTCTAACTATACCCTACATATCAGTTACACACCGTTTCTGGATCCGATACTACAATTTCCACAATAACTACCTCATCAGGGTTGCTTTCAATGGGAGCCTCTATTTCAGCTATTGGCTTTGATATTGGCTCAGTTATGGAGATTTGTTCCTTCTTTACGATCTGAGAGTATCCTAATCCTTTTCCATCCTACCTCTACACATAAATTATCTTGATTAGCAAATAATATATACACACTGCAAATAATAGTTTTATATAAGTTATCTTTTAGTTTGTTTTACGATGAATTTATTCAATTCATCTCCTTTTAAACTCTATATGAGTTATTTATATTTTCAACGTTTCCCTCTGTCCTAAGGTTATAGCCTAAGGTCTATCCCACCTAAGATTTCTAACCCTAAAGCTCTGATACCAACTTTGGACGCCCCCAAATCCAGGTACTTGAAACTCGAACTCGGTGCTTCACGATACCATTTCTTTGAGCGGAATAATAACGATAATATAAAATATCAAACTTAAATTACATATATCAGAGTCTAATCCTAGGTACGCGATCTTTACTACATTTCATTACATGATAGATAATAAATATCATTATCTTAATAATGCCTGACTATTACAAAATATACCAATAAACTTATTCTGTTTGCTTTCCTTTACCTTTGTTCTTGCCTGAACCTTCAGGTTGATCCTGATTAGCAGAAAACATTTAAATTTAAAGTAAGAATGAGCATTTAATTTCCCAGCAAGTAATAGCAAACAATAAATATTAGCTGAAAGAAATAAATATTTTCTTTGAATGACACTTCTACAACGAATCAATAGTTGTGAAGTAAACTGAACCAATAATAACAACATATCAATTTTATATCAAATTTTTAAAACTACGTACTGACTATAAATGAAGAGCAGCCGACAGACTATGAACTTTATTTTCAATTTTTGATAAGGTTTAGCAGAACTTCATCCGCAAACCGTCATAACTTACAGGCACGAGGGTGATCATCCCAACGTGCCCTATATTGAACAATACTACATACAAGAATGATATTTTCGTTCATCTTATTCGCCTTAGACACAAAAAATTTTCTATGTTCGAGATGTTCATACTTAGTCGGGAATTTGAACCAAAATAAATTGATTGGATACAATCAAGTTCTATCATGTTCAACGATATTTCAAAATCTGTGTCTAGATGGGTCAAATAACTTAGACGACTTTTAATTAATGTATACATACCGGAAATTAATACGTAGGTATCATTATGTGATTAAATACAATAATTATCCAAGTGAGGTCCCTTGTATAACCATGTTTACAAATTAACGAACATAATATATATCTCGATCTATAATAACAAAATTAAAGAACTTGTACAACAGATTATAATTTAATAACTTACTTATACAAAATCATTGCATAAGTGTATACAAGGTTAAGATATTTGAACAATGAAAAAGAATAGTTTCGTTACTATCTTATACATGTCCATTGTATAAAATAAATTCAAAGTTAGGATACTTGTCTGATTTGCTGCTTACACAACTTAATTTTATCTTTTATATCGAGACATATCACTAATAAGATCATTATGTTGATTAGAACAGTATATCGTAACACATAGTACTACTATCTATAGTCGGCACATAACCTAATCACATTGTCACATATGTATAACAGTCATTGGATCATAAACAATCACCTATCAAGTCAAACTATCTAGGTCCAGATCAATTTTTAAAACATCTCGGTGTACCGACGACTTTATCCGGTAATTATCGAGTCTAAAACTCTACTCTATAGTTCAATATTATTTTAGATATTTTAAATATCAGTCATATTATTTTTTCGTGGGTTATAATAATTTTTAAATAATTAATATAATTTATCATGATTTTTTAAACACTGGAATCATTTTTAAATGATTTAAATGCTAAATAATTCTACTATCATTAATATTTAATTAGTATTAAATTAGTAATGAAACCATTACCAAAATATTAAAGGTTTTATAATAACTCAAAATATTTTTAAAACATTAATATTACCCTTAAATGATTTTTAAAACATCTAAAATTATTTTTAAATAATTACCATGAACATTAAATATTAATGTATTATTTATCAAAATATTAAAAGTCATTTATTATAACATAAAATATTTTTAATTCATTTATATCCTTTTTAAATAATTTTTAAATAAATAAAATCGTTTTTAAACTATTTATTTATTATAATTATTAAATAAATTTAATATCATTAATATTAAATTATTAATAAAATTATCCTTTAAATATTAAAAATTATATTTTATAACTGAAAAATATTTTTAAACTCTTTATTTTCATTTAAAATGATTTTTATAATATTAAAATCATTTTAAAACTAATTTATGTAATATAATTATTAAATAAATTTAATATCATTAATATAAATAATTAAAGAAATTTGCTTTAAAATATTAAAAGTTATATTTTATAACTTAAAATATTTTTAAATACCTTATTATCATTTAAAATAATTTTTAATATAATAAAATCATTTTTAATTTATTTATTTAATTCATTTATTAAATAAACTAAATACCAATAATATTCAAATAAATAATAATATTTATGAAAAATATGTCAAATTATTAAAAGTTAATTTTTATAACTTAAAATAATTTTTATAATAAATTTTGTAATTTTCAAAAATTTATTTCTATTTTTAATGAATTTTTAGAATTTTAGAAAACTAAAATAATTAAATCCATCGCTAAAGGCTTTAGCGACGGTTTCTGCCACTGATGGTGTTCTTAAGCTCAAGAATACTGATAATCAGTGTTCAAGAGGCTACCTTTGACCAAACATAAATCTTTGTACAAGTTGTTTCTGGGCATGCTAAGACACTGATTGTGTAATGTTTATGTAACACTACAAATAGCAATAAGAATCTAGGTCATTAAACATTATATGATTAAGATATGATGCTCTAAAGTCGCTGTCAGATCTTCCTGGGTTTTTCTGGGTAACCCAGAAACCTAGTCAGCTTCGAGGGTCCACTTTGAGGCTTAAAAATCTTAGAGTTCTAGTTGATGTTATTGTGGTGTAATGGGTTAAACTTGTAGTCTACTTGACAAGGTACAAATACCGTTCATTAGATCAGTCAAACTACATTAGAATCACAAGCTAGCATCCGGTCAAACCTTGTTAGAAAGGATGTTCTTTCGGTTTCTGGAAATTCCAGAAACTTAAAATCAGGGTCGAGTAGGCTACTTTGACCATCGATTACTTTCATTCGGTTGTTTATCTAAGTGATCTAGGAGCATGAATCTGTAGTACACATAACAAGCTATAACCCTGATACATTAACAACATAAATATAGCAAACAAATGCAAGGTCTGAGCCCATGAACTTGTTGTCAAACACTGATGAACAAGTTCTGGGTTACCCACAAAATGCAAAGTCATGGTCGGTCAACGCAGTTTGACCTTCCATAACTTGAAATATACACATGATCTAAGCATGATTTCAAGTCCAGATTAAAGTCCTCCCAGCATACTACATATTCAAACCTTTAAACAACCAACAACATAAAACAGAATGAAATCTATAGGATCTGACATTCGGTTGTCAGACTCATTTTAAAAATTTTCTAGATTTTGAAAAACTTCAAATTTGAGCATCTACATGTTATGGATCTATCATGTATCAACCCAGATCAACTATATACACTACATACAATATTTTTAACACAAAAAATTTAACATCTAACACATCATTAAGGATCAGATTTGAATTTAGGGTTTATACCTAACTTGAACAATACTTGAATATGGCTTCTGATTTGTTAGTGAAGGTAGTGGGGACTTGCTAAGGGACCGAAATACTACTAATTTTCGTGGTGTAGAGAGAGAGGGTCTACGTTGGGTATTGGTGAATAAATGAGCAAGAACGTGACTTTTCTCTCTCTTTGATCTTATAAATAATGTGGTGCAATGCATTTGGCTGAGATGTAATGTCTGATTACTGGAGTTTTAGCCAAACAAAAAGTCAAGAGTGGTTTACCAACTAAAGTCTTAGCAAAATTTGCAAGCAACATAATAAAAAATGTGCAAAAGATCATTATAGACATTTAGCTTTTATTTTTGATGGCAATCTTATAACTTGGCAAACCCTTAGGGTTTAACCCAAGGTTTCACAAATTTTGATTTTTTTCTAGGATTTCTAATTAGGCGAAAAATGGAAATTTAGTTTCTAAAAATTACAAATTAGGATTACTAAATTAGTTTAGGTCTTCTAATTACTTAAAACTTACAAATTAAATTTCATAATTTACTAATTACAGTTAGCTTTCCAATTTAGCTATTAGAGTTACCAATTTAGCAATTAGGGTTCCTAATTTAAAAACTAAGGTTTCTAACAATTAGGGTTTCAAAATATTAATTAGGGTTCCTCTAATTAACATTAAATTCTATAATACGCAACATAAATCATATAACTCAATCACTACACAGTCTTGAATCTCCCATTTGAGTTTCAAAATAGGGTTAAATAAATTAATGCTAGTGTTTGGTCATGATATAACATAATTGACCAACCATTATCAGTCCACACATACAATTCATATTTATTGCACTGAAATATAATTATTATTATATTATTATTCTCATTCCTTTTCAAAATCCAAAATTAGGGTTTGAATTTCATATCTGATTTATCTTGCATATATAGCATTATTAATTATGTTAAAATAATTAACATAACTAATATGAATAAATTCATATAATTAAATATTAATTATAGTAATTCGAATAATTATTTAATATATTATTTAAATAATATAATAATTATATTTTCATGATAAGTAAATAATAAATATATTTTTACTACCAAATTAATTTATTATAAAAGTATAATTTATAATGATCAATAATTCTTAAAAAATTATTTGTAATTATTCATGTAATAAATATATTTTTATTTATCACATATATGCATCCTCATTACTTTGCACATATTCCCATAATTATTTTAATAAAATAATAATTAAAAAAATTATACCCAAAATTTTTTATTTAACTATATCGAAAATATTGGGTTATTACATATCGACTCATCCGAGTTTTGAAAGGTTTTTTCAATATGGCCCAATATATGACTCCATTTAATTGCTCTGGAACTCGAGATTCATAAAGTTCTGGGGATTGTTTAAACGAGGGGAAGGTGTTAAGCATCCCCCGACTTCCGTGAAACACGGTTATCGCTACCTTTTCATTCCCTATGCATTGTGTGTGTATGTGTTGAAAGCTTTTGATTTGAAAAGATATTTTGTGCTTTATTTAAAAGTAGTGTTATGCCTCTTTGAACCTATGTATAAAGGGTTTGATTTACATAAAAGTTCATTTTTACCAGGCATATAAAAGTGAAGTTTTGAAAAGCTGTTTTCAAACCCTTTCGCTCACATAGGAATTGAGGCCTTTGATACTTCCATTTTATTTCGTATTCGGCTTAATTTGATTTTATTTAAGATGTGAAGCATCTTTGACAGTATGTAAAGTATTATCTACAAGGGGGGGCTCCTTATGGGCATGAAAGCCATTAAAGTGAGCCCGAGCACCACAAACCATAATTTTCACTATTTTGAGACCTTAAATCTGAATAACTATTTTAAGGCCCCGTAGTTACATATACAATGGATTGCAAGCTGATTGTACTACTTTAAACAAGTCCATCATGGGAACCGGATCTAGATCCATTGATTGAATCGTTGACCCTATGGTTCCTAGGCTCACATTACATCATTTAAAAGCTTGCATGAAATATATATTGCAACAAACATATATTTAAACATAATATGTACATATAATTGAAAACTTTGCTAAACAAGGGATTTATTGATCAAATCCTTGTACGCGAGCAAATAAGCTTCCCATTTCCTCTAGATACAGATCTAGTGTCATGTGGTTGCTATCATTTAAAAAAACTAGAAAGTAAACTAGATTTTAGTCATTCTAGCTCAATGGTTCAAGTTTTACAACTTTTGAACCAATTTAAAGCTAGATCTAGTCAATACACTTTAAATACTGACTATTTACACAAAATAAATGGTTAAAACTTAAATATATGCAATACTAACTAATAACTATATATATAGCACTTATATATATAGTAAAGCAAGAAACGAGCACAGATTTGAAGAGATCTTATAGTCTAGCACGAGATTTGCTAACGAACGACTTTTGGCGCCTTTAAACTTGATTTCAAATGGTAGAAACTTGATATATATGAGTTTATATATATATATATATATATATATATATATATATATATATATATGTGTGTGTGTGTGTGTGTGTGTGTGTGTGTGTGAGTGTTTATAATTGAGATTAATAGTGTTTATGAGTAAAATCTAGCCTCTTTCTCTCTCTAAATCGAGCTCTCTCCCTAGCTTCCCTCTCTCTTTTTTCCTTCTAGAAATGAGCTGAGGGATCTGATATTTATATACTCGACCGGCCGCAAGTCTACCTGCGGCTGAGCCTAGTGGGCCCTGCTGTCTCGAAGTACGTATACCTCGATTGCTGTACAGGCTGCTTGAAATCTTCATAACTTGCAATCTGGGAATTCTATGAAGATGTGTCATATCATTCCAAAAAGCTCTTTTCGAGAGCTACGCAGTGACATAGTGCTTGCCCTTTTTCGAATCCAGGAAGATTGGTCCATGACCAAAACAACATCTACAAGTCTTTGCAAGCAGTCCATTGAGCTGTCTTTGAGTAGTTTGCACTCGGGATTGTTGTGATGGCTCTTGATGACCATGTCTATAGTTGGATGTTTGTGGTTTTTATGTTGTGTTGTTAACATTCCACCATTGTTGGCCTAGGGTTATATCCGAGGTTGAAGTTACTTTTGGTTGTCCCTTGGGTTGTCTTCGGGGTTTGACTGCTGCCAACTTTGTTTTTCGTTAGGGTTTGTGATAACCCGAGATTTCGAATAATCAAAAATTTACGAATAAATTTTTTTTTATTAATATTAATATTAATTATCATTTATGTGACAAGTATCGGTGGTACGTGTATCGAGGAAGTCAATTTGTGTATTGACTAATAAAATTAGAGTAGAGTTGTGCTTAACAGCTTTAGAAACCCTAACCCTAATTTCTGGAAAGGGATTCGATAGAAAATATAATTAAAATAATTATATTATTGAGTTTGTGTTTGTACCGAAGAAATTTATTGATCAATGATTGATCGGATAAGGTTTAAGAATTATAAACCCTAATAAGAGATTAAAAACCCTAATCTCAGGATTAGAAACTCGAACGTACCGTTGGAAACCCTAATCGAAAGCTGAGAAACCCTAATTTTAAATTTGGGAATCCTAAACCCTAAATTAGGAAACCCAAATCCTAATGGGCAAGCCTAATGTGTGTATTAAACTTAAATATGATTAGAAAACCCTAATTATATTTTAGTTATCTTAATTTCTATTTTACAAACCCTAATTGTAATTTAAAAAAATTATTTTTCTAATTAAAACCCTAATTCGTGGGTTATAAACCCTAATGATCATTTTGACCATAATTGCTAAATTAAAAAATTTTAATTAGGAATATTAATCCTAATTAGTAAGATTGAATTTTATGATTATGAAATATTAATATATTTATTGAATCCTAATTATAATTTTGGAAAATTAATTTTCTATTTTGAAAACAGAAATTCAAAAATTTTGGAAATTAAATTGCAAACCTAAAGGGTTTAAACCCTAAACCCTAAAGGGTTCCAAACCCTAATCCAAACCCTAAATCCTAAGGTTTTGTGTATTGGACAAGAATGCCATTAAATTATTTTGCAAATGACTAAAATACCCTTTTTTATATTCTTTAAATGGTAACTTGCAAAAATTCTAGCCCCTTTAGTTGTTGAACAACTTTGTTGACTTTGTGAGACAATATATTAGCCTTCCAGCCAATTTTATCAGATCCCAAGCAACATCTAAGCTTATATAAGAGATTTAGAGAGAGGGAAAGTTCATTATATTAGTCATTTTGCATACAAGCTCTCACCAACCCTCATTTTCTCTCAAAGCTCCGAAATAATCAAGTAGATCAGTCCTATTTTAGCCCTTTAAAACATCTAGACCAGATTGTTAAGACAAGATCAAAGATTTGGCAAGAAAAGGTAAAAACCCTAACTTGAGTTTGATCTTTCATGCTAAGAATTTTTTTGTTTAAAGTGTTTAAATCAGTGTTAGAAGTTGTTTGTAGTTAATCTATGTTGATCCATGATGGATCCATAACATCAAATGGCTTTAAAAAGATATTTTTCAAAATCTGTTCTTGAGCATTTTTAGTGGTCTGACAAGAAATGTCAGCCGCTCTAGATCTTTCTATGTTTAAGATTTTTGATGTTTTATTGTTTGGATCTGTAGCTTGTAATGTTGGCTTTAAGCTGCAAAAGAAATCAGAGTCATTAGAGGTCTGGATTGGAAGTTATTAACGGTCAAAACCCGTTGACCGGGCATGACCAATAGAATTCTGGGCAACCCAGAAATGCTAAATCTGAGTCTGACAGCTTTTTGTGAGGCCCGGATCTGACAGGTGTTAGGTTTTCTGATGTGGTGTTTGTAACCATGTTGTAGCCTATAAGATGGACTCTAGATCCATGCTTGTATAACATTAAATCAGTAAATATATCGATTGTGGCAGGTAGTCAAAGTAGGCCATTCGGCCACGAATTGAATTTCTGGAAATTCCAGAAAATGTTTTGCACGAACTTTCTGACCATGTTTGACCGAACTTTATATTGTGATTTTGTTGTTTTCGGACTTATTTATTGTTATATTAATATTCTTTGACACAAGTACTATACATTTGAACCATAATAATGACCATTTGTTTAGCAGAACACCAAATTAATCGAGGCCCAAAATGGACCCTTGAACTGCCTGGGTTTCTTACAAACCTAGGTGACGTCTGACAGCATGTTTGATTGTCCAGATCGTCATATTGTGTAGTGTTATGGCCTAGTTGGTGGTTGGTTGTTGTAGTCTTACAATCTAGCTACACGATCCATGCTCAAACAAGCCCAGAAACGTATTACACCGAGAATCAAAGGCGGTCAAACGAGCTACCTTGAACACTGACTTTGGCAGTGTTCTTGAGCCAAGAACACCTAAGGCTACAGACAAGTGTCACTAAAGGCTTTAGCGACGGTTCCTATTTATTTATTTTCTGAATTTTCGGAAAATGATTAAAAATTAGAAATAAATTCTAAAAATTGCCAAAAATGGTTTTAAAAATTATTTTAAATTATGAAAAATAATTTCTGACCAATTAGAATATTTTTCTTTAATATTTATAATTATTTAAATATTAAAAGTATTTAATTTATTTAATTAGTGTATTAAATAAATTAGAGAAAAATAATTTAATATTATGAAAATGATTTTATTGATTTAAAAATCATTTAGAAGTGAGAAAAATGTTTTAAAAAAAATATTTTAAGTTATAATTAATGACTTTTAATATTTGAATAATAATTTCATTAATATTTAAATATTAATGGTGATGATTTAAAAATGATTTTAATTACTTTAAAAATTATTTAAGTAAAATATTGATGATTTAAAAATATTTTAAGTTATTCATAATAACTTTAATATTTTGACAAGTATGTTATTAATATTTTGATATTATTAAATATTAATAATGATAAGATTATTTGATAATTAAATCATTTAAAAATGATTTAAGTGTTTGAAAAGTTATTATAAATTATAATAATTGTTTATAAATTATTAAAAGCTTCCGAAAAATATTATAAACGATATTTGATTTATCTAAAATAATATTGAAGCTTAGAGACTAAGTTTAATTGACAATCAATGTGTTAATTATCGGATAGGGTGACCAGAGCACCGAGAATGGACCGAAGTCCAACCAGGCCGAACTAGTTAGACTTATTAAGTGTTTATATAGGTTATAAATACTAATGTGGCTATGTGGTAATGTGCCTAGAAGAAGTTTGACTGTAGAATACAGTGTTACGTGTTATAAATGATTGTGCTAATTGTGAGACCGACATTGTTGATTATAGGTCTTACGAACGCAGTTATTTATATTGTGTAGCTGTAATCAACGCGAAAGACAAGTTTCCTAACTCAACCTTGAGTTATATTCATTCAATTATTTTAATGGTTAATTATTGATAATTATACCATGTCCAGGGAATTTATTGTTGATTATTCGCAGTTAGTGCATAATTAAAATTCAAATTGAATTACTGATTCAGAAAATATATATTCGTAGAATTACTGTTGTTGGATATTTATATCTGTAGAAACTAATATTGACAGTACAGATAATTCCTGTTTATTATCAAATTATATTGAGAAATGTCTTAGCTAATTATTCTGGCTAGACGAACATTTGTTAGAACTTGATAAATACGAGAAGAGAAATCAATTGTTATTGATAGATCGATGCCAATTGTTTTGACTAGGTCAATAAGTAGATAGAATTTGAAATCACAGTATTTCGTTGTTAAATCAAAAATCTTGATTCTAAGATTGAGAAGAACAACCTTTTATATAAAGGGAACATTTTAGGTCATATATTCAACCATTGCGCGCTGTTAAGTATTATGCATAATATAAGGTACACGGAGTTGGCCGGCTCTAAGTACTTGCAGAGGGGTATGATTTAATCTTTATGGTTATCTGATACGCCTGCGTATGTATCAAAGTAAATCTTTGATAGATACCCGAGAAAATAAGTTCTAAGATCTGGTGGGATCACTCAGCATAAATCTGGAAATTATTCCACTTTGTTATTGCTTAGAATTGATTCTTGAGTATTCAATAGAATATCGCAGAAACTTTAAAAGCGTTGTACTCTTTCATTATCAAATTATTGAGTTACCTAGAATACAAGAAGAATTGTTATTGATTAACGATTTGTTCAGCTATTTCAAAGTTCCCCGAACTTTAGTTTTATTTTATCAAAATAGATAGTCTGTTCTTGTTGATTCATATATCTTTATTGTATGTCTTAACTTGCGGGGCAAACTTGTTGCTCACCTTTGCTATAAATAAAACATTTCAGCTAGGAACGAAGAGGCCAGCGGGTCAAAGAAGAACAAAGGCAAAGGCAAGATGTTGGAGTAGTTATAATGAACAATATTATTATGTTATATTGTATTGTAAACCCTTTTTGTATATCTAAAGGGGTATTTTTATAATGTTAAGGTTAGTGGACCTGGGAATTATGTATTAACAACTTATGTTAATAACTGATGTAATCCTATTTATATTTAAATGGGTAGTTAAATGTTATTTATATTGTGGATCGTGAGCACCAAACTCGGGGGTCAGGTAACCCAGATTTGGGGGTGTCACAGGGTTGATCTTCCAGGTTGATTTGATATTCCATGGACTGTCTCCGTGGTTAATGGTTGTTTTAACCTCTCCTCGGGGTTGCCTCCGAGATGTAAAAAGACACTTTTGCCATCCTGCAGGGTTAGTACCAGGAAAATAAAATTTCGTAAGTCTACACTTTCCTTTGCCCTTATCCTTACCTGATCCCTCTACAGGTCCCTGCCTAACTAAAAACATTTATAACAAAGTAAAAATGAGCATTCAATTGCTCAGCAAGTAATAGCATTCATAAATATCTTGGCAAGGAATAAATATTTTCTTTGGCATGCTTTAATAGTAGAACAATTACTGTAAAGCTATTGAACTAAATCTTAAATATCTCAATTCTTGAAACCACTTGTCAATATTTGAATAGCTGAGAGGTTATAAAACCATGAACATTTTTTCCTTTTTCTTAAAAAGGTTCTATCAGAAATTCATCTATAAACTGTCTGGTTTTTATGGGCACGATGGGTGATCAGCCCTTTATGCCCTGTATTGATCAATACTATCTTTTTCCAAACAACATTTGTGTTCGTTGCCACCGCTCCCAGAGCATAATATAAAATATCCAATTTAGGGATTGTTCATTCTCAAACTGGAATATAGCTGGATAACTTAAATAATATCACAATAATATTTCAAGACTTGTTATAAGAGAAATGAAATAGTTTATTCTATGTCTAGCCGAAACAAATGCCATAGACTCTTTTTCAACCTGTTCATGCATACTGAATTTGAATAGGTATGCATCATAGCATCTTGATACATTTTCAACATAATCTGAATAAAGCTTTAACATTCACGTTTAAATGAAAACAAATAACATACTTGTTCAATAAAGAGTAAGGTTCAGATACTGTAACAATCCAGAATTTTATTTATAATTTTAAATATTTATTGAATTAAATAAATATTTTAATTGATGTGTTTGTTATTAATTTAATATTTGTTTTATTATTTATTAGTTAAATAAATAATTTATGAGTTGGTGGAATTAACTTAATTAAGGTAAGATGTTAATTAAGTTGATAATTAGTATTTTGAAATTAATTAAAATAAAAGAGTGATGAATTAAATTTTATGAGATAATATTATAATTTAATTTAATAATTAAATTAGAGAATTGATAAGAATTAAAGAAATTGTTATAATATTGTTTTAATTTAATTTAGTAATTAAAGTGATGTATTAATTTATTAAATAAAATTATAATGGAAATTATAATTTTGTTGTATTGGATTATGTGACAAATTGATTTAACAAGTTGTTATTAGCTTTAATATAATTAAATTTAAATATGGGAATTTATTTAAATTAAGTGGGACAATAAAACTATATTATAAATGAGTTATAAAAATAAATTAAAAGAGTTTTAAGTTGGTTTTACCAAACAAAGTCTTAGAGCTTTTGAAATTCTTATTTTAATCTTGTTTTGTCAAACAAGGCTTAGGGAATGATTAAATCATTATTTTTAATTGGTTTTGCCAAACAAGCCTTATGGCTTTTGAATTTTAAAACTAATAAAAATTTATTTTTTGTAACTGATGGTTAATTAGGCGTATTATGTTTTTGTTAGTTTTTTTTCTTTTGCGTATTATTCTTGGTCTATTCTATTTTCAAAGAAGGAGCAGAAAAGAGAAAGAAAAGAGAAGAACTAAAGAGAAAAGAGAGAGTTTAAGAGAGAAATTGTGAGAAGAAGTTCTGCAAGAACAAGGAGTAGTTGTAATCATCTTCTAGTTAATCTAAACAAGAAAGTAAAGGTATTATCCTATCTACTAAGATTTTGTTTTTATTTTGTGAAAAGTTCTTTGTAATTGATTTTTGAGTATGATTGTTGAAAATATAAGTTAGTTATGTGTTAATAGATGATTATAAACTGTTCTATATCATTCATTCATGCATTACAGTAATCAATTTCATGAAATTATGTTTAGTAATGAAGAAATTGAATTACAGTGATATATATGTGATATGGCTTGTTTTAGAATTAAAATTGTTGTTCAATTCATGTAATAAACTAGTAATTGTTGGTTGATTGTGAAAAGACATGAAGAAACGAAAATATTATGGATTAAATTAGCTGTTTTGGTAGTAAAACAAATTCATAGTGATGAATTTCGCTATGAATGTCAAAAGAAGAAGAAATAATATAAATAGTGAAATTAAATGTTGTAATTTTGATATTTATGTTGCTTATATGGTTAGAAACATGTTAGAAATATTAGTTTATATTTCTGTAAACATATTACAACTTGGGTAAGTTGGAATGGTTGTTAGAAAGGAGTTTTTAGGTCTAATTTGGCTTTCTACAGTGTTCAATCGCGAACTGCAGAAGCTAATACTGGGTACCCCTGCCCCGACGGGCGTACCAGTGCATTTTTGACCCGCCCCAAAGGGGGGGCCAGCCCCGGCAGGCTATTAGCAAAACCCCCGCCCCGACGGGGGGTAGGCTGACTTACAAATGTTAAGAAAATCTGATCGGACATATTTTACTAAAATGGGCATAACATTTTCATAAGAACTCCGATTGATGCGATTCAAGATGATCCGAAACGAAGACGAGTAGACTTACAACTTTTGTTCTTTACGTTTTTTAATTTGATGTCGTTATTAGGGGTCAAAATGTCCACCTTTAGGACTGTTGTGCACTCTGAGGAAATCGAAGGGCGTCGGGATGCACAAATGCAAGTGCAGTCGTTTGTGTGTTAGTATAACCTAATCTAAAGAACATGATAACATGTTGAACATGTAATAGGATGTTGCATCAAGTTGTTAATGTGTATATGGTGCAATGGCATGATAATGTAATTAGTTGTAATAGAACTAAAATGTGATGCTCATGAAAAGATGTGATGTTGTTTAAACTTAAACTTAGTTAGTGAGCTATGCTAAAAGTGAGAACTAAACTCATGAAGTAATATTAGAGTAACTAATGAGTTTTGTCAATACATATGGTATGTGTAGGACTTGTGGTGAACGTGAGTAGTGATTGTTTAATCTACGCACGAGGAAAGTTCTCTAACTCTACTTTTTCGATTGTGCAAGTGCTTAAACCTTATTGATACATTGAGCAAGTCCCTAAACTTTCTTATACATCTGTTCTAACTTGATTATGTTCATGCAAACTCTTACTTTGAGAAGGGTTCCTATCTTTATTTTTGTTTCTTATTACGCAAGTTTCTAAATTATGTTATTCTTATGTTGAGCAAGTTTTATTCTTCAACTTGTTATTAATCTTGCACATTCATTAACTCACTTCTTTTATTGAGTTAGATTATAGCTTTAGCTTATTATTGATCAAGCAAGGTTTATTATAATATTCCATGCCTATGCTTTCTAGTTCATTTCTAAAGCATGATTTCGATGTATAATATTGATTTCGCTTATGACTCACGATTATTTCATAGCATAGTGTTATTACACTTATGATTCAACTAATCCTTAGTTGATGTTTGTTGAACTCTAAATTACCCTTGAAGCTTATCCAAACCAAATTTACTTTGGTGCGGATCTGTATTCTAAAACTGAGAAGAACAACCCTATTATGGGGGATTATTACGTGAAGTGTTTAGATGTTTGTGCACAATAAATGGTACGAAGGGTTGATCACCCTAAGTTCGGGGAGTTCCTACAATCTTATTACTGCTTAGGTTTAAGTTGAAAGAATACTTGTAACCTTGGACATAGTTCATAGTATTGTGACCCTCAGTTATATTTCAAATTCTGTTTTCAGTTCTTGATTATTATTGATAGAGAATATTATTCAGTTCTATTGAGCCTATTCATTGGCAATTATTATGTTGATATTATTCATTGTCGTTTCAATTGAGCATTTTTTTTGCTCACTCTTGCATATATAATCATTGCAGCTAAAGATGAGAAGGTTGATGAACCTACCACTAGCTAAGGAAAAGGAAAATTGAACAAGTGTTGATGACTTGTAAATTTATTGACTTTTATAATGCCAGACTTTATTTTAACTACTGTGATGTAATTATTTACTTTTCCGTATTTGATGAATGTTTAAGGTAGATGACCTGGGATTTTATTGGATTTAAGTTATGTAACCCTTTAATGGGAAGATTTATTGTTTAAATTTTATTATATTTGGGTAGTTAGAAATGAATGAATAGAAAGTGAACACCAAATCTTGTGGAAATGAAGTACCCAGATTTGGGGGTGTCACAAGTTGGTATAAAAGTTTTAGGTTATGAACCTTAGGTGGGGGGAAAAACCTTAGGAAGTAACCTTATAGGAGATTGAAAAGATAGTGGTGATAAACTCTTATTGTGTTTTAAGAAAGAAATAATAAAACACTTTATGTGCTTATGTGGTTGCAACCTATGTGCTCGTGAGTGTTGAATAGTGACGATTAGTAATTAAAAACTTAAAATTTTTGTTGTCAAGATGGCTAATGTGGGAGAATCCAGTCAAGCTAGGGAGAAGGGACCTCAGATGCCTAGAGAGGTGGAGCCTCGAGATATTCAGGTGGTCTGGGAATAACTGCTGCCAAGGGAGTCATCTCCGTTGGTCAAAGTGGTTGAGCAGGAGGGCATACCTGATAAGGAAGATGTGGTAGAAACGGATGAGGAAGACCCCGTTGAGTTGCCACAGACGGATGAGGATGAGGAGGAGGAAGAGTTTCCACAAAACTCTTTCGCAGCTCATATGTACGACGAAGTATACAACCGCAATATTGAGCTTCAGGATAGAGTCGAGGAGTTAGAGGAGCTAGTAGCTGAACATCAGACTTCGATGGCGCAGAAGGATGATGAGATCCAGGATCTTGACGAGCGTCTGAGTAATGTGGAATGGAAGCTGATTCACATAGAGTGGGAGAATGAGCAGCTGATGAAGGAGATTATGAAGCTGAAGGATAATTTGAAAGAAGAATCTACCAAAAGAGCAAGAGTCGAAGATGTGTACGAGAAAGTTTCTCAACGTGCCGAGGTAGCAGAGGGAGAAGTACAAGCAAAGAAGATCAAGATGGAGGAGATGAATGGTGTGTTCAACATTGTGATAAACCAAGCTCAAGACCGAGTTATGTACTATCCAACTCAGTTCGAAACGCTGCCATAGTATATGTTAGATCGCATAACAATGTTCCATATTATGGAAAAGGAACATCGTAAGGCTATGCAGCATTTTAGTAGGCCATAGTAAAGAATGCAATTGTTGTGTGATTAATGATATAATAAATAAGATGTAAATCCCAAGTATTATGTAACCAATGGGATATGATGATGTTATCCTAAAACTTTAGTAGTTCAGGAAAGTGATGTAGATAGTAGGGATGCTATCATTATTATGTATTAAAAGATGATGAATGAATAAAAGATAATATTTATTCAAGACGTTATGTGTTATGTGGTGATCTTTTATGATGTGCAAGTTAAGTATAAAATACTTAAAAAGATTGAGTAATAATCTAATAAGTGTATTTTAATAGAAAATGCCTCCAAGACGTCAACCACGACAAAGAACCCTTGAGGGATCTACCAATAACAACAATGCTGAGGCTAACCTAGTTTAGTAGTTGGTAACATTGCTGACGGGAGCACTGTAGAATCAACCGCAGAACCATGTTGCGACTTTTAAGGATTTCAAGGCGGTTGAACCACCAGAATTTCGTGGGTCCATGAATCCAGTTGAGGCACAGACTTGGATTATGGAAATTGAAAAGGTATTTAATGTTGCTAGAGTCGGTGAGAACTAGAAGACTTCTTTTGCAATATTCATGTTGAAAGCAGAAGCCAGCTATTGGTGGCAGGCAAACAAAACCCAAGGAGATCAGGGAGTGATGACTTGGGATAGGTTCAAGGAAATATGTTTCAAACCTATTTCCCAGAGAGTTTGCAAAATCAGATGGAGGTCCAGTTTTTAGAGCTGAAGCAGGGCACAATGACAGTGTCGGAGTATGCAGCAAGGTTCAATGAGTTGGCGACGTTTGCGCCATATCAAGTTAACTCAGATGAGCACAAGCCGATGAGATTGAAACAGGGACTAAAGCCCTGGTTGTATAGTAGAGTCTCCATGTTTCAGTTGAAGACATTTGCAGCGGTGCTTGAGAAGGCGATTATTGCTGAGGGTGGAGGCAAGGCTGTAATGAAGTACAATCAGGAACAGAGAAAGAAGAAGAATGAGAGTGAATGCAAGAATGGTGGTAGTAGTGGTGGGAATAACAATAACCTAAAGAGGAAGTGGAATGCGAGTGTGGGTGCTGAAAGTCAACAGAGTAGCCAACAGAAAAAGAAGTTTGAAGCATGTGTTACATGTGGGAAAAATCACACTGGCGTGTGCTAAAGGGGTAAGCGAGTGTGCTTCAACTATGGCCAAGAGGGTCACATTGCTCTGAATTTCCATCAACTGAAGAAGAATGCTTGTTACACATGCGGGTCAAATGATCATCTTGCTCGCGAGTGCCCTAAGAAGAAAGATGGAGAGGCAACTGGAAGCAAGGGGGTGGAAGTGGTGGTACATTGGCTATTGTTGGACCAACGTTATCAAACAGACTCATAGCCAGGACCTTTAACATGACTATGCAGGACGCGGTGCAATCAAAAGATTGTCAGGTATTATCTCAATCAATGATATAAATAAATATTTATTATTTGATTTGGGTGATACTTGCTCGTTTATATCTGATGAATTTGCTAAGAGGTTAGGATTGCCTAATGAAGAGTTGAATTTCCCTTTAAACATAGAAATTACGAATAGGGAGGTGATTCCTATTAAGTTAGTATATAAGAATTGTAGGGTGAATATTAAGGGAAATGTTATGACAATAAATTTAATCCCGCTAAAACTTGGAGAGTTTGATGATATATTGGGAAAGGATTGGCTATTCAGTTATGGAGCAATAATTAATTGCCAAAAGAAAAGTGTACACCTTATGACTCTATCAAAAGAAGTTTTCTGTGGTACCAAGTCGCCTAGACAAGCGAGATGTCTGACAATTATGCAAGCCAAGAAGTTATTGAGTCAAGGTTGTGTAGGGTACTTAGCTTACATAGTCAATACTCAGAAGAAGGGTGTGAAACTGGAGGAGTACCGGTTGTTAGGGATTTTGCGGACGTGTTTCTGGAGGATATGCCAGGACTTCCGCCTGACAGAGATATTGAGTTCGTTATCGATTTAGCACCAGGAACTGCTCTGATATCGAAGGCCCCGTACAGGATAGCTCCGGTAGAGATGAAGGAATTAATAGTACAATTGCAAGAACTGCTAGATAAGAAATACATTCAGCCGAGTGTGTCACTGTGGGGAGCGCCAATGTTATTCGTGAAAAAGAAAGATGGGGCAATGCGTCTTTGCATTGATTATAGGGAATTAAACAAAGTCACTTTTAAGAGAATAAATATCTGTTTCCAAGAATAGATGACTTGTTTGATTAATTGAAAGGAGCCAAGTACTTCTCTAAGATAGATTTGAGAAGTGGGTATCATCAATTAAAAGTAAGGAAGGAGGATGTACCTAAGACGACATTCAGAACTCGGTATGGACACTACGAGTTTTTGGTAATGTCTTTTGGTTTGACCAATGCCCCTACATCATTCATGGATTTGATAAATAGTGTGTTTAAACCATTTTTAGATAAGTTTGTGGTGGTATTCAATGATAATATTCTGGTGTACTCCAAATCTCAAGAAGAACACGTGGAACATTTACGTTTGACGTTGGAGACTCTAAGAAAGGAAAAGTTGCGCGAAATTCTCTAAGTGTGAATTCTGGCTAGAACGTGTACAATTTCTTGGGCATGTGATTGATAAAGATGGGATTTCGGTGGAACCATCAAAGGTGGAAGCTGTAATTAATTGGGAACAACGAAGGACTCCATCAGAGGTGAGAAGTTTCTTGGGTTTGGCAGGTTAATACAGATGATTTATTCAGGACTTTTTCAAGATTACCATTCCGTTAACGAATTTGACAAGGAAAGCCGTAAAATTTGTCTGGACGGAGAAGTGTGAAGAGAGTTTTTAGGACTTAAAAAAGAAACTTAGCATGGCACTTGTGTTGTTATTACTGGATAATACAGGAAACTTTGTGGTGTATAGTGATGCATCACATAAAGGACTGGGTTTTGTGCTTATGCAAAACGGCAAAGTCATTGTGTATGCATCAAGGCAACTGAAGGACTATGAGAAAAGATATCCGACTCATGATTTGGAGTTGGCTGCGGTGGTATTTGCTCTGAAGATATGGAGACATTATCTCTATGGAGAGAAATGTGAGATATATACAGACCATAAAAGTCTTAAATATATTTTCACACAGAAGGATCTAAACATGCGTCAAAGGAGATGGTTAGAATTGATAAAATATTATGATTGTGAGATCTTTTATCATCTGGGTAAAGAAAATGTGGTTGCTGATGCCTTGAGTAGAAAGGGTCGGGAAAAGTTGATGTTGTTAACTAACCAGGAGGAGCTCATTTCAGTAATGGAAAGGCTAGAGTTGGAAATAAAACTTCCAAAAGAATCCGATGAAAGATTGTTCTAGATGGAAGCTAGTCCAACATTAGTGGACAAAGTGAAGTGAAATGAAATACAAGGTTGATGCCGAAGGACTACTAAGGTTTGTAGGAAGAATTTAGGTTCCAGTAGTACCAGATATTAAAGATGAGATTTTGATGGAAGCACATAACTCAAGATATTCAATTCATCCGAGAAGTACGAAGATGTATCAGGATTTACGACAATATTTTTGGTGGCCGAATATGAAAAGAGATGTTACAGAATGTGTCGCAAAATACTTGACGTGTCAAAGAGTCAAAGCCGAGCATCAGAGACCAAGCGGATTACTTCCACTGTTGGAAATATCGGAATAGAAGTGGGAGCATATCACAACGGATTTTGTGGTAGGTCTTCCAACTACTCAGAAAGGATACGATGCGATTTGGGTGATAGGGACTGACGAAATCAGCACACTTTTTGCCAATAAAGATTGGATTCAATCTTGATCAGTTGGCAAAGTTGTACGTCAAGGAGATCTTTTCGAGACATGGAGTTCCGTTGTCAATTGTGACATACAGAGATCCGAGATTCACATCAAATTTCTGGAAGAGACTACAAAAATGCATGGGAACACAATTGAGAATGAGTACGACATACCATCCTCAAACAGATGGCCAAAGCGAACGAATAATCTAGACATTAGAAGATATGCTTAGAGCATGCATCAAGGATTTCAAAGGGAAATGGGATGATCTCTTACCACTGGCAAAATTTGCCTATAACAACAGTTATCACGCAAGCGTTGGCATGCTGCCTTACGAAGCATTATACGATAGGAAGTGCAGAACTCCACTATGCTGGGATGAAATTAGTGAACGTCAACTGTTAGGATCGGAACTGGTACAACAGACTGTAGAGGTTGTCAAACTCATCAGGGCAAGATTGGTAGTGGCTCAAGACAGACAAAAGAAGTATGTTGATCAACATAGACAAGATCGCGCATTTGAAGTAGGAAATTTCGTTTTCCTAAAAGTTTCTCCTTGGAAGGGGAAAATTTGATTTGGTAAGAAAGGAAAGCTAAGCCCAAGGTTTATTGGACCCTTTGAGGTACTGCGAAGAGTAGGTGAAGTGGCTTACGACGTAGCTCTATCTCCAGAATTGGAACATGTTCACATTGTCTTTCATGTATCGGTGATACGACCGTATAAACCGATTACAAGCATGTGATCGAGTATGAACCGTTACAGTTCGATGAGGACTTGTCTTACGAGGAAATTCCTATCTAGATAGTTGACAGGAAAGAACAAGTGCTCAGGAATAAAGTGATACCTTCCGTGAAGGTTATATGGAGGAACCACAATGCCGAAGAAGTTACGTTGGAACTCGAAGACAAAATGGTGAAGAGCTATTCTGAGTTATTTGTTTAATATGTGTCTTTGATTCTGGGGACAGAATCCTTGTAAGAAGAGAAGAATGTGACGAATGAATTGTTTGAGTTGTGATTCTGGGGACATAATCCTTGTAACGAGGGAAGGATGTAACAATCCAAAATTCTATTTGTAATTTCAAATATTTATTGAATTAAATTAATATTTTAATTGATGTGTTTGTTGTTAAGTAAATATTTGTTGGATTATTTATTAGTTAAATAAATAATTTATGAGTTAGGGGAATTAACTTAATTAAGGTAAGATTTTAATTAAGCTGATAATTGTTATTTTTAAATTAATTAAAATAAAAGAGAGATGAATTAAATTTTATGAGATAATATTCTAATTTAATTTAATAGTTAAATTAGAGAGTTGATAAGGATTAAAGGAATTGCTATAATGTTATTTTATTTTAATTTAGTAATTAAAGTGATGTATTAATTTATTAAATAAAATTATAATGGAAATTATAATTTTGTTGTATTGGATTATGTGGCGAATTAATTTAATAAGTTGTTATTAGCTTTAATTTAATTAAATTTGAATATGGAAATTTATTTAAATTAAGTGGGACAATAAAACTATATTATAAATGAGTTATAAAAATAAATTAAAAGAGTTTTAAGTTGGTTTTACCAAACAAAGCCTTAGAGCTTTTGAAATTCTTATTTTAATCGTGTTTTGCCAAACAAGGCTTAGGGAATGATTAAGTCATTATTTTTAATTGGTGTTGCCAAACAAGTCTTATAGCTTTTGAATTTTAAAAATGATAAAAAAAATTGTAACTGATGGTTAATTAGGCGTATTATGTTTTTGTCAGTTTTTTTCTTTTGCATATTATTTTTGGTCTATTCTATTTGCAAAGAAGGAGCAGAAGAAAGAAAGAACAGAGAAGAACTAGAGAAAAAAGAGAGAGTTTAAGAGAGAAATTCTGAGAAGAAGTTCTACAAGAACAAGGAGTAGTTGTAATCATCTTCTAGTTAACCTAAACAAGAAAGCAAACGTATAATCTTATATTCTAAGGTTTTATTTTTATTTTGTGAAAAGTTCTATGTAATTGATTTTTGAGTAAGATTATTGAAAATATTAGTTTGATATGTGTTAATAGATGATTATAAACTGTTATATATCATTCATTCATGTGTTAGAGTAATCAATTTCATGAAATTATGTTTAGTAGTGAAGAAATTGAATTGTAGTGATATATATGTGATATGGCTTATTTTATAATTAAAATTGATGTTCAATTCATGTAATAAACTAGTAATTGTTGGTTGATTGTGAAAATACATGAAGAAACAAAAACATTATGGGTTAAATTAGTTGTTTTGGTTGTAAAACGAATTCACAGTGATGAATTTCGCTATAAATGTCAAAAGAAGAAATAATAGAAATAGTGAAATTAAAGGTTGTAATTTTGATGTTTATGTTGTTTATATGGTTATAAACGTGTTAGAAACATTAGTTTATGTTTCTGTAAACATATTACAACTTGGGTAAGTTGGAATGGTTGTTAGAAAGGAGTTTTTAGGCCTAATTTAGCTTTCTGCAGTGTTCGTTTGTGAACTGCAGAAGCTAATACTGAGTACCCCGGTACTAGTGCATTTTTGACCTGCCCCAGTGGGGGGACCGCCCCGGTGGGCTATTATAGTGCAAAACTCCCACCCTAGCGGGGGGTAGGCTGACTTACAAATGTTAAGAAAAGCTTACTAGACATGTTTTACTAAAATAGGCATAACATTTTCATATGAACTCCAATTGATGCAATTCAAGATGATCCGAAATGAGGACGAGTATACCTACAACTTTTATTCTTTACGTTTTTCAATTTGATATTGTTATTATGGCTCAAAATGGTCATCTTTAGGACTGTTGTGCACTCGGAGACAATCAGAGGGCGTCGGGATGCACGAATGCAAGTGCAGTCCTCTGTGTGTTAGTATAACCTAATCTAAAGAATATGATAACATGTTGAACATGTAATAGGATGTTTCATCAAGTTGTTAATGTGTATATGATATAATTGCATGATAATTTAATTAGTTTTAATAGAACTAACATGTGATGCTCACGAAAAGATATGATGTTGTTTAAACTTAAACTTAGTTAGTGAGATATACTAAAAGTGGGAACTAAACTCATGAAGTTAATATTAGTGTAACTAATGAGTATTGCCAATTCATATGGTATGTGTAGGACTTATGGTGAACGTGAGTAGTGATTGTTTAACCTACGCACGAGGCAAGTTCTCTAACTCTACTTTTACGATTGTGCAAGTGCTCAAACCTTATTGATACATTGAGCAAGTTCCTAACCTTTCTTATATATCTGTTCTAACTTGATTATGTTTATGCAAACTCTTCAACCAAACTCTTACTTTGAGAAGGGTTCCTATCTTTATTTTTATTTCTTATTACGCAAGTTCTTAAATTTTGTTATTCTTATGTTGAGCAAGTTTTATTCCTCAACTTGTTATTAATCATGCATGTTCATTAACTCAATTCTTTTATAGAGTAAAATTATAGCATTAACTTATTGTTGTTCAAGTAAGGTTTGTTATAATATTCCATGCCTATGCTTTCTAGTTAATTTCTAAAGCATGATTTCGATGTATAATGTTGATTTCGCTTATTACTCACGATTATTTCATAGCATAGTGTTATTACACTTGTGATTCAACTAATCCTTAGTTGATGTTCATTGAAGTCTAAATTTCCCTTGAAGCTTATCCAAACCAAACTTACTTTGGTGTGGACCTGTAATCTAAGACTGAGAAGAACAACCCTATTATGGGGGATTATTACGCGAAGAGTTTAGATATTTGAACAAAATACATGGTACGAAGGGCTGATCACCCTAAGTACAGGGAGTCCCTACAGTCTTATGACTGTTTAGGTTTAAGTTGATAGATTACTTATAACCTTGGACATAGTTCATGGTCTTGTGACCCTCAGATATATTTCAAATTCTGTTTTCAGTTCTTGATTATTATTGATAGAGAATATTATTCTGTTCTATTGAGCCTATTCATTGGCAGTTATTATGTTGATATTATTCATTGTCGTTTCAAGTGAGCATTTGTTTTGCTCACTCTTGCATATATAATCATTACAGCTAAAGTTGAGAAGGTTGATGAACCTACCACTAGCAAAGGAAAAGGAAAATTGAACAAGTGTTAAAGACTTGTATATTTCTTGACTTTTATGATGTCAGACTTTATTTTAACTACTGTGATGTAATTATTTACTTTTCCGTATTTGATGAATTTTTAAGGTAGATGACCTGGGATTTTATTGGATTTAAGTTATGTAACCCTTTAATGGGAAGATTTATTGTTTAAATTTTATTATATTTAGGTAGTTAGATATGAATGAATGGAAAGTGAACACCAAATCTTGTGGGAATAAAGTACCCAGATTTGGGTCTGTCACAGATAACTTGCCTCTTTTGTAGGCCATTAATTACAATTTATAGCTTAGCTTTACTTCTTTTCTTTTTCACAAAGCCTACATTATTTATACCATTTATAGACATATATTAGTCATTCATTTCATCTCTTATCTGATTACACATTGTCATATAATAGATAATCACTTAGCATGTAATCAACTCACATACCATATTCTATACTCAATAGCCAGGTAATTGCATTCATAATTCAGTTTGTTTTTAGTTTTAAAATCCACATGTTTTCCTTTTTAAAACTCTTACAAGCCCCCTTTGAAATCCTTGCTCAATATGTTCATTGTATGCTTGAATCATTATAACATCGTATCATCTTGCTAATACATCCTTACACACATGTACACACATGATTCAAGCTTCAGTCTGGACTAAAATTGTCTTGGTCTTACTGCAGTGTGTTGCGGCCGCGCTGCATCAAAGCCTTGGGAGTGGCACAACCGCCCTACTCCCTTAGCAGCCCAAAGTTGAGATTTTCTCAAACTTGTTCAACTTATAACATATATATCCTCACAAACATGTTACACCACATATGAAAATGAAATACATACAAGTTTGGAGTTTTAATTCATATGTATCAATGCTTTAAATTTTTAACACCATATGTGTTAAGTTTTGATAATCTCATGCTTTATTTAAATAAATAAACATAATACTTCCTTGACCCTTTTTTAGATCTTAGTTGAAATATGTACTGATATCAAAGTTATAAGGATATCAACCATATTGAACACATGCTCTTGATTTATCAAACTTTTATTGACTTCTCTATTGAAAACTTTCATCAAACCAACTAAGGCTACATATTTCATGCAAAACTATCATACAAATTCTAACTGTAAGACCCCAATTTTTTATAAATAAAATCGAATTTCCTCTAATTATTATTTTAAATAATAAGGTGTTAATCTGATATAATGCTTTGGTTATGGGTAAAATGTGCAAAATTTTCAAAATAAGCAAGTGGTTATAAAGTATTCATTCTTGTCGGGGAATATTCGTTTGGTCGTGAAATATTCTTGCTGTCGAAGAATATTCGTACGATGGCGCAGTCATTTGTGGGCCCATAATGGAAAACGGTCGGATGAGGAAAATGACAAGTTTGAGTTTTTATAAATAAGGGCGCAGTTGTTACCGTTAACACTGTTGGAATACCCGGTGGTTAAAATACAGTAATACGCGTGGATGCACAGTAGTACACGGTATTGCACCGTATTGTTGAATTATTGATCCTTGCGTAAGAAGACACTACTCAATAATTGTTACAGCAAATGTTGTTCAATATTTTATTTTATTGATTCAATAATTACTACGTTGATATTTTATGTTATTGTTATTTCAATAATTGTCACTGCACAGTATTTCCCTTTATCAGATCAACAATTCATATTATTTGAAGAATATTATTAGATAGCATTATTGACAATGTCTAAGGAAGTTTTGTCTAAGGAGAGGATTGGTCACCTAATTGCGCGCCAGTAAGGAGAAATCCTTATCGGAAAGCCCCCTCTTTCCTAAGAACGACCTGGTTGTCATAATTGTGATTCTGAATATTATTTATGAGTAATTAATTATTGATTTATATGATAAGAAAATATTTATTTTATGTGGATATATTAATTTTATGTGATTATAAATAAAGGAATTAATGCTGAGGTGTTTTATCAGTATTTTGTCGAAATGGAGGTATTAAAAATCATCCGTATGTAGATTTCGGACATTTTCTGTTTGGAATTTGTAAAAAATTTCTTCTACAAAGTTGTAGAGAATTAAATTTTCTATGGAAATGACATGAGATTCGAATTTTTTTGATAAAAGGGCTATTTATTATGAATTATTAAAATTTCAAAAATAAATATTTTTATAAAAAATGGGTGGGCCCCACTCTTGTCCTTTGTTGAAATGTGCTGAGTTTTTCTTCTTTTCAAAAAGTGGAGTGTTGGTCATTGGCATGCTTGAATTGTAATAATAGTAATATTATTTTATAATTTAGTCTCCTTTGGCGTTCTAGCATTTTCCTATAAATAGGTGCTTAGGTTAGAACTGAAAATCACACCAGAATTCATAAGTTTTCTCTCTATATTATCGAGCGTATTTTTGTGAGTATTTAGATACTTTGAGAGTTGCTATTCAGTGCAAGTTTCCTTCAGCCTTATACCTGATATTCAGCCGAAAGTACTGTTCTTTTGAGGTAAGGGATGTTATTTTTTTCGTAAATGATATTATTTCCTTCAATATCATTATGTCGAAATATTGATATGAATTTTATTGTAGAATTTTTATCTTTTTGTGTCGGGATTACTATTCACGTATACGGCACTATTCACTAATACAGTACTATTCACAGAAAAATAAAATTTTCTCTTCTTTGTCTAAGATGTCTATTGTGTTTACTATCTTTGATTGTATCCATATTTTGATCTTCATTATTGAATTTTACTCCACTATGGTTTATTACGGAGCATTTTTGAACTTGGATAAACTGTAGTACGAATCCCTAATATTTGTCCTTTTGTCTCACTGGATTTGTTTTCTTTAAGATATTTTTCATCATCCTCAGTCCTAAATGATGATATTACTGAATATCTTTGGCCTGTAGTGCAAAGATAATTGATTAACTGTTGAATATCTTTGGCCCGTAGTGCAAAGATGAGCAGGTATTTAGATGAACATGACCAACGGGTGATACAAATGAATATCTTTGGCCGGTAGTGCAAAAATGAATATTTGATGCAAGATGTATATTGATTGATGTTACGGGGATAAAATATTGATGATGGACTTTTAAATCTTAGAAGATAGTAGAATTTATTCTCTACTTGACTCTTCTAATGGATTGTTATTTTCGCTGCAGTTGTTGATCTAAAACTTGTTGTCTATTATATTTTATTAGATTTTTCCTGTTGAAGACTAATGATAATTTTTTGTATAATATCTTAGTTATAATATTCTTTACTAGGCTAGTTGAGCTCACCCTTTTCCTTTTTGTTCCATTTTTCTCAGGAGGAGAGAATATAGCCGGAACTAGTCGGGGTGTGGAGTGATGTTTCCAGTCAGTTGTGTTAGCAGTCCTCACTATTTTGTAAAATAGTGCTTCAATAATTGTAATGAGGACTTATTTGAGTGTGGATATTGTCTAGAAGATAATATTTGTATTTAAACTCACAGTTTATGTGTTGTCGTATTTTGCACGACAATTGTTGTAATGATGTTGTAGTTATTTCTGTACCATGCATTTGGCGACTCAGAATTGGTGATGTATACCTATTTTGGGACGTCACAGTTGGTATCAGAGCTTAGGGATATGGTCTCTGGCCGAGATCGGAGAATAGAACTAGGATGGGGGAGACCAGTAAATCCTTCGCTAGTGTGTCATACCTAAGCTTATTTGTTGGTTGGTCAGAATATAGGGATATTATGTGATATGTTAATTTCTTTAATTAACCCTTGTTTTGTGGCAGTATTTGAGAATGGCAGCTGAGAACGCTAACAATGGAGTAAATGAGACCGTGGAGACACCTTTAGTCACCACCCAGGGGAACGTGCAACAGGAAGGCAATATTCCTCCTGTAAACAACGCTACCGAACAAATGATGAATGATGGAATGCTTAGAAGCTTTTTGCAGTTCATGCAAAATCAGACGAGGGAGACTCGCGTACAAAATACGGGTGGAAATGATAGCAACGCACGACTTATCACAGCCAAGCAGTTCGAAGAGTTAGGACCACCAGAATTTGAGGGAAAGCCTGATCCGATCAAGGCGGAGACGTGGGTTAAATAAATTACCAAGATATTTGATGTCTTGGGATGCACGAAGGAACAGAAGGTTCCATTCGCCATATTTATGTTTCATGGTGAGGTAGATTACTGGTGGGAATCTGTGAAGCGTACCCAGCCTGCCGCACTCAGCATGTCTTGGGAAACATTTTAGAAACTGTTTAATGATAAGTACTTTCCTGAAAGTTTTCGTCATATGAAGGAGGTAAAGTTTATCAGATTAGAACAAAACAACATAACTGTGTCTCAGTACGAGGCGAAGTTCGTAGAGTTATTCAGGTTTGCACCTCATTTGGTAGAGAATGAAGAACAAATGACACGGATGTTTCTAAGAGGTCTAAAACCCGAGATTCGACAATATCTTATTTCTCACAAATTTTCTTTATATTCAGATGTTGTGAACAGGGCTCAATTATTAGAGCGAGATAATGAGTATGTTCTACCGAGGGACCACAACCAGGGTCATACCGGTGGTAGCAGTCATCGGAGTAATAAAAACCAGCGGAGAGGAAAACATTCGAACAAAAGCGGTAACCACTCTGGTGATAATCGTGGCCATAATGGTAGAAGAAACGAGTCAGGGGGAGATTTCAAAAAGAGAAGGTACAACAATGATAACGTGAAGTCGTCAGCACCAACACCAACTGTTTCTAGGGGAGGAGAACGAGCACCAGTAGTTTGTTATAAATGCGGGAAAGAGGGACACATCAGCCCAAACTTCCCACAACAATCCAAGGTGTGTTATAACTGTGAAAAGGAAGATCATATAGCTAGAGATTGTCTTGTTGCGAAACTAGGTCCAACGGGAATGGTGACTCCGAAGGATGTTCCGGACAAGTCAAAGTCAGCAGTTCCTGGAAGAGTGTTTATCGTGACTGGCCAAAACGCGAGAAACCCGAACGAGGTGATCACGAATAAGCTAATCGTAAACTCTTGCGAAGTTTATACCTTATTAGATACAGGTTCTACCCATTCTTTTATCTCTGCTCCTTGTGCTCAACGTTTGAACTTGACTCCGGAGAAATTAGACCTTGACTTATCAGTTGAGACTCCGTTAGGAGAAACTTTCATAACATATACTGTTTATAAATCTTGCTTAATTCAAGTTGGAACCATCACATTACCTGTCGATCTTATTTCGTTGAAAATACTTACATTTGATGTGATTTTAAGGATTGATTGGTTAACTATTCACCATGCCAAAATTGATTGTTTTCGTAAGGTTGTTTGTTTTCATATTCCTAACCAACAAGTTATGCGAATTCAAGCAACCAAACCACTAAAGTTAATCACTATCATATCAAGCTATAAAGCTATTCGTTTATTAAAAAACGGATGTTAAGCTTTCTTAGCCCATGTCACGAACTTGAACAAAAACACATCAGATTTGAATAATATTTTTATTGTTAGTGAATTTCCTGACGTATTTCCTGAAGAACTTCCCGGTCTACCCCCAGAACGTGAAGTTGAATTCTTTATTGACCTTGAACCTGGTACAAAGCTCATTTCTAAAACCCCATATCGAATGGCTCCTATTGAACTTCAGGAGTTAAAGGTTTAACTACATGAGTTGTTAGACATCGGTTTCATTCATTCTAGTACATCTCCTTGGGGTGCTCCTGTTTTATTCCTAAAGAAGAAAGAAAGGAGTATGCGACTTTGTATTGACTACCGGGAATTGAACCATGTCACCATCAAGAATAGGTATCCGCTACCTCGCATTGATGACCTGCTCGACCAGTTGCAAGGAGCACAATTCTTTTCAAAGGTCGATCTTCGTTCTGGATATCATCAGCTGAAGATTAAAACTGAGGATATTTCGAAGACTGCCTTCAGAACTCGGTATGGGCATTATGAATTCTTAGTCATGTCTTTTGGATTGACTAATGCTCCTGCTGCTTTCATGGATATGATGAACCGTGTATTTAAGGAATATTTGGATCAGTTCATTGTTGTCATTATTGATGACATCCTCATCTATTCCAAAAGTCGTGAAGATCATGAGCACCATTTGAAGCTAGTACTTCAAAGGCTTCGTGACAACAAGCTATATGCCAAGCTGAAGAAATGCGAGTTCTGGCTTGAGGAAGTAGCATTCCTTGGGCACGTGGTGTCAAAACATGGAGTATCTGTTGACCCGACGAAGATTGAAGCCATACAAAGTTGGGAGCAACCGAAGTCGGTGACTGAAGTACGTAGCTTTTTGGGCTTAGCTAGTTATTATCTGAGATTCGTGAAAGGATTTTCTAGAATCGCTACTCCGTTAACTCAGCTGACTCAGAAAGATATAAAATTCATATAGAGCGAGAAATGCGAGAAGAGTTTCCAAGAGCTCAAGAGGAGACTCATTTCGGCAACTGTTCTGACAATACCATCTAGTTCGAATGGATTTGTTATCTACAGCGATGCTTTAGGCAAAGGGTTAGGATGTGTTCTCATGCAACATAGGAAAGTCATAGCCTATGCTTCGCGACAACTCAAAGAATATGAGAGGAATTATCCTACTAATGATTTGGAGTTGGCAGCAGTTGTTTTCGCGTTGAAGATCTGGAGACACTACCTATATTGGGAGAAAGTGGAGATCTATACAGATCATAAAAGCCTCAAATATTTCTTCACCCAAAAGGAACTCAACATACGACAACGACGTTGGCTCGAGCTGTTGAAAGATTATGATCATACCATCCAATATCATCCTGAAAAAGCAAACATAGTAACTGACGCATTGAGTAGAAGATCATATGCGGGTATGAGTGCAATGTTGTTAACACAAAAGCCCATTTTGTATGACTTGCAAAGGATAGAGATAGAGGTAAAGGCTCCAAGTACCCACGTGATGATATCAAGCATACGAGTATAACTGACTTTAATCGATAAAGTTAAACCTGCTCAAGCTACGGACATGGAGCTAATTCGTATAAAGAAGAAAGTGCAAGAAGGTGTTATTCCAGAAGCAAGAATCGTTGAAGAAGGAATACTTCGAGTCAACTCCAGACTTTGTGTTCCTAACAATTCTGACTTGAAGCATAGAATAATGATGTAGGCACATAACACACCTTTTGCAATCCATCCTGGGAGTACCAAAATGTATCATGATCTTCGACATACATTTTGGTGGAGCAATATGAAGAGAAAGATCGCAGAGTTTATATCGAGGTGTTTAACTTGTCAACGTGTAAAGGCGGAGCATCAAGTGCCAAAGGGTCCGTTTCAACCACTTGAGATTTCAAAATGGAAGTGGGAACACATTACTATGGATTTTGTTACGGGTCTTCCCAAGGTTTCTCAAGGCATAGATTTGGGTCATTGTTGATAGATTAACCAATTCTGCTAATTTCTTGCCTATACGGGAGACTCTTTCCCTTGAACGTCTTGCTCGTATATACGTGAATGAAATTGTGAGAATGCATAGCATGCCAGTATCTATAGTTTCGGATCGTGACCCAAGATTCACTTCACAATTTTGGGTTAGCTTGCAGAAAGCTATGGACACGAATTTACGATTCAGTTCAGCATACCATCCTCAAACGGACGGGTAATCAGAAAGGACTATTCAAACTATTGAAGATCTATTAAGACTCTGTGTTCTAGAATTCAAAGGGAGTTGGGATAAGTATTTGCCATTGGTGGAATTCTCTTACAACAACAGTTATTAAGCAAGTATGGGCATGGCTCCATTTGAAGCATTGTATGGTCGAAAGTGTCGCTCTCTAGTATGCTGGGATGAGGTGGGTGAAGCAACGTTGTTGGGACCAGAATTGGTACGTATGACTACAGTGAAGATCCAAATGATTCGACAACGTATACAAACGGCACAGGATCGATAAAAGAGTTATGTGGATCTTCATCGAAAGGACGTGGAATTTAATATTAGGGATCATGTATTGTTACGTATTGCTCTATGGAAGGGAGTTACAAGATTTGGAAAGAGAGGAAAGCTCAATCCAAGATTTATTGGTCCATTTGAAATTCTTGACCGAATAAGAAATGTGGCCTATAGACTCGCATTATCTCCAAGTATGTCTCGTGTTCATAATATTTTTCACATATCTATGCTTCGTAAATATGTGAAAGACCCGAACTACATAATTAAGTTAGAACCAGACGAGATAGCCGAAGATTTAACGTACGAGAATGTACCTGTTAAGATCTTGGATATGAAAGAACATATCCTACGCACCAAGGTTATATCACAAGTTAAGGTTTTATGGAGGAACCATGCTATTAAAGAAATGACCTGGGAGTTAGAATCAAAAATAAAAGTGAGGTATCCTCACCTTTTCGAAATACCAGGTACGTACGTCAATTTCAAGGACGAAATTTATAAGGAGGGAAGGTTGTAAGACCCCAACTTTTTATAAATAAAATCGAATTTTCTCTAATCATTGTTTTGAATAATAAGGTGTTAATCTGATATAATGCTTTGGTTATGGGTGAAATGTGCAAAATTTTCAAAATAAGCAAGTGGTTATAAAATATTCATTCTTGTCGGGGAATATTTGTTTGGTCGTGGAATATTCTTGTTGTCGGGGAATATTCGTACGATGGCGCAGTCATTTGTGGGCCCCACAACGGAAAATGGTCGGATGAAGAAAACGACAAGTTTGAGTTTTTATAAATAACGACGCAGTTGTTACCGTTAACACTGTTGGAATACCTAGTGGTTAAAATACAGTAATACGCGTGAATGTGCAGTAGCACACGGTATTGCACAGTATTGTTGAATTATTGATCCTTACGTAAGAAGGCACTACTCAATAATTATTACAGTAATTACTGTTCAATATTTTATTTTATTGATTCAATAATTGCTACGTTGATATTTTATATTATTATTGTTTCAATAATTGTCACTGCATAGTATTTTCCATTATCAGATCAACAATTCATATTATTTGAATAATATTATTAGATATCATTATTGGCAATGTCTAAGGAAGTTCTGTCTAAGAAGAGATTTGGTGTGACGCCTCCAAAATTAGGTATACATCACCCATCTTGAGTTGCCAGATACATGGTACAGAATTCAAATACAACTTAATAATGCAACTGTCATGTACAATACGACAAAACATAAACTGTGAGTTTGAATACAAATATTGTCTTCTAGAGAGTATCCATACTCAAAATGAGTCCTCATTACAATTATTATCACACTATTTCACAGAATAGTGAGGACTACTATTGTTATCCTCTGGACCATCACTCCGTTCCCCAACTCTTCCCAGCTATATTCTCATTTCCTGAAGAGAACAGTGAAAGAAAGGGTGAGCACAATTAGCCCAGTAAGAAATATTATGACTAAGATAATGCAGAATAAATTATCATTAGTCTCCAACAATGTTAAACTGATAAAATATAATAGACATCAAGTTTAACTGCAGCGGAACAAGCAATCCATTAAAAGAGTCAAGTAGAAAATAAAATCTACTATCTTTTATGATTTAAAAAGTTGTTCATCACTGTTATCGCTGAGACTCAGCTTAATAAATAATCCACATCATAGAATCACCCCTGCACTACGGCCAATGATATTCTTTAGTATCACGACCACAATTATCCATGCACTACGGGCCAATAATATTTGTGTATTCATTAATGGTCATGATCATGCTAACAACTGTCCATCAATGCACTACGGACCAATGAGGACTTTTACCACATCATTTGTAATATTACGATCATGATTATACCGAATAATTCCTGGTCATAATCATACCAAGTCCATCTATGCACTACAGGCCACAGATGACTTTCAACACAAAAAAAACATGAGGATGATGACAATGATATAAGAATTCAATAAAACAAGTTCAAGAATTAATTTATCCAGGAACCAATAACGTCCAAATTGTCAACATGATACTGTTTTGTGGAGTAAAATTCAAGAATGCTCAGAAGAATATTTCCATGAAAATATACTGGATGAAGCGCAAATATCAAGGATATTCCACTAATTTCATGGAGTATAGAAGTCAAAACTTTAACCAACTGAGTATAATAAAGAATGGAATAACAAAAGAAATCACCATGCATGTGGTACTTTGCATAGACAGGTTATTCCAACAAAATAATAATAACGGAACCAGGTCAGGCAAAATTTGCACCGACAGGATGTTCCAACAGAATAATAAAGACAAAACCAGGTCTGGTGTAAGACACACAGACAGGATGTTCCAACAGAATAATAATAAAGACAGAACCAGGTCCGATGTAAAACACACAGACAAGATGTTCCAACAGAATAATAATAAAGACGGAACCAGATCCGGTGTAAAACACACAGACAGGATGTTCCAACAGAATAATAGAAGAATGTCACCAAGTATAGGGTAGACCGCGTATACAGGTTATTCCAACAGAATAATAAGAAATGGAATAACAACAGTTCTCTTCATGAATAAGAAAGAATAACACCCATTACCGTAAAAGAAACTGAATATAAGAGTAGGGAAGTAGCAGAATACTTTGCTATAGTTTCTCTATAATTTTTCTCTCTCTAGAGTTTCAGTGAATTTGTAAGAAGTAATGAAGGAATGAGCTTCTATTTATAGGAGAATTGAAGGATACTATTGGACTGTATAGTAGGAATTCAGACGAAATCAGTTGCTGATTCACAGCTCCACTGATCCAACGCATCAGTAATCTTTGTCAAAGAGTTAGCCAATGAAAAAAATGAACACATGCCACATTAAAAGCCTTGACCAATTAAAATGCTCCATAATTTACAAGTTGCCAAATCTGCTACATGATTGAAAAAAAATTGGCCAATAATATTCAAGCTTGGAAAAATCAATCCGAATCCTACTAATTCTTTCTTCTTCTTTTCTTTCCAATCAACATCCCACTATCATATAAATATATATAAAATAATAATGCTTCTCTCCACCACAACCCACTAACATAAATATATATATAACAATCACACACCTGCCAATAATATACTCCTCCACCCACAACACACCACTAGATAATAATTCCCCCACTAAAACCCACTACCACACCCACACTCCTACACACACGTAAACATACACACACACACACAAAAGACAAATATATATATATATATATATATATATATATATATATATATATATATACTTTATAACTTTCGTCCGATAATTTTGAAAAATCGGTAAATAGGGATCCAAATAATAAGTAAAACTGAGTGACTTCTCACGTAAGCATCAATAATCAATACAGTGTGCTACTATGCAACCACGCGTATTACTGTACTTTTAACACCGAGTGTTTCAACAGTTAACGGTAAAACTTTCGTCGTTATTTTCATAAAGTATTTTTGTCGTTTTCTCAATTCGACAATAATTCTGTTGCGGGATCCACCAATGATTGTACCGTCGTACGGATATTCTCCGACAAAACGAATATTTCCCGACCAATCAAATATAATATAACAACTTGCATACTATACAAAATTTATAAATATTACCCACAACTATAACATTATATCAATTTCACTCCATAATATTTAAAAATAATATTTATAGAAAATTCATCTTTATTCAGAAAGTTGGGGTTTTACAATCTCCCCTTCTAAAGAAATTTCGCCCTCGAAATTAGGGTACGTACCTGGTATGTCGAAGAGGTAAGGATACCTTGATTTCATTTCAGATTCTAACTCCCAAGTCATTTCCTCAACATCGTGGTTTCTCTACAAAACTTTGACTTGAGGTATAACCTTGGAGCGTAGAATATGTTCCTTCTTATCCAAAATTTGAACAGGAACCTCTTCATACGTTAAGTCTTCCGTTATTTCGTCTGGTTCTAACTCAATAATGTGGTTCGGGTCTTTCACATATTTACGTAACATGGATACGTGAAAAATGTTATGAACACGAGACATACTTGGCGGTAAAGCGAGTCTATAGGCTACAGTTCCTACTCGATCAAGGATTAAAAATGGGCCGATGAATCGAGGATTGAGCTTTCCTACTCGATCGTAACAACATTGCATTCACAGCGTCTATACGCTTCACACTTATATCTCATTATCATGACCTAATATCGAAATGTTATTCATTACCCTCTTCACTCAACGTCTAAGGAATAACAATCATAGCAATTCCTCACGTTCGTTTATCGCGACCACGGTCCCCGGATATCGGATCTGTAACCCGTACCTAAAATCTTTGTCTTTTAATGTTGTTTAATCTTTTCGTTCAACCTTTACTACAGGTTTAATTCACTTGCTTAAGTGTTACATTAATTGGACGTTATGTTTTTTATCGTCCCTTACGTTTCCCCCAAGAGCTGAGTAGTTAAAAGCTCATCTCTGACTTTTTCTCTACACTGGCGCTACGGCGCCACCCTCTCCTTTAACTCTCACGCCGCGGCATGAGTTTGCAGTACCTGGCTTCCCAGTCTGGCACTACAGCGCCACAGCGCCACACTATAAGGCATAACTGGCGCCATGGCGCCAAGCCCTAACCTTAGAAAATTTCTCTAAGTGTTAAATCAATTTGAGACGCCTACTTCCCGATCTTATAACTCCTTCGTTATAACTTGGAACGAGGTCGTTCCAAAGCTATTCTCTTCCTTATCTTATGTACTTCAATCCCCCTCAGACAGAACTTTGTTCTAAATCTGTTAACATTCCATTCGATTGGCTTGATCTACACCCTTCGTTCATTTTTACGCTTTTAATGTTCTTCGTAAATTCTTCCGTAATTCGGTCATCCTAACTCAAAACTCGTTCGATCTTGAGTCTACGACTCACGTTTTCTATGTTCCCTTACTTCCTTATGAAACCCTACACATTCAGGTTCATTTACTAACTTTTTAATTCCCGTTCGTCTTTTACAAAAATTTTGTCATAACTTCGTTATAGCTACGTTTTAATTCGTTCTTCATGAACGTTTCTACCATTCCTAACCAAGCAATAAGCATATAACTTATACACGATGGTTTTAAACTTGTCCATCAATAACAATTAAACTACGATGGTTTTAAATTTGTCCATCAACAATGTAATTTGTGTTCTTCCTTCGTTCTTCATTTTAATCAATATTTTGGATTACGATTTCACTTTTTATTAGAATTTGATGTTATAGAACTCCATTCCTTACTTATTTCACCTACTCGTTCATATAATCCACTCGGATCGCTCAAAATCCTCATGAATCTTATACTTCCTTAAGAAATTTACAAACTAAACTTCTAATTCTTATTTCTTCTTTTCTAATGATTTCAACCATATGCAATCATTCATATCATTATTTACTTCTTATTCTCATTATGCTATGTTTTTAAACATAAAAACTTGAAGAAAATTTAAAAGAGACTAGGTTCCGGATTACCGGTCTTCTTTAATCTTCTCCCGTCGGACAAAATTTGTACGCGGCCTAGCCTTTCCTCTTCCTTCTCCTTCCCATCCGATCTCTCTCTCTCTCTCTCAAGTGTGGGATTTTCAAAATCCAACCAAATGAGCTTAAGCCTCCTATTTATAGAAAATCAAGGCTAAGGGTATTTTAGTCATTTCGCCCCCACCTCCTTACTATTCCCACCTCCTCCAACAACTTAGCCACCAAGTTTACTTAGCCACCAGGTCTGCTTAGCCCCCAAGTTTACTTAGCCATTAAGTCTTCTTAACCATTAAGTTTTCTTAACCCTTAAGTCTACTTACTCATTAAGTTTACTTAGCCCTTAAACATAAGCACCTTACTTAGTCATTAAGCATAAGAACTTTACTTAGCTATTAAGTTTACTTAGCTATTACTTAACTTATCCTTTACTTAGCCTTTAAGACTAAATCGTATTCTACGCATCTCATTCTCGTATTCTCTTCGTATATAGTTCGTACGATATTCGTATTATACGTCGTAATAATCTTCGTACTATACTCGTACAATAACTAGTATTACACTCGTATTCCTTACGCATAATAACCCTAATTATTATATAAAATCATTAAATTCTCAGAACTTACTTTTCCTAACCCTTAGGTTTTAAGTCCGCAGTCGAAAACTTAATTTTTGCCATAACTGAAATATTATTGAATATTCCATCACGTCTAAACATTTTACGTAATCAATAACTTCTCGGAATTTCAAAATAAATCTCTGAGCAGAAACGGATGAATAGTGCCTATTTCGTCTTTTTCCCCAGAAATATTTTTGTTTCCGAAAATTTTTTATTTTCGTCTTGAAAATTCTTATTCGATCAATCTAGCTCGCAGCCAGAATACTCCCAACTTATAATCATCCTAGGTTATAGAACGATTAATAAACACATAGCACATAATATTATTAATAAAAATTAGTTTTATTAATAACTAATTCTTTAAACCTAAATTCTGGACGATTTAAATTTTCGGGTCGTCACAATAATTGTTGTTGGTATGTCTTGGGGCTGACTCTAGTAAAAATAATTGACGACATCATTGTTTGGTCTATTGATATTACTTTATGAAATGATTTTTCTGAAAACATGAGTAAAGATTTTGAAATGAGCATGAAGGGAGAATTAAATATCTTCATAGAAGTGCAAATGAAATCAGGTGAAAAAGATTCTGACTATGCAGATCATCATAATTATTCAAATACAAGTGGCACATGTCAATTTTCTCATAATTATATATATATATATATATATATATATATATATATATATATATCCATATAAATATTTTTTAAAATATATATATATATAGGAATATATTTAAAATTTAAATTTCTTTTTAATATATAATAGATTTAATGTGGAACATTCTTTTAAATTTCTATACATCTAACGGTAAATAATCTCTACTTGTGTATATTAATTTGGGTCAATCAAAAGTAACCTCACAAATTCAAATCATGCAGGAGGCAACTAAATTTTTAAAAGAATTTTGTTTCTAATCTTTTCTTGTGCAGGTTCTGAAAAGTAATTTAATTTATACTATTCTTTCCTCCCATTTTTTATGATGACAAAGGGGGAGAAGAAAAATATTATTGGGGAGAAGAAAAATAACTGTTATAACTGTTATATATTGTTGCATGTTAGTTTTTCAAAAATTTAAAATTTTTTGATGATTGCATAACTTGAGGGGGAGCTTTTTATGGAAAATATTTTTAGTTGATTGTCATCATCAAAAAGGGGAAGATTGTTGGGTCTCTAACTTTTAAATTTATTTTGATGATAACAATAAATAGTAAATAATTTAATTAAAAGGGTAGAATCCTCTCCTTATGATTTTTATTATAATTATTTTATTTATCTTATTTACTTTGACCAAAAATATTTCTAAATCTTATTTAATTGATTTTCTTGATCTTGATATTTTAAAGTGTTAAATCAATTGGGTCATGCATTGTGGGACAAATATCATATGTTGATCATCAAATGCTTGTTTGCCCGAATTTGGAAAGAAGATGGAGATTTTGATTAAATCATTTTTTTACTTGTGGGCATTTTCTATTTATTCTCAAAATTAATTTTATTATTTAAAGTTTTTCTTAAATTTTTTTAGGAAATATATATATATATATATATATATATATATATATATATATATATATATATATATATTAGTATAGTACTATATATAATTTACGTGCATGCATGCATTATATCTATGTATATAATAACATGCATCATATATATTTATATTATATATATACACGGTAAGGTTCAAGAGTATCCACCTTAAAGAGCAACCAGACCTTAAATAACATCAACTTATCAAAACGACGTAGTTTTGGAGGGACGCGGTGGCATTTTTATAAATACGCGGTGGCATTGTATGTACAAAAATGTCACCGCGTCCCTCACGTATTTACAAAAATGTCATTGTTTCCCTCCAAAACTACGTCGTTTTGAGGTGGATGATCTGGTTGCTCTTTAAGGTGGATGCTCTTGATCATTACCGTATATATACAATCTGCATGCATATGTATAATATATATACATATATATTTTATAACATGAGTGCATGCATATGCATTAAATATATATATATATATATATATATATATATATATATATATATATATATATATATATCATAAAAACCGTGCATGCATTATATATATTCATAAGTAATCATGGCATCCTTTATTATATAATATATACTCCCTCGGTTCCATATTAAATGTCGCTTTAGAGAAAAAAAATTATTCCTAATTAAGTGTCGTTTGCAGATTTTTAGGAGAAATTTTCTCTTATCTTCCTAACTTACCCCTAAACTATCTCATCTTCATACTCCTATTTAATTTCAACTTATGTTCCCAATTTCTTTTATCTTCCTTCTCCTCCACACTTCCTTACACAAACAACCCGAATCCCCCACCACATGTGTTTTTCCCTACTCCTGAACACATGAGTTTTTTTCGGATGCTCCGGGGAGGATGTCGGCGATTTTCACTGCCGGCGAGTTAGCGACGAACAAAAAGGGTGAAGCTTGGAAAATCCATATGTTCTGACTTCTAAGAGAACGTCAAGAGAGATCTGAGGGCAATAAGGAGGATGAAGATGGTGATCTAAAGAAGACAAAGATCATGTTCAAGAACACAAAAAACCAAAAGGTGAGCTTGACAAGAGAAAAATGTCGTCTCAATATGAGAAATTAGGGGGATTTTTGGGGTAGATGGGATATTATCAATGTGGGACATTGGGTTTTGAGAAAGATCTGACATTGGGTTTTCTTTTTCCTCTTTAAATTGTTGTTGGAGAATGTGATACTAAAGAATAAAAAAGGTCAGTTTAGTCATTTGAGTTTAATTTTACACTTCACAATGTAATGTCATTACTTTTCTTAATAATTGTGCATTGGCCTCCAACGACTGATAAAAGGGAACCGAGGGAGTATATACCTATCGTGCATGCATTCTTTTTACAAAATATAATATGCAAGCATGTGTGTGAAGTAATATGCTGGGACTTAAAAACCCGTGTATAAGCATGAGCTGGAAAAATTATTTTTCAAAACCATGGTACTCTTTTTGGGACGAAACCATGTATGGGTTGTAATGTTCGCATACATGTGCTGGCAAATTGAATGTGGTCAAAATGAGCAATAAATGACCAAGTGATTAAAAAAAGGGTGGAAGTTTGAATTTTCTTTAAAGTTTGCAATCCGTGTGTTTTGCTTTCATCCCATCCATTGATTTTAAATTGAAACAATCCTAGCCATTAATTTCAAATCAGATTTCAAAAATTACTATTTTAACCCCGACTTCAAAAAATCTATAAATAGGAGGCCTTTCTTTCATTCTCAATTTACCAATTCACTTTCAAGAAAAGCTTATTTCTCTCCTACATACTCTCTCTAAGAAGCTTTCTCTCTCTTCTTATCAAAGTTCTAATCATTTGAGAAGAGGAAATTGGTCTAAGCATATTGAGATAAGTTGTTTGATTTAATTTATTTGAATTATCTCTAGCTTATTTATATTTATAGATATACGAATATAAATTATTATACACAATTCAATATATCTATATTTCATCTATTTATCAAATAAAAGGATACTTGGGCGCCGCAAGACTATGGAGATACACCTCTACGGAGAGAAATTCAAATCGTATGATTCCTTATAGTCTTCGGTAACCTTTTATTGATATTGTTTATATAAATATCGTAAAATAGATACGACACTTGATAGCTCAAGACGACACTGAGATACTACTCCAAAAAGAGTAATCATCCGAACTGGATTTGAGAATCATAGTGATCTATTAAAAATATTTATATAAATATCAATTATGAAATTATAAATTTTGTCGTATTTAGACGCCGCAAGGCTACGGAGATACACATCTACCAAGAGGAATTCGAACCGTACGATTCCTTATAGTACTAAGTGACATTATTTATAAAGGTTCACATAATAAATAAAATATTCCTATATATTATCTGAGTTAAACAAATAATATTTGCTATATCAGTTTGTGCTTAACTGACTTAAATATTATACTTGATAAATATTGTTTGAATTGATTTATTCTTTTTATATACAAGTATTGTCACATACAAATAATTCATATAATACTTGTTAAAGAATATTTGAGAAACAAATCTTATCTATCATCACAAGTATTTGATCATAAATTCATTTATTCATAAATACTTGTTGCATAATATAAAAGTTATTTAAACTTTTATTTCACGAACTTAAGTGAATATATCTGCTTAAATAGAAGCATATTTGATTCAAAGCTCAAAACAACTTATTTGTTTACTCTAAAAGTTGTTTAAACTTAAAGTGACTTTTCTTTACTCCTTAAAGAATAATTCTTTATATATTTGCATTAAATTATATATCTGTTTAAACAGAAGCATTTTTGAGTAAAAGCTAAAATTGATCTATTTTCTTATTCATGAAGCACTTTTCACACAAAATATAAAAGTTATTTAAACTTTTATAACAGTGCATAATTTATATATTTGCTTACACAGAAGTACTATTTGATCAAAGCATAAAATACTATATGCTTACAAAGAAGCATATTTTCTCAAAGTATAAAAGTCCTTGAACTTTTATAAATATATATGTACTTCAATTTATATTTGCTTATTTGAGAAGCATCAATCTGTACTAAATTATATCTGCTTATTTAAGAAGCATTCATCTTTACTAAATTCTTATTTACTTATTTGAGAAGCATCAATCTGTACTAAATTCTTATCTGCTTATTTAACAAGCATATTGTTACAAAATCATTTGTAAAAATTAAGAGAAAAGGTCAGAGTTAGTTTATTTTATGTACCTGTGAGAAAAACGAGTAATTCTTCGACTAAGACCAGAATCTTAAAGAGGTCAGCTGTAAGACCCCAACTTTTATAAATAAAGATGAATTTTCTATAAATATTATTTTTGAATATTATGGAGTTAATTTGATATAATGTTGTAGTTGTGGGTAATAGTTATAAATTTTGCAAAGTAAGCAAGTTGTTTTAAAATATTCGTTTGGTCGGGGAATATTCGTACGACGGCACAATCATTGGTGGACCCCACAACAGAAGTATAGTCGTAGTTAGAAAATGATAAAATTATCTTTCTATAAAAATAACGGCTGAGGTGTTACCGTTAAAACCGTTAAAACTGTTGAACTACCCGGTAGTAAAAGTACAGTAATACGCGTGGTTGCATAGTAGCACACGATATTGATTATTGATGCTTACGTGAGAAGTCACTCAGCTATACTCAATTATTGCTACAGTAATTGCTGCATCATATCTCTTAAATTATTGTCATAGTATCATTTGTATAATATGTTATATTATTAAATCAATAATTGAGACGTTGTGGTAAGTTTGATTATTTTTATGGGGGGCCATATGTCATCATCTAAGAGTCTCTTAGTCAATAGTAATTACCGTCGTCAATAGTATTTACCTTGGTCAATAGTAATTACCTTCGTCAATAGTAATTACCGTCGTCAATAGTATTTACCTTGGTCAATAGTATTTACCTTGGTCAATAGTAATTACCTTCGTCAATAGTATTTACCTTGGTCAATAGTAATTACTTTCGTCAATAGTAGTTGTCCCTTCAATATTACCAAGAGTCATTTGACCCTTCGTTAAGACCAAGAGTCATTTGACCCTTCGTTAAGACCAAGAGCCACCTTCAGTTTTTCTATAAATAGAGGCCTAGGGCTTCATTATTTTTGACGAATTCATTCAAGCTATAGAGAGAGAAAGTATAGAGAGATTAAGAGAGAGAGAATAAAAGTATTCTACTACTTCACTTTTTCAATATCCAGTTCTTTTAAGGTAAGGGGTGTTATTCTTTCTTATTCATGAAGAGAACTGTTGTTATTCCATTTCTTATTATTCTGTTGGAATAACCTATATACGTGGTCTACCCTATACTTGGTGATATTCTTCTATTATTCTGTTGGAATATCCTGTCTGTGTGTTTTACACCGGACCTGGTTCCGTTTTTATTATTATTCTGTTAGAACATCCTGTCTGTGTGTTTTACACCGGACCTGGTTCCGTCTTGTTATTATTCTGTTGGAACATCTTGTCTGTGTGTTTTACACCGGACCTGGTTCCATTATTTATTATTCTGTTGGAATATCTTGTATGTGCGTTTACGCCGGACCTGGTTCCATTATTTATTATTCTGTTGGAATAACCTGTGTGTGCGGTCTATCGCATGCATGGTGATTTCTTTTGTTATTCCATTCTTTATTATACTCAGTTGGTTAAGTTTTGACTTCTATACTCCATAAAATTTGTGGAATATCCTTGATAATTGCGTTTCATCCAGTATCTTTTCATGAAAATATTCTTCTAAGCATTCTTGAATTTTACTCCACAAAACAGTATCATTTTGACAATTTGGACGTTGTTAATTCTTGGATAAATTAATTCTTGAACTTGTTTTATTGAATTCTTATATCATTGTCATCATCCTCATGTTTATAAAATGTTGAAAGTCATATGTGGCCTATAGTGCATAGATAGACTTGGTATGATTATGACCAAGGATTATTCGGTATAATCATGATCGTAATGTTACAAATGATGTGGTAAAAGTCCTCATTGGCCCGTAGTGCATTGATGGAAAGTTGTTGGCATGATCATGACCATTAATGAATATACGAATATCCTTGGCCGTAGTGCAGGGGTGATTCGATGATGTGAATTATTTTATTAAGCTGAGTCCCAGCGATCACAGTGTTGGAAAATCTTTTAAATCATAAAAGATAGTAGAGTTTATTTTCTACTTGACTCTTTTAATGGATTGCTTGTTCCGCTACAGTTAAACTTGATGTCTATTATATTTTATCAGTTTAACATTGTTGAAGGCTAATGATAATTTATTTTGCATTATCTTAGTCATAATATTTCTTACTGGGCTAGTTGAGCTCACCCTTTCTTTCACTGTTCTCTTCAGGAAATGAGAACGTAGCTGGGGCAAGTCGGGGAACGGAGTGATGGTTTGAATGATAGTATTAGTTAGTAGTCCTCACTATTCTATGTAATGGTGTGTTAATAAATGTAATGAGGACTCCTTTTAAGTATGAATACTCTCTAGAAGATAATATTTGTATTCAAACTCACAGTTTATGTTTTGTCGTATTGTACACGACAGTTGTATTAGTAAGTTGTATTTGTATTCTGTACTATGTATCTGACGACCCGAGATGGGTGATGTATACCTAATTTTGGGGGCGTCACAGTTGGTATCAGAGCTTAGGGATATGATCCCTGGCTAAGATGTGAGAATAGAACTAGGAGGGGAGAGACGGAGAATTCCTTCGCTAGTATGACCTACCTAAGTTTATTTGCATGGTATTTAATTGGTCGGTCATAATATAAGGATAATATATGATATATCAATTAATTTTTATTTTGTGGCAGTATCTGAAAATGGCATCTGAGAATGTTGAGAATAGCAATGGAGCACAGGCGACTGTTGATTCACCACATATCAATAATCAGGATAATGTGCATTAGGAAGGTGACAATCCTCATGCAAACAACAACACTGACCAAATGATGAATGATCAAATGCTCAAAGGCTTTATGCAATTCATGCAACAACAGGTGAAAGCGGCTCCTGTCCACAACGTAGGTGGAAATACTGGAAACTCTCTGGCGGTCACCACTAAACAGTTTAAGGAGCTGGGACCACCAGAGTTTAAGGGAGAACCCAAACCACTTGTAGCTGAAACATGGATAAAGCAGATCACCAAGATATTTAATGTCTTGGGTTGCTCCGAGGAGCAAAAGGTTTCCTTTGCCGCCTTTATGTTGCGAGGAGAGGCAGATTACTGGTGGGAATCGATAAAGCGTACTCAACCTGCCGCACTGAAGATATCTTGGGAGAAGTTCCAAGAGCTATTTAACGACAAATACTTTCCCGAGAGTATTCGTCACATGAAGGAGGTGGAGTTCATAAAATTGGAGCAGAATAATATGACCGTGTCGCAGTACGAGGCAAAATTTGCGGAGTTGTCCCGGTTTGCGTCCCACCTGGTGGATAATGAAGAAAGAATGACGCGGATGTTTTTAAGAGGTTTGAAGCCGGAGATACGTCAACATCTTGTTTCTCATAAACTATGTTTGTATTCAGATGTTGTAAATAGAGCTCAGTTGGTGGAGCGCGATAACGAGACAACGCAACCAAAAGAGAGTAGCCGGCAAAATGATAATACCAGTGAGAGCAGTCATCGAAGCGGTGACAACAAGCGTGGAGGGAATCAACAGGCCAGAAATGGTAACCACTTCGGTGGTAATCAGGGCCAAAACAATAAGAATGGGCATTTCAAGAAGAGGAGATTCAACAATGATGGAAAGACGTCAGCACCAGCACCTGTCATTAAGGAAGGAGAACGACCACCTATCATATGTTTCAAATGCGGAGGGGAGGGGCACATCAGTCCAAATTGCGCGATGCCGTCCAAAGCATGTTATAATTACGGAAGAGAAGGTCATTTAGCCCGATTTTGTCGTTTACCGAAGACAAATTCAGCTAGGATGGAGGCACCAAAGGCCATCCCAGAAAAGTCAAAACCAGTTGTGCAAGGGAGAGCGTTTGTTGTGAACTCCCAGAAAGCAAGGAACCCGAATGAGGTCATTGTAAGACCCCGAATTTTATAAAATAAAAGTATTCAATTTTTCTTATAATTACTATTTAGTAAATGGTTAAATTGATAAATGTTAAAATTATGGGTGATATATGAATTTTTTTTTTCGAAATACACAAGTGGTTATAAAATATTCATTGTTGTCGGGGAATATTTGCTTGGTCGTGGAATATTCTTACTGTCAGAGAATATTCGTACGACGGCGCAGTCTTTTGTGGGTCCCATAACGGAAAGCGATTGGATGAAGATAACGACAAAAATTGAGTTTTTATAAATAACGGCGTAGTTGTTACCGTTAACACTGTTGGAATACCTAGTGGTTAAAATACAGTAATACGCGTTGTTGCACAGTAGCACACGGTATTGCACAGTATTTTTTTATATTATTGATTCTTACGTGAGAAGGCACTACTCAATAATTGTTACAGTAATTACTGTTCAATATTTTATTTTATTGAATCAATAATTGTTGCGTTGATATTTTATATTACTGTTGTTTCAATAGTTATCACTACGCATTATTTTCTTTTATCGGAGCAATAATTCATATTATCTGAATAATATTATTAGTTAACATTATTGGCAATGTCTAGAAAGTTCTATCTAAGGAGAGGTTTGGTCATCTAATTGCGCGCCAGTAAGGAGAAATCCTTATTGGAATGCCCCCTCTTTCCTGGGAACGGCCTGGTTGCCAGTACTGTGATTCTGTAATATTATTTGTGAATAATTAATTATTGATTTATATGATGAGGAAAATATTAATTTTATGTGGATATAGATGGAGAAATTTTTTAAATGTGATAATTGTTGAAAATTAATATTTTATCTTTTTCTGATATAATAATTCATTTAAATATATTATTTTAATAATATATTGATGGTGATATTTTTACAATGAATGTGAGATATATGAGTATATGAGGAGGAAGAGTATTTTTGTGGAATTAAATGATTAACACATGTTTTGTGTGTTGGTGGACACAATTCTTGACCGAAAATTTATTATTGACTGTAAAATCGCCCGTTTATGGATTTCGGTCAATTTCTGTTTGGAATTTGGAAAAACTTTCTTCCGCAAAGTTGTAGAGAATTGAATTTTGCTATAAAAAATTGCGAGATTCGAATTTTCTGATAAAAGGGCTATTTATTGTGAATTATTGAAGTTTCGGTATATCGGGTCTGAATTGATTTTTGGAGTTTAAATGATTTTTGTTAGAAAAAAGTTTTTTGTACTTTGGTGGACTTCACTTGCACATGTTGATGGCTGAATCCAGATTTTCAAAGGTGGGCTAAGGAAAATTTATAATTATATTATTATTTTATTAAATTTTCTGCTTTGGTGTTCTAAGCAATTTCCTATAAATAGGGTGCTTAGGTTAGAATTGAAAATCACACCAGAAACTGATGTTTTCTCTCTATTTCTCTCTATATTATCGAGTGTATTCTTGTGAGTATTTTGATATCTTGAGTGTTGCTATACAGTGCAAGTTCGTTTAGCGTTATTCCAGTCAGGAGTACTGCTCTTTTGAGGTAAGGGATATTGTCGTAAGGGATGTTATTTTTTTATCAATGATATTATTTCTTTCAATATCATTATACCGGAATATTGGTAGGATTTTTCTTGTAACATTCTTATCTTTTCATGTCGGGGTTAGTATTCATGAGTTACTATTCACGAGTTACTATTCACGAGTTAGTATTCACGAGTTACTATTCACGAGTTACTATTCATGAGTTACTATTCACGAGTTACTATTCATAGATTACTATTCACGAGTTACTATTCATGACAAAATTGGTTTCTTTTTCTAACCAAATTATAGTTGATTTATGAATATTATTCTTGAGATTAAAACTATATGTTGATCATATTATTTTTTTATTATCATATATAACATTTTTATAACCCTAATGATGATATTTCTCTTTGACTTGAGTGTAAAGATGGATAGATTTTTGGTACGATCATGACTATGAGTTCTCTTTGGCCAGTAGTGCAAAGTTGAATTGTTGACTGGTATGATCATGACCATTGAATTTATAATTGAATATCTTTAGCTTAAGTACAAAGGTGAAATGATCAACATGGTTATAATTATTGGTTATATAAATTCTGAAATGATTATATATTTCTTTGAGATAATAATATATTTGGCCTGTAGTGCAAATATGAACTATTGAGGAATATCTTTGGCCTGAAGTGTAAAGATGAGTTGTTGATGAATATCTTTGGCCCGTAGTGCAAAGATGACTTGTTGTTGAATATCTTTGGCATGTAGTGTAAAGATGAACTGTTGATGAATATCTTTGGCCCGTAGTGCAAAGATGAAATCATTAGTATGATTATGAACAGGAACTGTGATTTGGTATAACCATGATCTTTGATGTTTCAGGTAAAGACAAGTGATGAAAATTATCTTATTCTGGATGAGAAGAGGAATTTAGAACTACAAATATGATTATGAGTTATACATGTGATTGTGGACAAGAATTGTTGATTGATGTTACAGGGATAAAACATTGTTGGTGGACTTTTAACATGGAGAAGATAATAGACTTTGTAGTCTATTTGACTCTTCTAATAGATTGCTCGTTCCGCTGCACCTATGGTTGAAATTTTTTATCATCTACCATATGTTCTAAATCTCTGATTTAATTCTGTTGAAGGCTATTGATAATTTATTTATCTTTAGTCATGATATTCTTTACTGGGCTAGTTGTGCTCACCCTTCTGTTTCACAATTCCTTTCAGGTAATAAGAGTGTAGCTGGGTCGAGCGGGGGTAACAGGGAAATAGAACGGTGGTCATCATTTAGTAGTTATATTTGGTGAATCATCTAGGGTGAAGCGAACCCAATGTTGGAAGGGTGTTTCGCCACTATCATACAAGATGTCTAACGACACACAACTTCGTGTCATCATAAGACATGGTTGTGCACATCCACTTGTCGAGTATATCTACGAGCACTACCTATATAATCTTGGTGTTTGTTTGAAGTATAATTCTCAGTTAGAGACAGTGGAGATAATGATATGTCAAGAGAAGACTCACCATTGGGAAGAATATGATAGTAAACTTCTCGTTTTTCTTTGGGGTCTATTGGGCAACCAAGGATAATTCTGTGGCCATATGATATCTATCATAACCTAGAAGCATAGCCTCCCATGTACGAGGGTTTCCTTGAGCACTTCCCAAAGATTCTAATTTCTAAAACAGTTTTTGACTATACCTTTATGTAATGTGTCATTGTGACGTGCTATCCAAGGTTGGGACATGAGTCACAGTTGGTATATATTTGTACCCAAACTCATAGCATATGTGTTGTTGTATTTTACACGACAATTGTTGTAATAAAGTTATAGTTGTTATATGTACCATGTATTTGGTGACTCAAAATGGGTTAGATGGAATGGACCTATTTTGGGGGCGTTACATTTGGTATCAGAGCTTAGGGATATGATCTCTGGCGGAGATCGGGGAATAGGACTAGGAGGAGAGAGACGAGTAAATCCTTCGCTAGTGTATCCTACCTAAGCTTATTTGTTGGTCAGTCATAATATCGGGATATTATGTGATATGTTAATTTGTTCAATTAACCTTTGTTTTGAAGCTGTATTCTAGAATGATATCTGAAATACAGGAGATGTGCAATGAAGAAATTATGATGACAGGAAAGATGGAATCTGAAATGAAAGCAAGGTATTCTCAACTCTTTGAAATACCAGGTACGTAAATTTCGAGGACGAAATTTCATAAGGAGTGGAGATTGTAAGGCCCCGAATTTTATGAAATAAAAGTATTCAATTTTTCTTATAATTACTATTTAGTAAATGGTTAAATTGATAAATGTTAAAGTTAAGGGTGATATATGAATTTTTTTTTCGAAATACACAAGTGGTTATAAAATATTCATTGTTGTCGGGGAATATTCGCTTAGTCGTGGAATATTCTTACTGTCAAAGAATATTCGTACAACGGCACAGTCTTTTGTGGGTCCCATAACGGAAAGCGATTGGATGAAGATAACGACAAAAATTGAGTTTTTATAAATAACGGCGTAGTTGTTACCGTTAACACTGTTGGAATACCTGGTGGTTAAAATACAGTAATACACGTTGTTGCACAGTAGCACACGGTATTGCACAGTATTTTTTTCAATTATTGATTCTTACGTGAGAAGGCACTACTCAATAATTGTTACAGTAATTACTGTTCAATATTTTATTTTATTTAATCAATAATTGCTGCGTTGTTATTTTATATTACTGTTATTTCAATAGTTGTCACTACGCATTATTTTCCTTTATCGGAGCAATAATTCATATTATCTGAATAATATTATTAGTTAACATTATTGGTAATGTCTAGAAAGTTCTATCTAAGGAGAGGTTTGGTCATCTAATTGCGCGCCAGTAAGGAGAAATCCTTATTGGAATGCCCCCTCTTTCCTGGGAACGGCCTGGTTGCCAGTACTGTGATTCTGTAATATTATTTGTGAATAATTAATTATTAATTTATATGATGAGGAAAATATTAATTTTATGTGGATATAGATGGAGAAATTTTTTAAATGTGATAATTGTTGAAAATTAATATTTTATCTTTTTCTGATATAATAATTCATTTAAATATATTATTTTAATAATATATTGATGGTGATATTTTTACAATGAATGTGAGATATATGAGTATATGAGGAGGAAGAGTATTTTTGTGGAATTAAATGATTAACACATGTTTTGTGTGTTGGTGGACACAATTCTTGACCGAAAATTTATTATTGACTGTAAAATCGCCCGTTTATGGATTTCGGTCAATTTCTGTTTGGAATTTGGAAAAACTTTCTTCTGCAAAGTTGTAGAGAATTGAATTTTGCTATAAAAAATTGCGAGATTCGAATTTTCTGATAAAAGGGCTATTTATTATGAATTATTGAAGTTTCGGTATATCGGGTCTGAATTGATTTTTGGAGTTTAAATGATTTTTGTTAGAAAAAAGTTTTTTGTACTTTGGTGGACTTCACTTGCACATGTTGATGGCTGAATCCAGATTTTCAAAGGTGGGCTAAGGAAAATTTATAATTATATTATTATTTTATTAAATTTTCTGCTTTGGTGTTCTAAACAATTTCCTATAAATAGGGTGCTTAGGTTAGAATTGAAAATCACACCAGAAACTGATGTTTTCTCTCTATTTCTCTCTATATTATCGAGTGTATTCTTATGAGTATTTTGATATCTTGAGTGTTGCTATACGGTGCAAGTTCGTTTAGCGTTATTCCAGTCAGGAGTACTGCTCTTTTGAGGTAAGGGATATTGTCGTAAGGGATGTTATTTTTTTATCAATGATATTATTTCTTTCAATATCATTATACCGGAATATTGGTAGGATTTTTCTTGTAACATTCTTATCTTTTCATGTCGGTGTTACTATTCATGAGTTACTATTCACGAGTTACTATTCACGAGTTATTATTCATGAGTTAGTATTCACGAGTTACTATTCACGAGTTACTATTCATGAGTTACTATTCACGAGTTACTATTCATAGATTACTATTCACGAGTTACTATTCATGACAAAATTGGTTTCTTTTTCTAACCAAATTATAGTTGATTTATGAATATTATTCTTGAGATTAAAACTATATGTTGATCATATTATTTTTTTATTATCATATATAACATTTTTATAACCCTAATGATGATATTTCTCTTTGACTTGAGTGTAAAGATGGATAGATTTTTGGTACGATCATGACTATGAGTTCTCTTTGGCCAGTAGTGCAAAGTTGAATTGTTGACTGGTATGATCATGACCATTGAATTTATAATTGAATATCTTTAGCTTAAGTACAAAGGTGAAATGATCAACATGGTTATAATTATTGGTTATATAAATTCTGAAATGATTATATATTTCTTTGAGATAATAATATATTTGGCCTGTAGTGCAAATATGAACTATTGAGGAATATCTTTGGCCTGAAGTGTAAAGATGAGTTGTTGATGAATATCTTTGGCCCGTAGTGCAAAGATGACTTGTTGTTGAATATCTTTGGCATGTAGTGTAAAGATGAACTGTTGATGAATATCTTTGGCCCGTAGTGCAAAGATGAAATCATTAGTATGATTATGAACAGGAACTGTGATTTGGTATAACCATGATCTTTGATGTTTCAGGTAAAGACAAGTGATGAAAATTATCTTGTTCTGGATGAGAAGAGGAATTTAGAACTACAAATATGATTATGAGTTATACATGTGATTGTGGACAAGAATTGTTGATTGATGTTACAGGGATAAAACATTGTTGGTGGACTTTTAACATGGAGAAGATAATAGACTTTGTAGTCTATTTGACTCTTCTAATAGATTGCTCGTTCCGCTGCACCTATGGTTGAAATTTTTTATCATCTACCATATGTTCTAAATCTCTGATTTAATTCTGTTGAAGGCTATTGATAATTTATTTATCTTTAGTCATGATATTCTTTACTGGGCTAGTTGTGCTCACCCTTCTGTTTCACAATTCCTTTCAGGTAATAAGAGTGTAGCTGGGTCGAGCGGGGGTAACAGGGAAATAGAACGGTGGTCATCATTTAGTAGTTATATTTGGTGAATCATCTAGGGTGAAGCGAACCCAATGTTGGAAGGGTGTTTCGCCACTATCATACAAGATGTCTAACGACACACAACTTCGTGTCATCATAAGACATGGTTGTGCACATCCACTTGTCGAGTATATCTACGAGCACAACCTATATAATCTTGGTGTTTGTTTGAAGTATAATTCTCAGTTAGAGACAGTGGAGATAATGATATGTCAAGAGAAGACTCACCATTGGGAAGAATATGATAGTAAACTTCTCGTTTTTCTTTGGGGTCTATTGGGCAACCAAGGATAATTCTGTGGCCATATGATATCTATCATAACCTAGAAGCATAGCCTCCCATGTACGAGGGTTTCCTTGAGCACTTCCCAAAGATTCTAATTTCTAAAACAGTTTTTGACTATACCTTTATGTAATGTGTCATTGTGACGTGCTATCCAAGGTTGGGACATGAGTCACAGTTGGTATATATTTGTACCCAAACTCATAGCATATGTGTTGTTGTATTTTACACGATAATTGTTGTAATAAAGTTATAGTTGTTATCTGTACCATGTATTTGGCGACTCAAAATGGGTTGGATGGAATGGACCTATTTTGGGGGCGTTACAGTCATCACGGGTAAGCTTATCATAAACTCTAACGAAGTTTATACTTTATTTGATACCGGTTCTACCCATTCTTTTATTTCTCCTACTTGCGCTCATCGATTAAATTTGATTCCGGGGAAATTAGACTTTGACTTAGCTGTTGAAACTCCATTGGGAGAAACCTTCAGTACATCCACGGTTTATAAGTCTTGTTTGGTTCAAGTTGGTACCCACACATTACCTGTCGATCTGATTTCATTAAAAATACTTGCATTTGACGTGATTCTAGGGATTGATTGGTTAACTACTCATCATGCAAAAATTGATTGTTTTCGTAAGGTTGTTAGCTTTCATATTCCTAATCGACCTATTATGCGAATTTAAGCAACCAAACCATTAAAATCAATCGCTGTCATCTCAAGCCATAAAGCTATTCGTTTATTGAAAAACGGATGTCAAGCTTTCTTAGCTCATGTCACAGATCTAAACAAAAATACGTCAGCTTTGAATGATATTTCTGTTGTTAATAAATTTCCTGACGTATTTCCCGAAGAACTTCCTGGCTTACCCCCAGAGCGTGAAATTGAATTTTGTATTAACCTTGAACCCGGTACAAAACCCATTTCCAAAGCCCCATATCGAATGGCTCCTATTGAACTTCAGGAGTTAAAGACCCAACTGCAGGAATTGTTAGACATTGGTTTTATTCGTCCTAGTACTTCTCCTTGGGGTGCTCCTTTTCTGTTCGTGAAGAAGAAAGATGAGAGTATGCGACTTTGTATTGATTATCGGGAGTTGAATCATGTCACCATCAAAAATAGGTACCCATTGCCACGTATTGATGACCTGTTTGACCAGTTGCAAGGAGCACAATTCTTTTCAAAGATCGATCTTCGTTCTGGATATCATCAGCTGAAGGTTAGAACTGAGAATATTCCAAAGACTGCCTTCAGAACTCGGTATGGGCATTATGAACTCTTAGTTATGTCTTTTGGATTGACTAATGCTCCTGCTGCCTTCATGGATATGATGAACATGGTATTCAAGGAATATTTGGATCACTTTGTGGTCGTCTTAATCGATGACATCCTTATTTATTCCAAAAGCCGTGAAGATCATGAGCAACACTTGAGGCTGGTACTCTAAAAGCTTCGTGAATACAAACTTTATGCCAAGTTGAAGAAATGCGAGTTCTGGCTGGAAGAGGTAGCATTCCTTGGGCACGTAGTATCAAGTCGTGGAATATCGGTTGACCCGGCAAAGATTGAAGCTATTCAAAGCTGGGAGCAACCTAAATCAGTGACCGAGGTACGTAGCTTTCTTGGTTTAGCTGGTTATTATCGGAGATTCGTGGAAGGATTTTCTCAAATCGCGACTCCATTAACTCAGCTGACTCGGAAAGATACAAAGTTCGGTTGGAGCGAAGAATGTGAGCAGAGTTTTCAAGAACTCAATAGGAGACTCATTTCAGCACCTGTTCTAACAATACCATCTGGCTCGGAGGGATTTGTCATCTACAGTGATGCTTCGAGCAAAGGGTTGGGATGCGTTCTCATGCAACATGGAAAAGTCATAGCCTATGCATCAAGACAACTCAAGGAATATGAGAGGAATTATCCTACTCATGATCTAGAGTTGGCAGCTGTTGTCTTTGCACTTAAATTTGGAGGCATTACTTGTATGGGGAGAAGGTGGAGATCTTTACGGATCATAAAAGCCTCAAATATTTCTTCACTCAAAAGGAACTCAACATGCGACAACGACGTTGGCTTGAACTGTTGAAAGATTATGATCATACCATTCAATACCATCCTGGAAAAGCGAACGTGGTAGCTGACGCATTGAGTAGAAGATCATATGCGGGTACAAGTGCAATATTAACAACGCAAAGGCCCATTTTGTGTGACTTGCAAAGGATGGAGATAGAGTTAAAGACTCCAGGGACCCATGTGATGATGTCGAATATACGAGTAGAACCAACTTTAATCGATAAGGTTAAAGCTGCTCAAGCTACAGACCTGGAGCTGATGCGTATGAGGAAGAAAGTGCAAGAAGGTGCTATGCCGGAAGCAAGAATCGATGAAGACGGAATACTTCGAGTCAACTCCAGACTTTGTGTTCCTAACAACCCTGATTTAAAGTATGAAATCATGATGGAGGCGCACAACACACCGTTTGCAATCCATCCTGGAAGTACCAAAATGTATCATGATCTTCGTCATACATTTTGGTGGAGCAATATGAAGAGAGATATAGCGTTGTTTATCTCAAGGTGTCTAACTTGTCAACGAGTCAAAGCGGAGCATCAAGTACCAAAAGGTCCATTGCAACCACTTGAAATTCCAGAATGGAAGTGGGAGCACATTACCATGGATTTCGTTACCGGTCTTCCTAAGGTTTCTCAAGGTATAGATGCGATTTGGGTCATTGTTGATAGATTGACCAAGTCTGCTCATTTCTTACCGATACGAGAAACTTATACACTTGAACGTCTTGCTCGTATGTACATAAACGAGATTGTAAGACTGCATGGTATGTCAGTATCCATAGTTTCTGATTGAGACCCAAGATTCACTTCACGATTTTGGGTTAGTTTACAAAAAGCTATGGGCACAGATTTATGATTTAGTTCGGCATATCATCCTCAGACGGACGGACAATTAGAGAGGACTATTCAAACTCTAGAAGATTTATTAAGACTCTGTGTCTTTGACTTCAAGGGAAGTTGGGACAAGTTCTTACCATTGGTGGAGTTTTCCTACAACAACAGTTATCAAGCAAGTATTGGCATGGCTCCATTCGAAGCATTGTATGGAAGAAAATGTCGTTCTCCAGTATGCTGGGATGAGGTGGGTGAAGCAACATTGTTGGGACCGGAGTTGGTACGTATGACTACAGAAAAGATTCAAACGATCCGACAACGTATAAAAACCTCACAAGATCAACAAAAGAGTTATGCTGATCTTCATCGAAAGGACGTGGAATTTGATGTAGGAGATCATGTGTTCTTACGTGTTGCTCCATGGAAAGGAGTTACGAGATTTGGAAAAAGAGGAAAGCTCAATCCTCGATTCATCGGTCCATTTTTAATCCTCGATCGAGTAGGAACTGTGGCTTATAAACTCGCTTTACCGCCATGTATGTCTCGTGTTCATAACGTTTTTCACATATCCATGTTACGCAAATATGTGGAAGATCCGAACCACATTATTGAGTTAGAACCGGACGAAATAGCGGAGGATTTGACGTATGAAGAAGTTCCTGTTCAAATCTTGGATAAGAATGATCATATTCTACGCTCTAAGGTTATACCTCAAGTCAAAGTTTTGTGGAGAAACCACGATGTTGAGGAAATGACCTGGGAGTTAGAATCTGAAATGAGATCAAGGTATCCTTACCTCTTCGACATACCAGGTATGTACCCTAATTTCGAGGGCGAAATTTCATAAGAAGGGGAGGTTGTAAGACCCCAACTTTTATAAATAAAGATGAATTTTCTATAAATATCATTTTTGAATATTATGGAGTTAATTTGATATAATGTTGTAGTTGTGGGTAATAGTTATAAATTTTGCAAAGTAAGCAAGTTGTTTTAAAATATTCGTTTGGTCAGGGAATATTCTTTTTGTCGGGGAATATTCGTACGACGGCACAATCATTGGTGGACCCCACAACAGAAGTATAGTCGTAGTTAGAAAACGATAAAATTATCTTTCTATAAAAATAACGGCTGAGGTGTTACCGTTAAAACTGTTGAACTACCCGGTAGTAAAAGTACAGTAATACGCGTGGTTGCATAGTAGCACACGGTATTGATTATTGATGTTTACGTGAGAAGTCACTCAGCTATACTCAATTATTGCTACAGTAATTGCTGCATCATATCTCTTAAATTATTGTCATAGTATCATTTGTATAATATGTTATATTATTAAATCAATAATTGAGACGTTGTGGTAAGTTTGGTTATTTTTATGGGGGGCCATACGTCATCATCTAAGAGTCTTTTCGTCAATAATAATTACCGTCGTCAATAGTATTTACCTTGGTCAATAGTAATTACCTTCGTCAATAGTAATTACCGTCGTCAATAGTATTTACCTTGGTCAATAGTATTTACCTTGGTCAATAGTAATTACCTTCGTCAATAGTATTTACCTTGGTCAATAGTAATTACTTTCGTCAATAGTAGTTGTCCCTTCAATATTACCAAGAGTCATTTGACCCTTCGTTAAGACCAAGAGTCATTTGGCCCTTCGTTAAGACCAAGAGCCACCTTCAGTTTTTCTATAAATAGAGGCCTAGGGCTTCATTATTTTTGACGAATTCATTCAAGCTATAGAGAGAGAAAGTATAGAGAGAATAAGAGAGAGAGAATAAAAGTATTCTGCTACTTCACTTTTCCAATATCCAGTTCTTTTAAGGTAAGGGGTGTTATTCTTTCTTATCCATGAAGAGAACTGTTGTTATTCCATTTCTTATTATTCTGTTGGAATAACATGTATACGTGGTCTACCCTATACTTGGTGATATTCTTCTATTATTCTGTTGGAATATCCTGTTTGTGTGTTTTACACCGGACCTGGTTCCATTTTTATTATTATTCTGTTAGAACATCATGTCTGTGTGTTTTACACCGGACCTGGTTCCGTCTTGTTATTATTCTGTTGGAACATCCTGTCTGTGTGTTTTACACCGGACCTGGTTCCATTATTTATTATTCTGTTGGAATATCCTGTTTGTGCGTTTACGCCGGACCTGGTTCCATTATTTATTATTCTGTTGGAATAACCTGTCTGTGCGGTCTATCGCATGCATGGTGATTTCTTTTGTTATTCCATTCTTTATTATACTCAGTTGGTTAAGTTTTGACTTCTATACTCCATGAAATTTGTGGAATATCCTTGATAATTGCGTTTCATCCAGTATCTTTTCATGAAAATATTCTTCTAAGCATTCTTGAATTTTACTCCACAAAACAGCATCATGTTGACAATTTGGACGTTGTTAATTCTTGGATAAATTAATTCTTGAACTTGTTTTATTGAATTCTTATATCATTGTCATCATCCTCATGTTTATAAAATGTTGAAAGTCATATGTGGCCTGTAGTGCATAGATGGACTTGGTATGATTATGACCAGGGATTATTCGGTATAATCATGACCGTAATGTTACAAATGATGTGGTAAAAGTCCTCATTGGCCCGTAGTGCATTGATGGACAGTTGTTGGCATGATCATGACCATTAATGAATATACGAATAACCTTGGCCGTAGTGCAGGGGTGATTCGATGATGTGAATTATTTAATTAAGCTGAGTCCCAGCGATCACAGTGTTGGAAAATCTTTTAAATCATAAAAGATAATAGAGTTTATTTTCTACTTGACTCTTTTAATGGATTGCTTGTTCCGCTACAGTTAAACTTGATGTCTATTATATTTTATCAGTTTAACATTGTTGAAGGCTAATGATAATTTTTTATGCATTATCTTAGTCATAATATTTCTTACTAGGCTAGTTGAGCTCACCCTTTCTTTCACTGTTCTCTTCAGGAAATGAGAACGTAGCTGGGGCAAGTCGGGGAACGGAGTGATGGTCCGAATGATAGTATTAGTTAGTAGTCCTCACTATTCTATGTAATGGTGTGTTAATAAATGTAATGAGGACTCCTTTTGAGTATGAATACTCTCTAGAAGATAATATTTGTATTCAAACTCACAGCTTATGTTTTGTCGTATTGTACACGACAGTTGTATTAGTAAGTTGTATTTGTATTCTGTACTATGTATCTGACGACCCAAGATGGGTGATGTATACCTAATTTTGGGGGCGTCACATCAGCGAAAAGTTGGGTCTCTAGTGTACTTGTGAGGTGAGGAATATGCTGTTATTTTAAGACCAGATCATATAATAGAACTGAACTCAAAAGAAGTACAACTAAGCTTGAGGAGGGAGCGGTTGATAGATTAGTTAGGAACAGTTGGAAGTTTGTCTATAAAACTTTGTAAAGGCTTCTCCGCCTGTTGAAGGAGTATTTATTATAGATAGTAATAGGATCTCAAGTCCTGGAGAGGAGCTTGAGACTGGACGTAGCAGCATACCCGGGATGTATGTTGTGAACCAGATAAATCTATGTGCATTGTGTGATTGAATTTTTATTGTCTTTCATATTAATTTCTAGCACTGCAAATTATTTATCCAAAAAATTCAAAAAGGCCTAAGATAATTTTTTAATTAGTAATAATCTATTCAACCCTCCCTTCTAGATTATTATTGGATTTTCATACATGATGCTGCTTTGTAATATGTAATAAACCCATAGTTTTATGTAATGCTTTTAGAATAATGATGATGATCATTCTAATGAGATCTAAGTTCTTATAAAGCTTAAACCTAAAATAGTTCTCAATCGTTGGATTACTAAATTGGGGATTAGTGAATTCGGATACATTGGTACATACGTTACTTGCTCATTGAATGAGGATGATTGATCTCATGATCATTTGTGTGAAGACACTAAAGCAAATATATAGGTGCTTATTAGAGAATAAGTTCACCGAACGTGGCTCTCTAAGGAATACTTAATGGAGTTTTACTTGCCAATTAATAGGAATTCCAGTAGTGATAGTAGTACAAGTGATCCTTGGACTTGAGATCATCATAGTATCTTGTGTATGATGAGTTATACTTTGACCTATACCTTAACACCCTTAGGGTATATCAAAGAGTATGCTTGTGTATAATAAGTTGTGCATGTAGATAATGTATGATCAATAAAGAATCTTCCACTTCTAGTAAAAGAAGAGAAATGTCTTATGTGATTCGATAAATGACAACCCAGTAGTCCTTGTCCAAGGCAGAATGAAATTAGAAAGGAGTTTCTAATTTGCATTATTTAGTGTTATGCATTTAAGAGTCGAAATACATATAATTAAATAAAATAAGACTTGACAGTAATTCTATATCTTATATTTAATTGAGACATTATATGGTGGAAAGATTGAATTATACAGTAACTATTTACTCAAAGGGTCTTTTATGATTAATGTTGAAATTTATATTATCTGGAAAGTCGTTAATCGCTAGGGAGGCTTATCCCTATTGTAGAATAAATATTATTTATTTAAATAAATTAATAGTTTAATTTATTTATTTAAATAAGATTAGAATTGTTCTAATTGATTTATTCACAACCGGTTTAATATGGAGAACCTAAAGGGTCACACCATAAAAGGAAGAATAATTATTTAAAAAACAAATGACATAATCGTAATAATAAGTTAAGTATATTTAATTTAATCTATGGTGATAGAATAAATTAAATAGCTTAATATTTATTATTTAATATTTTAGAAATATTAAATAGAAATTAATAAGAGGAGTCTTATTATTATTATTACTATTATTATTATTTAATTTCTAAAGGAGTTTGTGAATTAATTAATAAAAGTACTCTCATATATCCTAATAAGATTAGGATGCTAATTAATTAAAAGAGTTTAATTAATTATTCCTAAAAAGATTGGGAACCTAATTAATTAAAGGATTTTAATTAATTAAAATAAAACCTAATTCCTTAATTGTTAAGGAGGGTTGCCTACATCTATAAATAAGAGAAGTCTTATTATGGGTGGGGTGGTTGACACTTTCACAAAACACGTGAATACGTAATTTCAATAGCTGGGAGAGTACACCCTTTTCTATGAGAGATAGAAAAACTAGGATTTTGCCAAATATCTATTTTCTTGAATCTTTCTTCTTCCTTGGTGAATCACCTCTAGAGACCAAACACTTGGGTGGATAACGTTGATCAAAGGAAGGAATCAAACCCGGTGGATTCAAGTTGAACACGAAAAGAATTGGAGGTGAACTTGTACTTGAGAAAACTCGAATCTTCAAGGGTATAATTAATATTTGTGCATAAAGGATGATCTGGGTATATGGTTTGTAAAATTTTAAAACTCTATTTTATCACGTTTCCGCTTATTTTATGCAATTTGATTGTGTTCATGAATATTACAAATCTAACAGGTATATTTTTGAACCCCTAAGCGTATGAACAGTTCCTAATTGGTTCTTGAACTACGTATTGCTAGGATAAGTTCCTGAACTCATATTATTGTGGAAAGTTCCTGAACTCATAATGTGTGGTAAGTTTGATGAACTATACTAGATATAGAAAAGTTATGAATGGAGAATTAAGGATGATAGAAATAGATAGAATTATTAGACAATGGATCATTAGAGAAATTAGAGTTGATGAAGGAAGCATATGTATTCCAAATCTTCTAGTTATGCTAGACTTCGAAAATTTTGACATCAAGCTAAATTCGCACTGATGTGCCTTAAAAAATATAAATGAATTTTGCTATCCTCAACACATGATGACAAGTGTGTATGCGTGGACTTCGGGCCACTAACACATTGTTACTTGTTGCGACATGATAATACTAAAATTGATTTTCAATGGTTTTGAACCGTTTAAGGGAAAAGTCTATTCTAATTATTTTGGCTAGACGAAAATGATTTGAAATATCAAAATATATTTTATATATCATTAATGCATCATGGAACCTAGTGCAGTGATGATAAAAATGATGGAGTTATCAATGCATAATTACTTAGTGTTGGATGTGATCTAAAGATCGTCAACCCACTATGGTATGATGTAGTATGACAAAGTCATAAAATGACAAAATCCTCAAACGGACTATAAATACATTATGGTATCATGCCGTCATAAAATGATTTTAAGAATTTTAAAGATAAATTATTGCCAATTAAATTTGGCTAGACATATGTTTCGATTGATATTCGAATTATTGGTATGAGTCTAAGCTATTTGATTTGGCTAGACAAATATTTATGAAATTCAAAGTATTCTTTTATGAGTTTTTCTCGAACCAAATTATTTTGGTGCGGAATTTTATGATAAGTCTGAGATGAACAATTCTGAAAAAGGGGATATGCCGATTGGATAAAATAATCCAATCTAGTAGCGCAAATATTTGCTAGACATGATTGATACGTTATATATGACGTAAGTGTATGATAGACTAATCACCTAAAGTACTAGCAGTGGTAGTTTACCTTCTTTGTGATTGTAAACTTACCTAGTAATTTACTGTTTTACAGTGTGAATACCGTTAAAACTATGTGTTCATGGTCTATATGACCCCTCTGCATAATATAAAAATTTTTCTTGGGTAAAACCTTTTACATTATTTATATTGCTTCATAGTTATTGAACAATTGTGGAGACTCCTGAATGATTGGAAGACGTAAACTCCTAGTGGGTAGTCATGGTAGAATGTGATGGTAGAATAAATCCTCATGGAAGGAGATATCATGTACTCGTTAATTGAGAATGAAATCTGATGTGATTAAATAAAGGTTATTATGACAACCTAGTTTTGGTGAATGAAAGGAGCAGTGATTAGTATGTTTTCTAATTTCAAAGATGAAATTCTTAGAAGAAGAGGTTAAATATATGTACTTTTGGTGCAATAGTGATTCCGGGGACGGAATCCTTATAAGGGGGGTAAAATGTGACATCCCATAAATTCATAAGATTTTGAATGATTAAATTAAAGGTTAAAGAATAAAACCTAGATGAGAATTAGAAGATTGATTTTAAATTTTTAAAAAAAGAACCTATGTGGTTTGTTATTTGAATAAAATTGAGAAAATAAGGGTTACGAACTTCAAAACCTAGAATGAAATTATATTTGGAAGTATGTTAAGAATAAGGTATTATGTTACCTTTGACTTTATGTGAATTAATGAAAGAAATTATGAGAATGATTGAAATTTTGAAAAGAAAGAAAGAGATTATGAATGTGGAAATTTTATTAAGGAAATAAAATTCAAGTGAAGAGATACTATAAGAAAATGTGTACATGTATAGGTGCATATATATATTTAGTGATGTGCTATATATTTTAGCAAGATGAATGATAAAGATAAATACCTTCTGACTTATGTGGGACATATGTGAGGTTAAGTAAATATATATATTATAAATATGTATATATTTATTCTTTATGTAAAAAAAAGAATCAAAGAAAGCTTTTATAGCCTAATGTTATAAATTAGATATGAGAATTAAATAACCTAAAGGGTTATCTTTATTTAGTGGTCATAATATTTTAATTATATACTAGTGACCTAATCTAAGATATTTGCTCAACCTATTAAATTATTTTGTATGAATATGTGAGTAAATGAATATGAATATTATGTGATTGTTTATATTTATTTATTATATAAAAAATAAAAGAAACTAATGTAACCTAATTATATATTAGGAATGAAAAATTTAATAACTTAAGGGTTATGGTATGGAAAAATAATAGTATTTAAAATATATACTAATCCCAAGAGATTTATTTTATACATTTCAATTAATTAATTTTATAACCTAATTAAAGCGAGTCTAATTAGGTTAAGAAATTAAATGTACATGAGTAAGGATTTGTATTCCAATTGAGTAAATAGAAACCATAATTAAATGATTAGGTTAAGATAAAATTAAAAGTATTGGACTATGATAATTTTCAAAGCCCGAGAAATTAATTAGAGAGCCCAACACATTAAATTAAGCGGCCCAAGCTAAGTCTATTTTTTAAGGAACATGTGGGACATTTGTTAAGTAAATAAAGCATTAGAAATTTAAACCAAATGGGAGAAAATAAGGCCCAAGATTTTCAGCCCAAGTCAAAGAAGAGAAGGAGGTGCATGAATGTAATAATTACAACTTACTAACTCTCACCTAACAACCTCCTTTGGTGTTAATTTCTAATTTAACCAACACATTTAACCAAGTGTGCAAGTAACCACCTAATAAGTAAGAGAGAGAAAGAGCAAGAGGTGTGGGGAAATGTATATTTGATATACATATTATATCTATAGATTTTTACAAACAAATAAAACTCATTTTCTCTTTCATCTCTTATTTCCTACTTTGCTACTAACAGAAACTAAAGAGAGGGAGAGAAAGAGGAGAGGGGCGGCAGCCCCATGAAAGAGAGAAGAGGAGAGAGAAATGTCATCCATGGAAGGGAAAGAAGAGAAGAAGGAAGATTTTGAGCAAATGTATAATCCTAAACTAGTTTATACATTTTATTTTGAGATCTATGTTTCTAAACTCAAAAACTTTGGATCTACTCGTTGATGAGTATTTTATGTTTAGATCTACCCATATTTGGTGTTGATTTGTTTGGAAATCAAAAGAAAAGAAAAATAATTTTTCTAGTTTAGAAAACCTTAACTTTTATGTACTTTGGATGTCCACCATTTTAGATCTACACCTTCTTTTTATGATCCGTCAAAGTGGAGTGCTAGATGTATATGTTATCTAATAAACTCAAGTGGTAAGACTCAAAAATGTTGAGTTCACAAGCCTTAATGACTGTTTTAGCAAAAACAGTCCTGTTTTTAGAAAAGGAAATAAGACTGTTTTGGGTCAGTTTATGCTAGGGGTATTTTCGTTATTTTTTGACCTTCAAAAATTCTGAAAAAAATTTGGAATGATAATATGATGAGTTAACTGCATTCTGTCCAAAGATTGTGATTTTTGGATGTATAGAATAAGAGATATGGATTTTACTATAAAAAACTATTTTAAAAGTAAACCCGAATAACTCCTTGTGGTTAACTACAAAATTTTTGAAATGTTTACTGGGAGTACATATACGTAACAGGAGTATACCCTGAAAGTTTCAGAATTTTTGGACAAAATCTCAGTTTATGATAAATGTAGCGAGATCCGGCGATTTTGGCCATTTAACAAATAGTAAATAAATTTTAAAAATTCAAGGAAAATTATATGTTCCTAAGGGAACCATATTCTGTTAAAAATCCCAGAAAATAAATATTTTTGGAACTGATTTGGTATTTTTCATAGAAATGGTTTATTTATAAATAAATGAATTAAATTAATTATGTGATGTTGAAAATTTGGAAAATAGGATGTTATGGCTTGAAAACCCTAAATAGAGTATATGCAGATTTTTGAAGAGTATTTTGTTCAATGTTGATGAGATATTATGTTTATGGCATTTTAGGTTCATTAAACAAATGAATTAGTAAATATTAAATAATTAAAATAAATTATTTATAAGTTTAATAAATGATTACAATATTATTAAAAGATTAATAATATTAGATTAAGATATTATTAAGTGATTGGTAACCTTTAGATTAAAGTGTTATTAAATCATTGATTGAAAATATTATTTAATGATTAATAATATTAGTGAATAATTTTAATGTTATTAAATAATTAATAATATTAAATGGAGTTTAAAAGAGGAGTTAAGTTATTGATTGGACATTCAATAGGCTATATTGAATAGTATGATGAATTGGAAATTTAATATGTTGAAAAGGGAAATAACTTGCTGAATTAGTCAATCCAGGTTGCTGGATTATAAGACAGTTTGAATTCATGTTACTGGATTGAAGGTCAGTTTGAATCCAGGTTACTGGATTGGAGATTAGTTTGAATCCAGGTTACTGGATTGGAGATTAGTTTGAATCCAGGTTGCTGGATTGGTCAATCAAGATTGCTGGATTGGTATGTTTAAATAATCCAGATTATAGTATTAGTGTTTTACTTACTGGATTATAAAGAAGAACTTATAATATGAAAGATTAAAGTGTTAAATAATAATGTATATGTTATAGTAATTGAAAAATTTTCAAAGGACGATAATAATACTGATGTGTTAGGGTGTTATCTAATATTTGATTTTGTGATTAAGTGTTAGATAATTTACGGATAAAGTAGTTGTATTATGAGATATACTATGATATGCTGATTGAAAGATCAATCTTAATAATGATATGTCTTTACAATAAAGAGATTAAATTAGATTGCGTAGCAGTAATTGACGGTGCATGCAAGTTTCCTAACTCAAACTTGAGTTATTATTGCAAAGCATGTTCGTGGTTAATCATTGTTGATTATACCACATCTATGATTTATTGATTCGCACATGGCGTATGTTATATATGTTCATCAGGTATGAAAGGCTGATCACTTTCATTATCGTATAGTTCAGTTAAATTTGTTCATGTTTATTGTTGACCACTCAGCATTATTAATTCAGTCATTCAATCATTGAAATTGATTCATGCTCTTTCACAATCATTATATTGTTAAAAGTTTAATAGCTTATTCCTTTTCAATCATGATGTATCTTCATTGTATTTAAAACTTGCTGGGAAAATTTGTTGCTCACCCTTGTTATATCATGATAAAATTTTTAAATTAAGATGAAAGCTCGAATAAAGATAGAGGCAAAAGCAAAGTGCAGGATTAAATTATTATGCAGTTAGAACTATTAAATTTTTTGACGCAAATGACGTTGTAAATCTTTTAAGATATTGAATGTATGTATTAAGTTAAGGTTGTAGACCTTGGGGATTATGTTGTAAAGGTTTATTGTATAAACAATTTATGTTTATATCCTTCACAATAGTTATAGAAATGACGTATCGTAACGTACCAGATTTGTGGTAAAAAGTACCCGAATTTGGGGACGTCACATTAAGGGCAATGTTGAAAGTGATGTTGGTGAAGGTGATATTGAGGGGGAGGGTGATGAGGTTGATGAAATTGGGAAGAAGGGAGATGATGAAGGGGTAGGAACTAGTGATGTTGATTGTAATAACCTGATATTTTCTATATAATTAAACAAAAAATTTTGCGAATAATTTTTTTTTTATTTTAAAGGTGGGAATATGTGCAAGGTAATGTATATATATATATATATATATATATATATATATATATAGGTGTGATAAATAAAATTTATTTATTACATGAATATTTACAAATAATTTTTTTTAAGAATTATTGAACATTATAAATTATGTTCTTATTATAAATTAATTTTGTAGTAAAAACATTTTATGAATTATTTTCTATGAAAATATGATTATATATTATTTAAATAATATATGTAATGATTAGAATTATTATAATAATTATTTTATTATATGAATTTATTTCAGATTAATTAAGTTAATTATTATAACTTAATTAATAATGGTATGAAAGATAAATCAGATATGAAATCCAAACCCTAATTTTAGATTTTGGCTAAGGAATGAGAATAATAATATTATATTATTTATATTTCAGTGCTATAAATATGTACTGTAGGTATGTATTGATAATGGTTGGTCAATTATGTGTATCATGTCAAAACCCTAGCATTAATTTGTTTGACCATATTTTAAAACTCAAATTAGAGTACAAGATTGTTATGTAATCATGATAATGTGTTTAACGACCGGAGTTATAGATATTAATCTTAATTAGGGAAACTCTAATTTTTGAAAACCCTAATTAATATTTAGAAACACTAATTATTTGAAACCCTAATTAGTAATTAGAAATCCTAATTGCTAAAATAAAAACCCTAATTTGCTAATTGGAAGCCCTAATCGCTAATGTAGTCATCTTAATGCTAATTAGTAACTTTTAAACCTAATTAGTAAGTATAGGTAATTAGGAAACCTAATTTACTATTTTTAAAAACTAAGTTTTATTTTTAAACCCTAAATAAAAAGCCTAGCAAATTTAATTTTTGAAAACTTTAGGGTTAAACCCTAAGGGTTTACCAAGTTTACCAATGTGCCATTAAATTAATAATTCAAATAACCTTATTACCCTTTTTGCCATTATTTATTAGATTACTTGTGAATCTTACCAAAATATGTAGTAGGTGACCTAATGAGATTACACATGTGCTGAGAATTAAAACATATCAGCCATATATTACATCTACATGCATTGTATCCAATTATATATAGATTATGAGAGAGAAAAGTCTCATTATTTGCCTCATTTATTCACAATACACATCCCAGACCTCTCTCTCTCTCTCTAACCCTACGAAATACATTAGTATTTCAGTCCCAAATTCAGTCCTTAGTTCAACCAAAACAAATCAGAAACCCTAAGATCAAGATTGATCAAAGTAAAGGTATAAACCCTAACTTAGATTCTGATCTTGATAGCTATATTAGATGTTATGAATTAGTGTTAAAACATGTTGTTTATGGTATAAATAGATGATCTGGGTTGCTAGATGTTAGATCCATAACATCTAGAGGCTCGAATTTGAAGTTCTTCAAAATCTAGAAATTTTTTGTTTTTGTTGTCTGACAGCGAATGTCAGGCCTTGTAGATATGTGCGTGTTGATTATTTTGGTGATTTAAAGGTTTGAAGTTGTAGTCTGTAATGTTGTTAGTAATCTGTAAGTGGGTTCATGATCACTGCATGTGTAGATCGAAAGTTATTCATGGTCAAAGTTCGTTGACCGAACACGAACTAAGTTTTCTGGGTAACCCAGAAAACTGAAGAACGTGTTCTGGCAGTGACTTTGACCGGCTTTGATTTTGTTGCCGGAAAGTTGTTAGGATGAATATTTGTATCTAGATTATAGTATGTCATGCGTACTACAAGTTCAAAGCACGTTCGAACCTTATAAAGCCTCAGATCGATCGTAGTAAATGGTCAAACATCGTTGACCGTTAAGCTTAACTTTCTGGGTAGCCCAGAAAGTTGAGACAGTGGTCTGACAAGCACTTTAGGGGCTTAGATCTTGTAACGTAATGATATCTGGACATTTAAATGTTTCAAACATGTTCTATGTCATTTTCTCTACACAGCCCGACGTCTAGAACACATTTAACATGAACAGATTTCATGCTAGAAGGCCATCAAAAGCGTTGACCGGCCATAACTTTATTTTTTGGGCAGCCCAGAAACGTGAAGAATAGCTCTGATAGCTTGTTCATGAGCTTAGATCTTGCTTTTGGTGCATGTTTTGACCATGTTTGTTGTTGGATCGTGTAGTATTACATCAGTACTACAGCATCTAAACATTAACTAGACCAGAAACACATTACACACTGAATAATTGATGGTCAAAAAGGGTCCCTCGAAACTGGCTACGAATTTTCTTGAGCCTCAAGAACACCTAAGGCGAAAGATTCTGTCGCTAAAAGCTATAGCGACAATTTAGTTAATTTTAATTAATTAATTTTCCAAAAAATCATTTAAAAACAGAAATTAATTTCTGAAAATTACAAAAATTATTTTAAAATCTATTTTAAGTTATAAAAATTAACTTTTAAAATTTTTACATATTTTTCATAAATATTAGTATTTATTTGAATATTATTGATATTTAATTTATTTAATAAATACATTAAATAAATTAATTAAAAATAATTTTATTATATTAAAAATTATTTTAAATGATAATAAGGTATTTAATAATATTTTAAGTTATAAAACATAACTTTTAATATTTTAAGGCAAATTTCCTTAAATATTTAATATTAAAGATATTAGATTTATTTAACACTTATATTAAATAAATTAGTTTAAAAATAATTTAAATATTAGAAAAATAATTTTAAATGAAAATAAATAGTTTAAAAATATTTTAAGTTATAAAATATAAATTTTAATATTTAAAGGTAAATTTCATTAATAATTTAATATTAATTATATTAAATTTTTTTAATAATTATATTAAATAAATAGTTTTAAAATAGTTTTATTGATTTATAAATCATTTAAAAAGGAAATAAATGGTTTAAAAATATTTTAAGTCATAATTAATAATTTTTAATATTTTGATAAATAGTACATTAATATTTAAATATTAATGGTAATTATGTACAAATGATTTTAATTGTTTTAAAAATTATTTAAGGGTAATAAAAATGTTTTAAAAATATTTTGAGTTATTATAAATAACTTTAATATTTTGACAATGATTTTATTAATAATTTAATATTAATTAAATATTAATGATAATAGAATTGTTTAATATTTAAAAATAATTCCAGTGTTTGAAAAATTATGATTAATTATAATAATTATTTAAAAATTAGTATAAGGTTATGAAAAATAATACGTGTAAAACCCTAGATTTTATGAATAAAGTTTTAATTTTTTCGAAATATTTTTTTAAATATTATGGTGTGAATTTGAGATAATGTTATAGTTGTGGGTAGTATTTATAAATTTAACAAAGTATGCAAGTTATTGTATTATATTCGATTGGTCGAAGAATATTATTTTTGTCGGGAAATATTCGTACGACGACACAATTATTGGTGGACCCCACAACGGAATTATTGTCGGATTGAGAAAACGATAAAAATATTTTATGAAAATAACGGCGGATGTTTTACTGTTAATACTGTTGAACTACTCGGTAGTAAAAGTACAGTAATACTTGTGGTTGCATAGTAGCATACGATATTGATTATTGAGGCTTACGTGATAAGTCACTCAGTTTTGTTTTATTGGTATTATTAATGTAATAAAACAGAAAAGTTTTTTATATAAAACAGAATACTTTTATAAAGTTATTCGTTTTATTAGGCTAATAGTAAAATCTTTTTATATAAAATAGAATACTTTTATAAAGTTATCTATTTTATTAGACAATAATTAGAATATATTATATTTTATTATGCATAGTGTTTGTATAGTGCCTGCATAGTATTTGCATAGTAAAATCTTTTATAAAGTTATTCGTTTTATTAGATTATAAATAGAATATATTATATTTTATTTAAAAGATTTTACTTTAAATATGGACCGTCAGATTAAAGTAAATCAATCTAGACCGTTCATGAGTTAGTTACTATGCAGTCCATTTTTCTATAAATAGAAGCTCATTCCTTTATTATTTTCTTACGAATTCACTGAAACTCTAGAGAGATAAACTATAGAGAAAAAGAAGAAAAGTGTTCTGCTACTTTACTACTCCTATATGTAGTACTCTTCCTTTCAAGGTAAGGGATATTATTTATCGTACTCGTAAGGAGTATTATTTTCTTTTGTATTCATGTAGAGAACTTCTGTTATTCCATTCTTTATTATTCCGCTGGAATAACCAGTATACGCGGACTACCCTATACTTGGTGACATTCTTCTATTATTCCGTCTTTATTATTATTATGTTGGAATATCCTGTCTGTGCGTTTTACGCTGGACCTGGTTCCGTCTTTACTATTATTTTGTTGGAATATCCTGTCTGTGCGTTTTATGCCGGACTTGGTTCCATTATTCATTATTTTGTTAGAATATCCTGTCTGTGCATTTTATGCCGGACCTAGTTCCGTCTTTATTATTCTGTTGGAACATCCTATCGGTGCGTATTACGCCTGACCTGGTTCCGTTATTTAGTATTCTGTTGGAATAACCTGTCTATGCGAAGTACCGCATGCATGGTGATTTCTTTTGTTATTCTATTCTTTATTATTCTGTTGGAACATCTTGTCGGTGCGAATTTTGCATGACCTGGTTCCGTTATTATTATTCTGTTGGAATAACCTGTCTATGCGAAGTACCACATGCCTGGTGATTTCTTTTGTTATTATATTCTTTATTATACTCAGTTGGTTAAAGTTTTAGCTTCTATACTCTATGAAATTAGTGGAATATCCTTGATATTTGCGCTTCATCCAGTATCTTTTCATGAAAATATTCTTCTGAGCATTCTTGAATTTTACTCCACAAAGCAGTATCATGTTGACAATTTAGACGTTATTGGTTCCTGGATAAATTAATTCTTAAACTTGTTTTATTGAATTATTATGTCATTGTCATCATCCTCATGTTTATATTATGTTGAAAGTCATCAGTGGCCTGTAGTGCATAGATGGACTTGGTATGATTATGATCAGGGATTATTCAGTATAATCATGACCGTAATGTTATAAATGATGTGAAAAAAGTCCTCATTGGCCCGTAATGCATTGATAGACAGTTTTTGGTATGATTATGGCTATGGATTCTCTTTGGCCGTAGTACAGAGATGAATTGTTTTATGGCATGATCAGGACCGTTGATGAAAATATGATTATCTTTAGCCGTAGTGCATGGATAATTCGTGGTCGTGATACTAAAGAATATCCTTGGCCATAGTGCAGGGGTGATTCGATGATGTGAATTATTTATTAAGCCGAGTCTCAGCGATAAAAGTCATGAAAAACTTTTTAAATCATAAAATATAGTAAATTTTATTCTCTACTTGACTCTTTTAATGGATTGTTTGATCCACTGCAGTTAAACTTGATATCTATTGTATTTTATTAGTTTAACATTGTTGAAGACTAATGATAATTTATTTTGCATTATCTTAGTCATAATATATTTTACTAGGCTAGTTGAGCTCACCCTTTCTTTCACTGTTCTCTTCAGGAAATGAGAATATAGCAGGGACGAGTCGGGAAACAGAGTGATGGATCAGATGATAGTATTAGTAGTCCTCACTATTCTGTTAAATAGTGTGACAATAAATGTAATGAGGACTTATTCTGATAGTGGATATTGTCTAGAAGACAATATTTGTATTGAAACTCACAGCTCTCTTGTGGTATATTAAAGATTGTATTTGTATTCTGTACCATGTATTTGGCGACTCAGAATAGGTGATGTATACCTATTTTGGGGGAGTCACAGTTGGTATCAGAGCTTAGGGATATGATCCCTAGCTAGGATGTGAGAATAGAACTAGGAGGGGAGAGACGGGTAATTCCTTCGCTAGTATGACCTACCTAAGTTTATTTGGTATTTAATTGGTCGGTCAGAGTATAGGGATAATATGTGATATGTTAATTAACCCTTGTTTTGTTACAGTATTTGAAAATAGCATCTGAAATTGTTGAGATAAGCAATGGAGCACAGGAGACCGTTGAGTCTCCACAGATCAATAATAAGGACAATGTGCAACAGGATGGCGATAATCCTCCTGTAAACAACAACACTGATCAATTGATGAACGACGGTACGTTTAGGAGATTTTTAGAATTCATGCAATAACAAATGAGAGAGACTCATGTTCATAATGCAGGTGGAAACAATGGCAATCCACGGTTGGTCACCACTAAGCAATTCAAGGAGCTGGGACCACCGGAGTTTTTGGGAAAGCCATAACCACTTAAGGCGGAGACATGGTTAAAGCAGATCACCAAGATATTTGATGTCTTGGGATGCTCCAAGGAGCAAAAGGTTCCCTTTGCCACCTTTATGTTGCGTGAAGAGGCAGATCACTGGTGGGAATTTGTAAAACGTACCCAGTCTGACGCACTCAAGATGTCTTGGGAGAAGTTTCAAGAGCTGTTCAATGACAAGTACTTTCCCGAAAGCATTCGTCACATGAAGGAGGTGGAATTTATCAAGTTGGAGCAAAACAACATGACCGTGTTGCAGTACGAAGCCAAGTTTGCCGAGTTGTCCCGATTTGTGTCCCATTTGGTTGATAATGAGGAGAGAATGACGCGAATATTTCTAAGAGGTTTAAAACCTGAGATACGTCAATATCTTATCTCTCATAAACTATGTTTGTATTCAGATGTTGTTAATAGGGCTCAGTTATTAGAGCGTGATAACGATTCAACCCAACCAAAAGAGAGCAGCGACAAAATGATAATATCGGTGATAATAGTCATCAAAGAGGTGACAATAAGCATGGAGGGAATCAACATGCTAGAAATGGTAACCACTTTGGTGGTAATCATGGCCAAAACAATAAGAATGGACATTTCAAGAAGAGAAGGTTCAACAATGACGTGAAGACGTCGACACCAGCACCCGTTTTAGAGGAAGAAGAACGACCATCGGTCGTATGTTTCAAATACGGACAGGAGGGACACATCCGTCCAAACTGTACGCAGCAATCCAAAGCGTGTTTTAATTGCAGAAGAGAAGGTCACCTAGCTCGATTTTGTCGTATGGTGAAGTAAAGTTCAGCTGAGATAGTGATGCCAAAGGATGTCCCAGACAAGCCAAAGCCAGTAGTTTAAGAGAGAGCATTTTTTTTGTGACGAGGAACCTAAATAAAATTATCACGGGTATGTTAGTCATAAACTCTTTTGAAGTCTATACCGTGTTAGATACCGGTTCTACTTACTCTTTTATTTCACCTAGTTGTGTTCAATGTTTTAACTTAACTCTGGAGAAGTTAGACTTTGATTTATCTGTTGAAATTTCGTTGGGAGAAACCTTCGTTACCTCCACTATTTATAAATCTTGTTTGATTCAAATCAACACTTTCACGTTACCTGTCAATCGTATCTCTTTGAAAATACTTGCCTTTGATGGGATTTTAGGAATCGATTGGTTAACTACTCATCATGTTTTTTTTGTAAGGTTGTTAGCTTTCATACTCCTAACCAACCTGTTATGCAAATTCAAAGTAACCAAACTACTAAAGTCAATCATTGTCATATCAAGCTATAAGTAAATAGCCCTGAGCCTTTATCTAGTGACTTCCTTGTGTGGAATGCACCGAAGCCAGACTTTCTGTAGGCGACGTCGTGAATGACGATGGCAAGTTGATAGGTATCAATGTGATGTGCTATCCAAGTCTTGGATGAGGGTCACAGTTTTGAACGATATTTCTATTGTTAATAAATTTCCTGACGTATTCTTGAAGACTTCTTAGCCTACCCAAGAGCATGAAATCGAATTTTGTATTGACCCCAGCACAAAATCCATTTCTTAAATCAAATATTTCTTCAACTAAAATGAACGTATTATGCGCCAAAGACGTTGGCTCGAGCTGTTGAAGATTACGATCGTACCAATCAATATCATCGTGGAAGTGTGAACGTGGTAGCTGACGCGATGAGTAGAAGATCGTATGTGAGTGAGATGATGTTAACACAAAGACCCATTTCGTATAACTTACAAATGATGAAGATAGAGTTAAAGACTCTAGGGACCCACGTGAAGATAACGAATATACGATTAGAATCGACTTTAATCGATAAAGTTAAAGCCGCTCAAGCTACAGACTCAGAGCTGATGAATGTGAAGAAGAAGGTTTAAGAGGCCGTTATTCTAGAAGTAAGAATTGATGAAGAGAGAAAATCTCAACCCCCGATTTAATTGACCCATTTGAAATCCTCGGTCGAGTAGGAATTGTGGCTTATATACTCGTTTTACCGCCAAGTATGTCGCGTGTTCATAATATTTTTAACGTATTGATGTTACGTAAATATGTGGACGACCCGAACCACATTATTGATTTAGACCCGGACGAGATAGCGGATAATTTAACGTATGAAGATGTACCTATTAAAATCTTAGAATGTATTCAACACTCAAAGGTTATACCTCAAGAGTTAGAATCTGACGAAGTGCCCTCATCTGTTCGGCATACCAAGTACGTACATAAATTTCGAGGGCAAAATTTCATAAGGATGGGAGATTGTGAAACCCCATATTTTATGAATAAAGATTTAATTTTTTCGAAATATTTTTTTAAATATTATGGTGTGAATTTGAGATAATGTTATAATTGTGGGTAGTATTTATAAATTTTACAAAGTATGCAAGTTGTTGTATTATATTCGATTGGTCGAAGAATATTATTTTTGTCGGGGAATATTCGTACGACGGCACAATTATTAGTGGACCCCACAACTGAATTATTGTTGGATTGAGAAAACGACAAAAATATTTTATGAAAATAACAGCGGATGTTTTACTATTAATACTGTTGAACTACTCGGTAGTAAAAGTACAGTAATACGTGTGGTTGCATAGTAGCATACGATATTGATTATTGAGGCTTACGTGATAAGTCATTCAGTTTTATTTTATTGGTATTATTAATGTAATAAAATAGAAAAGCTTTTTATATAAAACAGAATACTTTTACAAAGTTATTCGTTTTATTAGGCTAATAGTAAAATCTTTTTATATAAAACAGAATACTTTTATAAAGTTATCTGTTTTATTAGACAATAATTAGAATATATTATATTTTATTATGCATAGTGTTTGCATAGTGCCTGTATAGTGTTTGTATAGTAAAATCTTTTATAAAGTTATTCGTTTTATTAGATTATAAATAGAATATATTATATTTTATTTAAAAGATTTTGCTTTAAATATGGACCGTCAGATTAAAGTAAATCAATCTAGACCGTTCATGAGTTAATTACTATGCAGTCCATTTTTCTATAAATAGAAGCTCATTCCTTCATTATTTTCTTACGAATTCACTAAAACTCTAGAGAGAGAAACTATAGAGAGAGAAAAAAAGTGTTCTGCTACTTCACTACTCCTATATCCAGTGCTCTTCCTTTCAAGGTAAGGGATATTATTTGTTGTACTCGTAAGGGGTATTATTTTCTTTTGTATTCATGAAGAGAACTTCTGTTATTCCATTCTTTATTATTCTGCTGGAATAACCAGTATACGCGGACTACCCTATACTTGGTGACATTCTTCTATTATTTCGTCTTTATTATTATTCTGTTGGAATATCCTATCTGTGCGTTTTACGCTGGACCTGGTTTCGTCTTTACTATTATTCTGTTGGAATATCCTGTCTGTGCGTTTTACGCCGGACCTGGTTCCATTATTCATTATTCTGTTGGAATATCCTATCTGTGCGTTTTACGCCGGACCTGGTTCCGTCTTTATTATTCTATTGGAACATCCTGTCGGTGCGTATTATGCCTGATCTGGTTCCGTTATTTAGTATTTTGTTGGAATAATCTGTCTATGCGAAGTACCGCATGCATGGTGATTTTTGTTGTTATTCTATTCTTTATTATTCTGTTGGAACATCCTGTTGGTGCGAATTTCGCCTAACCTGGTTTCGTTATTTAGTATTCTGTTGGAATAACCTGTCTATACGAAGTACCGCATGCATGGTGATTTTTTTTATTATTCTATTCTTTATTATTCTGTTGGAACATCTTGTCGGTGCGAATTTTGCATGACCTGGTTCCGTTATTATTATTCCGTTGGAATAACCTGTCTATGCGAAGTACCGCATGCCTGGTGATTTCTTTTGTTATTTTATTCTTTATTATACTCAGTTGGTTAAAGTTTTAGCTGATATACTCTATGAAATTAGTGGAATATCCTTGATATTTGCGCTTCATCCAGTATCTTTTCATGAAAATATTCTTCTGAGCATTCTTGAATTTTACTCCACAAAGCAGTATCATGTTGACAATTTAGACGTTATTAGTTCCTGGATAAATTAATTCTTGAACTTGTTTTATTAAATTATTATGTCATTGTCATCATCCTCATGTTTATATTATGTTGAAAGTCATCTGTGGCCTGTAGTGCATAGATGGACTTGGTATGATTATGACCAGGGATTATTCAGTATAATCATGACCGTAATGTTATAAATGATGTGAAAAAAGTCCTCATTGGCCCGTAATGCATTGATGGACAGTTTTTGGTATGATTATGGCTATGGATTCTCTTTGGCCGTAGTACAGAGATGAATTGTTTTATGGCATGATCAGGACCGTTGATGAAAATATGATTATCTTTAGCCGTAGTGCATGGATAATTCGTGGTCGTGATACTAAAGAATATCTTTGGCCGTAGTGCAGGGGTGAATCGATGATGCGAATTATTTATTAAGCCGAGTCTCAGCGATAAAAGTCATGAAAAACTTTTTAAATCATAAAAGATAGTAGATTTTATTCTCTACTTGACTCTTTTAATGGATTGCTTGATCCGCTGCAGTTAAACTTGATGTCTACTGTATTTTGTAAGTTTAACATTGTTGAAGACTAATGATAATTTATTTTGCATTATCTTTGTCATAATATTTCTTACTGGGCTAGTTGAGCTCACCCTTTCTTTCACTGTTCTCTTCAGAAAATGAGAATATAGCTGGGACGAGTCGGGGAACAGAGTGATGGATCAGATGATAGTATTAGTAGTCCTCACTATTCTGTTAAATAGTGTGACAATAAATGTAATGAAGACTTATTCTGATAGTGGATATTGTCTAGAAGACAGTATTTGTATTGAAACTCACAGCTCTCTTGTGGTATATTAAAGATTGTATTTGTATTATGTACCATGTATTTGGCGACTCAGAATAGGTGATGTATACCTATTTTGGGGGCGTCACAATACGACTGATATTTAAAATATCCAGAATAATATTGAACTACCTGATAGAGTTTTAAACTCGATAATTACCCGATAAAGCCGTCGGTACACCGAAATGTTTTAGAAATTGATCTAGACTTAGACACTTTGACTAGATATGTGTTTGTTTGTGATTCTATGACTGTTAAACTTGTGTGACAATATGATTAGGTTATGTCCTGACTGCAAATAGCAGTACTATGTGTTATGATATGTATTTTTAATCGATAGAATGATCTTATTACTGATAGGACTCGACATAAAAGATAAAACGAAGTTGCATAACTGTAAGCAGCAGACCAGGCAAGTATCTAACCTTTGCATTTACTTTATGCAATGTATATGTGTAAGCCAGTTTCAGAACTCTATTGTTATTGTTATTGTTCATGTATCTATACTTTTGTTAATATGCAAGTTCTTAAATTCTATCCGATCATTGGTTATCAATTCAGTATTATTGTACAAATCCAGATATATATTTTGTTCGTTAATTTTTAAAATTTGTTAAACCAGTGACTTCACTTGAATAATCATTGTATTTAATCACATGTTAATACATACTTATTGTTTGCAGTATGTATATGTTAATTATAAGTTGTCTAAGCTATTTGACTCGGCTAGACATAGATTTAAAGATAACATTGAGATATATCTTAGCTAATTATTCTGGCTAGACGAATATTTGTTAGAACTTGATAGGTTCGAGAAAAGAACTCAATTATTATTGACAGGTCGATGCCAATTGTTTCGGCTAGATCGAAAAAGCAATTAGATACTGAAATCACAGTATTTTGTTGTTATAATTCAAATTCTGATTGTAAGACTGAGAAGAATAACATTTAATACAAAGGGAACCTATTGGTCGTATATTCGGCTATTGCATGCGTTTAAGTATTATGCATAATATAGGGTATAATGAAGCTGATCACTTATTATACTTGCAGAGGGGTATGACTTAATCTTTATGGTTATCTGATACACCTGGGTATATCAAAGCAAATCTTTGATAGTTACTCGAGAATTAAGTTCAAGATCCTTAGGTATCACTCAACATAAACTCTGGAAAATATTCCACATTGTTATTGTGTAGAATTAATTCTTGTTATTCAGTTGAATATCAAAAATTAGAAACAAAGTTCATAGTCTATTAATTGCTCTCCATTTATAGTCAGTACGTAGTTTTAAAATTTGAGATAGATTTGATATGTTGTTATTATTGGTTCAGCTTACTTCACAACTGTTGATTCGTTGTAGAAGTGTCATTCACAGAAAATATTTACTTCTTTCAGCTAATGTTCATTGCATGTTATTACTTGTTGGGCACCCAAATGCTCATTCTTTCTTTAACTGTAAATGCTTTCAGCAAAGCGTAATCAACTTGAAGGTTCAGGCAAGGACAAAGGAAAGGAAAAGCTAGCAGAATAAACTTTATGGTATCTTATGTAATAGTTAGTCTATATTAAGATGATAATATTTATTATCTATCATGTAATGTAATGTAGTAAAGGTTGAGAAACTGGGATTAGACTCTGATATATGTAAATTAAGTTTGGTATTTATATTATTGTTATTATTATTAGTATTATTCCGCTCATAGAAATGGTATCGTGAAGCACCGAGTTCGGGTTTCAAGTACCTGAATTTGGGGGGGTCACATTGATGGTGATCCAGGTGCATCAGATGGTGATCCAAAAGTGAATGAGTGTGTAACAAAAATTTAAGAGGTTGATAGAAATAGTGAGGTAGATAATGGTAGTGACTCTGACTATAGTGACTAACATAGTGAATATGAGAACAGTGATGGTTTAAGGTCCCCCTTAGAGAGCAGTGAAGATGAGAATCTAGGTTTTTTGGGTCCTCTTGTAAAAAAGAAAAAAAAACATGTACATTGTGATATTTTTAACCAAAAAAAAGCACAAAAGTTATCACATTACATGATATTTGCAAATTTCAATGATCAATACTTTTATTAGAGATTATTCAATTGATAATGGGAGGAATTTGTGGTATATGGTGAATGATATGGAAAGAGTGTAGCGAATGCATTTTTCCTAGTAAATAAAATAGAAGTTTAATAAAATAAAATTTTATTTTATTTAATATGATCTATGATGCTGCATATATTATTTATGTGTAATGTAAATTGTGCATATGTGTGTGATATGAAATGTGATAATATATTAGAATATATATTTAATGCATAAATAATTTTTGAAAGCATTTTAGTGTTATGGTTGAATTTTGGTGGCTATTAAGGTACTTTATGGGAAATAAATTATTTTAATATAATAAAATTTATTTATTAAAAAAATATTTGTATTTAATAAATAGTTTCTGTTTCGATGGGAAAGATTTATGGATATTTTATCCAAAATTTTGGAATGCATTATGTGTATTTAAAATGCATTATTTGTAATGCGATATGAACTGAAGGCCTTAAAACATTATAGATATATTATGTAAATGAAAGCATGAGCTGTTTAATTACTAAGCAAAGTTGATATTTGAAGTAGGAGCTGACAATACCCTATACTTATAGTTATCAAACTCAGCAAGCCTAATTTACGTGATGGCTAAGGCTGGTTTCCTCTATAAAACTCAAAGCCAAGTCTCAGAAAATAGTTTCTTTGCAGAAGAGTAATATCTTCAATTTACTCCTCTTTAACTTAACCAAATTCTAGGGAATTGATAGTCCTTAGAAGCTGGAGTAAAGATTATTAATTGAAAGAGAATTTAAGAAGAAACCAAGAGCAAAGAGGTAATATTATTATTGTCTTGTTATGTTTTATAGTAATTGAACTATTGGTGAAAGTATTATGTAAATTGATGGGGTAATGATGTTAAAACTACAGAGTAATGAGTTCAATTTGGAAATCTGGGATAATATTTCAACTTTAAAGCTGTGATATATAAATATTGTGTTCATGTTTGTTATTTGTTTGCGTTAATGCTTGAATGAGTATTTGATTTCAAAATTTGGAAATCTTAAGACATGTAAATGGTAATTGATATATGTGATAATTGATGTTGCAAACTGGAAAAGAATATGGTTTAAGTATATCTGATATGATGAATTTGAATATAAGAAGTATGCTAAATGAATTGGTGTGTCTATTTTCGAACTCTGCATAATAGAGTCTATGTCTGGGCTGAAACCGAAGTGGCGCGACGCGCCACTTCCTTTGTGAAACCCTGAGCGACCGCGTAGGTCCTCAGTCTTTGAAAAATATTTTTTTGTCTTCTGCAATCTAGAGCATGTATATATGAACCTTAAATGCTTCTATAAAGTATATGTTAGTGTGACGCCCCAAAAATAGGTATACATCACCCATTCTGAGTTGCCAAATACTTGGTACAGAAACAACTACAACATCATTACAACAATTGTCGTGCAAAATATGACAACACATAAACTGTGAGTTTAAATACAAATATTATCTTCTAGACAATATCCACACTCAAATAAGTCCTCATTACAATTATTAAATCACTATTTTATAAAATAGCGAGGACTGCTAACACAACTGATTGGAAACATCACTCCACACCCCGACTAGTTCCTGCTATATTCTCGTCTCCTGAGAAAAATGGAACAAAAAGAAAAAGGGTGAGCTCAACTAGCCTAGTAAAGAATATTATGACTAAGATAGTATACAACAAATTATGATTAGTCTTCAACAGGGAAAAATCTGATAAAATATAATAGACAACAAGTTTTAGATCAATAACTGCAGTGGAAGCAACAATATATTAGAAGAGTCAAGTAGAGAATGAATTCTACTATCTTCTAAGGTTTAAAAGTCCATCATCAATATTTTATCCCTGTAACATCAATCAATATACATCTTGCATCAAATATTTATCTTTGCACTACAGGCCAAAGATATTCATTTGTATCACCCGTTGGTCATGTTCATCTAAACACCTATTCATCTTTGCACTACGAGCTAAAGATATTCATCAGTTAATCATTCATCTTTGCACTACAGGCCAAAGATATTCAGTAATATCATCATTTAGGACTGATGATGATGAAAAACATCTTAAAAAATGAATCTAGTGAGACAAAAGGACAAATATTAGGGATTCGTATTACAATTTATTCAAGTTCAAAAATGCTTATATATATATATATATATATATATATAATAAAAGATTACTTATGAATCTATAATATAAAACAGAGCAGAGAGAGAAATACATAAGTGTCACATCAGGTTCCACGTCATTCTCCCTTATTCAAATTTCAAACACACTCTCTCTCTCTCTCTATTCTTAGGCACGAAACTCTTATCTCTCAGACCCATTTAACTCGATCCTTCTCAACTCCCCTAAATATTTTATCTCTCATACCCAGCCCTAATTCCAGCACCAAATCTCTCATACCCAGCTCCTAATGTACGATCAAACTTGAAAAACCCATCACACAGAGAGAAACACGAAGCAGAGATCAACGAAGATCTAAGACCTTCTTCTCTTGGCTCTCCTCTTCCTTGGCACCTTAGGTCGTGCTGATCGACTTCCATTTCGATACCCACCAGCCCACTGGTCCAAGAATCCACGTCGATTATCTTGGTATGGGGGAAAGGATGGGGTAGCGACCTAACGTGAGCAGGGGGTGGTGGTTATCGTCGTTGTTGATGCTACTTCTTCTAATTCAGAAGAGTAACGGCATATGGCTGAGCTTACTGGCGATGGGGATGAAGTGTGTCTCAGAGGAAATCCATAACAACGTCGTCGTTTTGGCCGATTACGTCATAATTTCAGATGATCATTTTCATCCCACGCCCACCGTCTCCGTCAAGGTAATAGTCCCCATAAAATTTAAATTTTTAATTGAGTTGGTTCTCTGATTTTCTTCTATAAATTGTGTACGTGTATGTGTTTATTGGAATTGGTTTATTTAATGTGTAGAAAATTGTTGAATTTTTCCCCATTAATTGAGGTTTTACTTAATTTAGTGGTAATTTGTTTGGTTTTATGTTTATAACAGTTTGATGCAACTATAATTTAGTGTTGCAATTTCTGTCTTGAGGTACCATGTGCCCATTTCTTTATTTTAGAAATTTGATAGTGGATAATTGTGGTTTAGTTATGTGTCATTGTTTGGATGCTTCTTGTTTCACTTGAATATTTTTCATTTATTATTACTTTTTCGAATAGCTCATAATTGTAATATGGACTACAATACATGAGAGAACAAATTGTTGGCTAAGTTTAAAGACAACTGTCTTGATAAGTTGAAGGATTATTATAGAAGGAAGGCAGAGTGTGGTGAAGCCTATTAAGAAGGAAGTGAAGAGAACTCCTATAAAGAAGAACCATTTGAAGAATCTCAACACACTGTTGAAGTTGAACCCATACACAAAGATTGCAAGGAGGATGGCTCTTTTGGCCGAGGCGCAGCGTGTAAAGGCCAAGAAGGAGAAGCTTGATGAGAAGAGGATTCCAGTGACAAAGGTATGTAATCTTAAATTTCCAACGTTTCTTAATAGTTTGTATATGCAGTCATTACCTATTTTTTTTTCTTTATACATGTCTATGAAAATTGTTAGTTGTCTTGGTTGTGAGACCCACTGAGTATTCATGCGAGGATGCCTTGTGCACCTAACAAAATCACTTGTAAATAACAATGCCCACAATTTATTAAAATGAATCTGATATCCTTTGAATGTTTTCTTTTGATATATGTCTACAGACAATATTTGGTTCTAATATATAAATTGCTTTTGGATGTAATGATTAATGCCCTATTGCGCTGGATGCTTTTATGTGATACGGATCTTTAGGGCTGTCTATACAAGCTTTATTTTTTTTGTTTGGTGTATTGTTTTGTAAACATCCTTTTGTTTGGTTGATTATTGTAGTACTTTTGTCAATGGTATCATCCGAATTTTGTTTCTTAAGAAGTTAGCATTGATTAATGTGCTTGCTATAAAAATTATTAGAATCCAAATTTGTTTGGAGAAATATATATGCTTAATGAACATGACTTCACCCCAGATATGAAGTAAACTGAAAGAGTTGGCTGTAGAACTTTGTAGACATAGAGGTGCTTGGATATTCATTTGGGTTCTCTGTATTCATGATGTTAATTTATTATAGTATGTTGAGAAAGGCTGTTTTATTTTGTATATTGGATACAGTCTGAGGAACAGAATTTGATGATTCTAGATGAAGCCAAGCTCCTTATTGGAAATTACATAATGGGTCTTTGGATTTGTTTGCTTGCAAAAAATTGTTATAACAAATACTACAAAGTTTAGTGAATGCGCATGCTACAAGGTTTGGGAGAAGTGCTTATTTCGAGCTTACCAGGGCATATATTGAATTGTCGAAATTTTGGTCTTCAGAAAACTACCAGTCCTCTTCTGTGAAAGTTTTTTATATTTTTTAATGAATAGATAAATTAGCCATGCTGCCTATGATTGCTTTTGTATTTATAGTAGGATCATGTTTATTTGTTTTTTCCCCCATTGAGGATTAGTGTTGTCGTTAATAATCAGTGCTAATGGTCCAAGTCTATAAAATTTTATTCTTTATCTTAAACATGCATTTTTTTTTCTTTCTCCAAGGACTTGAGGTATGCTATTTTCATCCATTTTTCACTGCCATTGTGCTTTTATGTGTTCAAACATCTTTCAAATGAAATTTATTAGTTATTTTGTCTATTCTTTTATTGATGTTAAGTTATATTGAGTAAAAAAATCTTCAATGTAAAGGTCTTTTTATGCGTTCCTAAGATGTTTTTTGTTGGTTTTGTTTTTTAAGATATGTTTCTTGCAATATATTTTGTGGTTCCAATTATCACTCATATAGTGGTCCCAATCTTTCCATCTGCTTCATCTTTAGCTATTTTACAATTTGATTTAATTTTGAGGTATTCCTGTTCGGAATATTCTTAATTTTAAAGTCTTTTGGTATGTAGAATAATATTTGAGAATTTCTGGTTGGTTTAGATTAAGCTACAGTTTTTAGTGGGTATTTGAAGAAGAGAGGGTTCAATATTGAGCATTGATGTTTGAGAATTTCTACTGGGTTTGTGTTTATAAATAAAGGATAGAGAGCTAATTTATGGTTTTTATTTTTCTTGGGATTTTAGAGCTAAATATTTGATTGTCTCACCGTTGATGTTGACGACCCAATATATATGATATATATAAGTCATAATTCAGGTATTGCTTTTTTTCAAGTAAAATGAGCCCAAATAGTGACGCTTAGTTACTGCATCTTGTTTGTATTCTTCTTCATTTTTCAAGTGAAGGATTTATTATAGTTTGAAGGCATGACGTAAGTGAGTATGTATTGCTTTGTTAACAATGAATGATGTAGTGTTTTGGGTACCTTCATGTTTAAAAGATTTATTACAGTTTGACCAATGAATGACAGTTAAGTCGGTCCTGTTATCTGATGTAGTGTTTTGGGTACATTTATGCCTGATAGTGCTTTACTCACATATACTGAGAAACTACAATTTAACTTTGTATTCACATGCATTTCTGGTTTATGTAGTACTGCGAATATATATGAATGCATTCTGGCTGGTGATATGGGGTAAATATTACTGTGTATCTTTGTCTGCAAATACATCTAGTGTTACTTATTTGATCTATGTTATAGGTTATTAGTATTCTTGGTTTAATTTGTACATTTTGAGAAAAAATACCCACTGAAGCTTGACTTTAGTCCGTCAGAGTTTAATGACTAAAAAGTCCTTAGAAGTGAGTTTCAGTGTGCCCTAAAAGTGACTGCCAATTAAAGCTGCATTACTACCACTTAAGAGGAGATATAGGTTACATGTTGGATTTCCTCTCCCATCTTTCCTTTGTGTCAAGCCTACAGTATTTGTCATCCCAAATGAAAGTGGAATTATACAGTATTTGTCATCTTGTGGGTTTCCTTTTTTAAGTTGAACTTCTATAGTTTCTTACATTCTCATTATTGATTTTCAAAGCTGTAGCTTAATGTTTTTAAGGTTGTGTTTCTTTTACATTGTTATGGTATTTTTAGGGGCTAGGTTTCATAATGGTAGGCAATTAGTAACAATAAATATATCCTTACATGGTTACATTGTATATGATATAAAATAGCATATGGAGTTGGTGGAGTTTCACTGTGTGTGCGGGTCCACAAACTTGTAGCTTGGTATATTTTATGCTATGCTTTGTTTAAGCTTTCATGGTATCTGTATGGGCTGGTGTGTAGTATATCATGTATCCTTGACGTGGCTTCATTATGTTTATTATATTAGGTTTAAAATAACCTTTCAACATAAGTAGTGTACAACGTTTAGGAGGTTTTTACTGGCTTATTGATAATCTTGGTGGAGTTTGGGACTTAAACCTTTGCCTTCACTTAAACCTTAGGATCAACTCAAGGTCCACCAAAATTGGCGAAGTTAACCCTACCAAAATTGGTTCAAGTCTCTCCCTCATCTTCATTAATTCGGGATCACCACCAGATCCAATAAGACCTAAGAGGTTGAGAAAAAAAACCTTCCCTGTATGCTTAGATCTAACATTATATCCCGTGTTATAATTTTTACTTACATTTTGTTTTTTTTCTTTCCCATGTTTTTTTAAGTTCCAAATAGTGCTTTGTATATTTCCTTTTTGTTGATGTGGTTTACTGGGTATGGTCTAGGTAATAATTTGTTTCCCCTTGGCTAGACCCCCCTAAATAGGAACCAATCAAACAATGTGCCACGTAGGACTCGTCCCTACAGAGTAAACCCCAGCTATGTCTGCCAATACCACGCATACTGGACAATTGCAACCAACAGATTAGGACTGGCCACCTAAGGATCATTCCTCTTGGTGTTTTGGGCTCTTTGACAGTAAAATGAGATGATGTAAAGTGGTGTGCTTGGACTGATTTTACTTGATGTTGTCAAAAGAGAGCTCTTTCAGTTAATGTTCCAGCAGGTTGAATAGTTATGCACGAGTATACAGGTAGCTGGTGAGATGGTATTTTAAAGTGCTAAATTACTTTCTGGATGCTCATGTTCTAATCTACACACCAGTCACAGATCACCCAAAGCTTTGACAAAAGTACAATATTAAGTTCACTAAATTTTCCACCATATATGACTTGATTTTGGATAATGGCAAAACATGGTATATTTACAAATGACTTCACTATTGTGACATAATTATTCTTTATACTGGGAAATGGCAATAAAGGTGGACTGGGTATAATACTTAATATCATTTAGATATGGACACAGTTCCAATTTCTCTGATCCATATCAATCTCAACTGTTAGCCGCAAGCTTGTGAATACTGATGCCATCCATGTTTTGTTGCAGGAGATTAAGGAGACAACTACTATTGTAGTATGAACTAGAGAACCTGTGCCTGAATCTAAATCATTGGTAACTCATAACCCATCAATCTAAATTTACTAAGAAACGTTAATTCATTATGAAATGCAAATAAACTGCTTTTATTGCGAGGTTTATAGTTTAAAAAGTTAAGTTGTCAATAATTTAAAGGAAATTGTTATCCCCAGTGTAGCTTCTGGCTCTTTTTTGATGCCATCTCTTTTGGTATATTATTTTGCTGCAGGGAGTCATCCCTTATATTGCTTTAGTTGAGATGTAAACACTAAAATCTTCAACTACTTTACTTGCACCTTCATCTGTACTTGCCCTCGAGATTTTCCAGACCCGTCAACCATCCCTACAAAAGCATTAGGGGGGTATGGTGGTACTGCTTTTTTCATTTCATGTAGTAGTTTTCCATAGTTATTTGTATGTTGGGGTTTTAGTTCTTCTAGCATCATAATAAAAATTTCCTAAATGAATGTAAAGGTGAAAAAAAAGTACAAAGAAGAAGAGATTATAGAAAACATAAATTTGTAGAATTTGGACAATTTTGTACATAATAATAGGGAAAGGATTAAATACAAAAAGAGAGGAAGAGAGGAAAAAATTGCAATTATGTAAGATGAATAAGGTCACAAAAAAGCATTTAGGTTGTAAAGCCAACATTTTTGTTAAGGTTATTAGAGCAGTAGAAAACTAATTAGAGTTCAAGCTCTGGCAATCTTCAAATTAATTTTTGAAGAAACATTTCTATAATATAATGTTTAAATTCAACGAGAGTTTTATTTTAAACAGCTTCAAAGCCTTCTAATTTTAGTGCAATATAAACTTAACCAGTGTTTCAAAATTCAAAAAAATCTAGGTGAAATCCCTGAATTTTTTTCACTCTTCTTTATCCTTATACAATTACTATGCCTTCCTTATTAAGCTACTCTTTTCAACCCTAATAAACCCACTTCACAGTATCAACCTTCCTTCCAACAACAATATGTCCTTACAATCCAAAACAAAAAACATAAATTTATATCAGAGTTCAAAACAACCACTTTAATCAAAACAGTAAGCATGTGTTTTTTTGTCTATTTAAGTTTCCAATACCCTACCCAACCAACCCCAAATAAAAGTCTTGCCTATATGCGTTGAAATTAGTCCCTAACAGTTGTATGATGTTTTCCATCTTTCACATACTGCTTTGCCTGCATTTAGTGATATCAAATTTTGTCACTTATGGTTTGTCTATAATTTTTTGTGGAAAGAGTGCTACAGTTTTGATATAGGTTGTTAATGGAGTTTGGGTTCAAAAGAATAGAAAGAAAGAACACAAATAGGCTTCATTGATTGGGTAAAAAACACAAAGATTGGGTGATTCAAATGAGAAGAAAATTACAAAGACTTCTAAAATTAGGGCCAAGGAACGAAAGCTCAAGACCATTGATTGGGTTAAAAACAATAAAAAGAAAGAAGTAAAGTATGGAAAATGAGCGGTTGGAAGAAAAAATATTTCTATTTTATTGTAATCCATTGACTGCTTACATATTCTTATTGCCAAAGGGTAACCTAGTAGTAGTAAATTAATATTCAATGTCCTTAATATTATATTTATATCTAATATTCTATTTCATTACACTTGCTTAAGAAATGCTTTGAACTTTGAATTAAGTCTATTACTTGACAACTATTTATGTGGAGAAAGTTTTAAATTTATTTTTTATTGTTTCTTTCCTTTCTGATGTATCGAATTGAATTAATCTGAATACTGAATTCCTCTCATTTTCATGTGCCTCCAAATGAGTAATGACTATGATTTATTAGCTTGACATATTAAACTAGGAATCACATTATCCGTTATGTTATGTTAGGTTGATTGGAGTGAGCTGTATCTAGGTACTTGATTGGCTCCAAATACTTAAACCTATTAAGAGGTTTGTGCTCTTTTGCACTGCTTTGAAATTTTTTGGTCACCGTGGCCTGCTTTACGTTATAGTGGGTGAAGAGGTTGTATTTTTGTTATTAATCACCATTTTTGTGCAGTACTAATATGCAAATTACAGCAGTCCCAAGTACAAAGATACTGGAAAAGGATCATTGAACTTTCAAATGGTCAATCAAAGATCAGACTTCTCTTTTATGCTGTTTAAAGATGGAGTATTAAATGTATGTATAGAGCAACTTCAATTGCTCTAGATATACACATTTCCCTTAAGAGTTTTAAATGTCAACAGAGCCTGATCATAGTAAAATAATCTATAATAAAAACTATCGTTGCACTTGGGGGCAAACTTACCTATCAAAACATGAAAATAATAAATGAAAATTGTAACAAGGAAACAAAAGTAGCTAAAATGTTGATAAATTGAGAAACAGTGTATGAAAATTGCATCAGGGTGAGCAGAAGAAACTAAACTGCATTGTTGACAATTTTATAGTCACCATTGATAGTAACAATATATTGGCAGAAGGGAATCCAAAATTTGGGATACTGTGAGAGTCTCATTTGTCCTTTTTTAGCCTTTTCCTTACACCTTGGTTTTGAGTTTTTTAAACTTAGAAAATGAATTCCCATGTTGGTAATATTTTTAACTCCCTTTCTGCAGCCTAAATCAGCCTCTGGATATCCCAAAGCAGGAAAACTAAAAGTGTTTCTCCGAAGGGAAAGTAGGTTCCCAATCCAAATTGCAAGCCACCAATGTGTCTAAAAGCTGGAGAGCATGCATGTTTCCTCCAAACGGTGAGATAGAGCTTTAGAGATGGTTCCTGGATGCCTACCTTGACCCAAAATAGAAGATATACATACTCAAGGTAAGCGTGACTGATCCTATTGCCAGTCCCCATATCATATTCTTTTGCACTGATGCTGTCATTTCATGTTTCACAAGTGGTTGAACAAGTTGGATTCCTTCTTGGTTCATAGATATATATTGTTCTAGCGAAAGGCTTTAGCAACCAAGGTAAGGTTCCCATGGCTCAATCAAACTGCTTAGCTCTCCAGAATTAACTACTATAGGAAATTTGTTCTTTTCATCAGTAGACAAATCATCAAAACTGATTTGGACTATTGTAGAGAAAAGTAGACAATAAAATTGGATTAGATTGAAGCAATATAACCAAAAAATATAAAATTAGGCAAACACATGATTTAGGGGTGAAACAAGATTAAGTTTGAAAAATTTAATAATGAAAGAGACAGAGGCAACGCTGCAAATACCAGACATAATCTTTTGAATAGTCTCCTATAATAAAGTTGAATCTGAGAAATTTGTGCTTTGTACTTTGTTTTCATGAACCATTTATTATTTATTTTACCTACCTTTTTTTTGCCTTTCTTAAGACCTTTTTTTCTTAGATTGATTGAACTGAGCATCATAAAGTCTAAAGTAGTAAAATGGATGTTTTTCATAGTTTTGTAGTTCTAGCATTCTGAAAAATCTGAAATAACTCTGCTATTTTGCTGACTTTATGACACAAAGAAAACTCTTGAGAGTTGAGTCTACAATCTATTTGATTGCAACACAGCTTCACATATTTTATGATAAGTAATTGGATGAAATTTCATTTTGTAGTGGAATGATTACAGGGGATTTAGCTTAAATGACGAATTTGTCAAGAATTGCTAATTCTAGATTATACTTTGCTATTATTATTGGCTAAAATATTGTTGGTTATGGTCAAAGGTCGCAAAGTTGTTTTCCCCAAAAACAAATAGAGAAACGTGTTAGAGAATAACAACAGAGCGAAAAATAATAGCAAAGAAAAAATTAAAAGAAAACAATCGCACAAGACACAAGATTTACGTGGTTCACTCGAAAAATTAAAAGGAAGTTTTAATATTTATAATACTTTAGTTTAAAGAAATTTGAGTTGTGTTGGTCTATATGCACACATTTCAATCCTACTCAAGAATTTCGGTAAAAGAAAAAGAGGCATCAAAGCAAAAAACATTTCACTAAACAAAATTAGATTTTGAAGGGGAAATGATTGGCTTATTTCCAATTGGCCTCACTAGATTTTGTATCCGTAATCTACATTGCAGTTAAGGAAGCGTTTTAGGGTATGTTTAGTGAAATGTGTATATAGTATTTGCTACAGTAATGCTTAGTGCGTTTGGTCACAATAAGGTGATTTTAAATTTCAAACTTTACTTTTATGAATTAAACTTTACTTTGAACAGACAATAAGTGATTTAAAGTGATTCAAAATGATTTAAAGTGATTCAGGATTAAAGTGATTCTTTTAATAAAAAGAGTTTCTATATCAAGACCTTGCTAAAATAGATGAAGACAAACTTTGTAACATGGATAGAAGAGGACCTTTTAGTGATAGACGTTGACATTGTTCTTCGGTGGTTTGACGTTGACCTTTTAGTGATAACCCATCACTGACCAAACAATTGTCTAGGTTTGAAAGTCTCTCTGACTAAGACTCTATATTTCTCTACTTCTCATGCAGACACACAACACACAATACATGCAAAAAAACACACATAATTGCAACCAATCAAACACTCGCAAATCAAACTCACACACCATTATATTGCCACCAATACAGATTTATGAATTAAATCATCATGCAAATGAACTGTTTGTTGAAATGGTACTAAGAATACTTTATTTGATTGTAAGTCTGCATTCATCCATATCTTTTCTTAAATAAATTGATAATTTGTTATAATCTCTCTAAATTCTTACTTATATCAATCTAAATCATTCTTCCCACTACATACAAATGCGTGTGCTCATTTGTTTTTTAGATAATTCAGGGTAAAATAAGGGTTCTTATGTTTCGAATTTACAGTTATTTTATTTTAACTCACATATTTTGATAATTTTTATATTTCAAATATTTTCATGTATACATTGAAGGATAATTGATGAAAGCTGTAAAGAAAACTTGGTGTAAGCTGTAAAGTAATGGGTCTTATGCAACATGTTGTTTCTCTATTTTCTGCACGTTTGTATTTTTTGTATTCCGTCTTTTGTAAAGTTAACTAATTATACATGGTTATGATGATTTTTGGGTATGAAATGATGGTTTTTTTGGTGGTTTGGATATGTATTGATGATTGTAAGTTTTGTAGACAGGTTTAGAATTTTTGAATATCTATTTTTAAAGGAAACTCTACCGAATTTTTTTAAAATTAGTACTGACTAGCTCGATGTTTTGGTGGTTGGATATGTATTGATGATTAAGTATGTATTAATTGTTGTGGTGGTATGTGGTGGTATTAATTTTCAAAGGAAACTCTACCGACTAGCTTGATGTTTTTCGTTACGTCGTGCCTTCAGGCACGGGTTATCGCTAGTATATATATAATGCATGCACGGTTTTATGACTATATATATAATGCATGCACGGTTTTTATGACTATATATATATATATATATATATATATATATATATATATATATATATATATATATATATATATATGCATATGCATGCACTCATGTTATAAAATATATATGTATATATATTATACATATGCATGTAGATTGTATATATATAATATAAAATATATATGATGCGTGTTATTATATATATAGATATAATGCATGCATGCACGTAAATTATATATATATATATATATATATATATATATATATATATATATATATATATATATATATATATATATCCTAAAAGAATTTAAGAAAAACTTTAAATAATTAAATTAATTTTGAGGATAAATGGAAAATGTCCACAAGTAAAAAAATGATTTAATCAAAATCTCTATCTTCTTTCCAAATTCGGTCAAACAAGCATTTGATGATCAACATATGATTTTTGTCCTACAATGCATGACCCAACTGATTTAACACTTTAAAACATCAAAATCAAGAAAATCAATTAAATAAGATTTAGAAAATATTTTTGGTCAAAGTAAATAAGATAAATAAAATAATTATAATAAAAATCCTATGGAGAGGATTCTACCCTTTTAATTAAATTATTTACTATTTATTGTTATCATCAAAATAAATTTAAAAGTTAGAGACCCAACAATGTAGATAATTAAAAGTCTTTAATAAATTAATACTTTTTATTAATAAATGAATAAGATTGTTACAAAGTATATGCTTTATCATCAAACATAATTGGCTTGTGTGCATACTACTTTCAATCTCCCACTTGCATTAAAGTTAATCGACATGGTATCTCAAACCCTTCTTCTCTAAGTGACGATTATCCTGCTGTTGGATAAGCTTTAGTTAATGGATATGTAATGTTGTTCTTGAAAGTCCACTATCTCTATAGTGATTTTCTATCTTTCAATGATTCATATAATCAAATGATAGTGCCACAACACATGTTTAGATCAAAGATGAGATTTAGGAACTATTCCTAGTTCTGTAATGAATTTTTCATTCAAACAATCAACTTATAGCTTCATTTATAGCTATATACTTTGTCTTTATCATTAAACCAGCAACTCTTTGCTGTTTGAAACATTTCTAATTCACTGCACCATTGTTCAAGGTAACCCTTTACCTTAAAGTGGATTTTCTGTCGTCTTGGTCTGTCTGAAAAAACTCGAGTCTGTTAAGCCCTCTAGTTTTAATTCAGACCCACTATAAATATGATCACATCCTTAATGCCGGTTAATTACTTTAAGATATTTTTCACTGACTCATAGTGAACTTATACGGAATATGACTGATCAACATCAGGTCTCGTACATTTCATTGCATACATGATAGTTACTCATGCGATCTCTCTTTTATGAGTCTATGGGGACTATTAAGAGAGATACACTTTATGGCTCATCAACATGAGACAACTCTTGGAGTTTTCCATGCTAAACGACTTTAGCATCAAATGAATATACGTTCTTTGGGTTAAGTCGAGCATCCTCTTGAATCTATCTATATAGATTTGTATCCCCAATTAAGATACTCTTCCCAAATCATTCATGGAGGAATATTTAGACAACTTTATCTTTACTGATTGTAGCATTAGTATGTCATTCCTTATCCATAGTATATCAACATATAATATTAGGAATGTCACGGTGCTCCCACTGACCCTTTTGTACACACTAGGTTCATTCTTACTTGTGATAAAATTAAACTCTTTTGATTTGTTTCATCAAAACGAATGTTCTATTTTTGAGAAGCTTGCTTCAATCCATTTCTCTGAGTGTCTACAACTCTTACCTCATCATATGTAACTGGTTCATCATCTTCTATGATGTGTACCTCATCAACATCATCTATGATGAATCCATACCTCCTAGGTATCTTCGGTACTATTCCAGATTTACAATTCGGTTGTGGTACAATAGATTTATCTACAGGTTCCTCTTATTTAACTTATAGTGTTATATGGTTCTTGAACTCTTCAGATGTATTATCCCCCCACTAGCCCCTTCAATGATAAATTTTTATTTTAGGATGTCCCACAAATCTGTACTTGTCAAATCTTGCCCCAAGCTTATCCTTTGAAACCTTTTTCACATAAGCTGGACAACCCCTTATCTTAACATACTTAAGATTAGGAATCCTCCCTGTCCATAACTCTTATAGAGTCTTGGTGTTGAATTTTGAGGTTATCTTTCCGTAGATATGCAGCCATTTTTAGGGCATGACCCCAGAAGGATATTGGAATGTCGGTAAAATCATTATGGACTATACCATGTCCAACAAGGTACGATTTTTTCTTTCAGATACATCAATCAATTATTGCGTATTAGGAGGCGTCCATTATGAGAAAACCATTTGAGATGATCTAGAAACTTATTGCATAAGTATTTATTCCTTGATCTAATCAAAGAATCTTAATACTTTGCCAATTTGTTTCACTTCTAAATTTTTTGAACCTTTCAAATAATTCATACTTGTATTTCAGCAAATACACACATTCAACTCTTTGAATGATCATCTCCTTTTTTATACTAGTTTATTTAATTTGTAAAATTATTTTCACGTAAATCAAGTATACAAAATTTATTTAAGTAATATTTCAGTTCTATACAAAATATTATTATTATAAATAAAACAACAATTATTCCTAAATATAATACCAAAGATTTCATTGTTCAACAACAAAATAGAAATAATATTTCTAACGAGAACTAGAATACAATAACAATGTATTGACTTAATAGACTTGCTCGTAGGCAATGCTAAACAATAAGTTCATATGGCTAATGTAGCAACCTTTGCTTCATTTTCCACACATAGGATTACTTATCTTTGTTTAGCTTTCTACTTCTGCTTGGCCCCTTCATAAATCTATATTTATTATAACCAAAGTCGGTATCCAATACCCAAGTAGAACCTTGACTTAAAGAAAAATTTATTTTAAATCATGAACAAAATTGTATTTATAACCAAAACTTCACTAAGCTTCTTCTGGTTAGCTCTACAAGATGCTTCTCACAGTTTCTTTTCCAGTGTCCTGGCTTATTGCAGTGGAAGCAAACTCATTTGCTATCCGTATCAGTTTTGTTCTTATTATCCTTTATTTTTGCCTTTCTGTTTACCTTCTTTGAATCGTTCTTCTTTTCAGAAGATCATTTGGCCCCTACCAGTAAGACTTGGTCTTTCTTGGTTAGAAAGTGACTCTCAACATTTTTCAACATGTTAAGCAAATCAGCGAAGCTGATATCTAGCTTGTTCATATGAAAAATTCACAACAATTGTAAAAGGAGTCCGGGACTGAGTGCAAGATCAAATCTTGGCTCAACTCTCCATCCATGACAAAACTCGTTGTCCTAATTGATCAATCAAATTGATTATGTTAAGGACTTTTATATGTATTATAGTGTCATCGGTTATTCTAGATCGAAAGAGCTCCTTAGATATCTGATATCTATCAATCCTACTTTCCTCACCATCAACTACTTAATGTGCAGGAATATAGTAGGAGCATCCATAGTTTCATGTTGACGCTGACGCTGAAGCTCGTTACTCATAGATGCGAGCATGATGCATTGAGCCAACTGTACATCATCTTGCCACATTCTAAAAGTAGTGATCTCTTCCTCAAAGGCATTGTTTGCAACCATTGCAGGGTTAGGCGTATTAAGGACATAAGATAGCTTTTCAACCGTGAGAACTATTCTCAAATTCCTTAACCAATCCGTTTAATTTGGTCCAGTTAATTAACATCCAATATGTTTCGCAGTGATAGTAATTTAGACATTATAAAATTCTATAAATAAATTTGTTCTTAACAACATTTTAGCATACATTCTTTTATTAATTACCAAAATAATTTAGATCTTGTTTTAAATTGGTATCTCCTACTATTTTCTTCAAACTATATTATCCTCAATCTATATAGTTCGGCGATATCTAATCAAAGATATGCTAGTGAGAATAAGGATCTCATTTCAAATGTATATAGCCTTGTGTGTGCCCAATAAACTATATATAAATAAATAGGTAGACAACTCTTGTCAATTACATCAACTATGCAACTCCTTTTATTTTACCTCTTAGATCATAATGGTCAAGTGTGTGCACATTCGAACTAAAATGATTTAAGTTAAGTCAGACCCAGCATTTTCATATAAGTAAAGAGAAAACTACAGCCCTTGTGTGTGCACAACAAAGCAGTAATGTTCAATTCCTTATAAACATCATATGTAATAAAAACAACATCTTAAATATTTAATACTTGCCTTGTGTGTGCACAACAAACTCATATTAAATATTCAGTACTCTATTATTTTTGTCATGCTAGAAGGTGACGTTAGATATTCCAAATATCTTAGAACGTTACAACTTAATATAAAATATTTTAGGGGTTTGTTATTAATTTGTCTCATCTTGTTTAGCGCGCATGCACACACACACACACACACACACACACACACACACACACACACACACACACACACACATATATATATATATATATATATATATATATGTTGTATAAGCATGCACATATAGAATACTATATTCTACCCGAATTAATTATGAATTTTTATTCTAATTTGGTTCATTAGAGCTACCAAGTAAACCAAGAGGTCAAACCTAGGGTGCAAGAATTAAATTTAAATATAATTATTATATTTAAACTCGGGCTCCATTATAAACGGATCTTCAAACGCTCCTTGCTCCTTAATCTCCAATTCCTCTAAATTAATTCTAACTATTCCTATTACAAAACTATTTAAAATAAATAGAAACATTGATCAACAGTCAAGGGGAAGTACATAGGAGGGAGATAGAATTTACATTAAGAAAAAATTAGAGAAAGGGAGGTACGCAAACCCCATTTAATAAAACTCATGCATTCAAGCATCCAACTAAAATAAAATCCAATCGCATTGGTCAATAGTCCATAATCAATCTCATTTATTATCATACACATCACCATATGCATCAATAAGTAACATTCATCTCATGAATAATAAACATTCAATATATATATTGATATCATTTAATAGACAAATTTAGTTAGCATAAAATCTAATTTTGAATCAAAATAAATTCCTTTATTTTAATCCAAATTTAAATCAAAATAAACTTATTTTATTTTAATTTATCTAATTTTGAATAAAATAAACTATTTTATTTTAATCAAAATCTTTAATCAAAATAAACTCATTTATTTTAATTAATTATGGAATCCAATTCCAAGTAAAAAAACTCTTTTATTAAAAGAAACACAGATTCTCTTTCCTATTCACAAATAAACTCTTTTATTTTGAATAATATGAAATCTTATTCCATATCTAAATAAACTCCTTTATTTAAGGAAACACGGATTCAATTTCAACTCCAATTAGTTATCATGGAATCCAATTCCAACTCTAATTAGTTTGCATGAAATCCAATTTTAAGATTAAAATAAACTTTATATATATATATATATATATATATATATATATATATATATATATATATATTCACGTGAATCTGGATGGGCATCCCTTAATATAACCAAAGTAATGTAACACTGGATGGGCATCCCTTAATATAACACAAGTAATGTAACAGATTATATAATTGAAGTGGCGTGTAAATCGTAAATTGATTCTCTGCTTATAGTCCAACATGGGTATAAAATCATGTAGTATCCCATTAATATTTCAGTACTAATTCTTCAGCGAAACCACGGATCCCAATACCGAAAGTAAAACAGCATTTTTTTTATATTTTATACAACAAATTATGCCCAATTAAATTGTTCTAAACACATATCAATATACATATCAAATTAAAACAATTAACAATTCGCATAAAGGTTTGGCTTTGATGCCACTGTTAGGTTTGTAATATTCATGAACGCAATCAAATTGCACAAAATAAGCGAAAACGTGATAAAATAGAGTTTTAAAATTTTAAAAACCATATACTTGGATCATCCTTTATGCACAATTATTAATTATACGAAAAGATAAAGAACAAGAATTATACACTTGAAGATTCGAGTTTCCTCAGGTACAAGTTCACCTCCAATCTTTTTCGTTTTCAACTTGAATCTACCAGGTTTGATTCCTTCCTTTGATCAACGTTAGCCACCCAAATATTTGGCCTCTAGAGGTGATCCACCAAGAAAGAAGAAAGATTCAAGAAGATAGGTATTTGGCAAAACTCTAATTTTTCTATCTCTCAGAGAAAAGGGTGTACTCTCCAAACTATTGGAATTATGTATTCACGTATGTTGTGAAAGTGTCAACCACCCCACCCATAATAAGATTTCTCTTATTTATAGATGTAGGTAACCCTCCTTAACAATTAAAGAATTAGGTTTTATTTTAATTAATTAAAACTCTTTAATTAATTAGGCTCTCAATCTTATTAGGAATAATTAATTAAACTATTTTAATTAATTAGCCTCCTAATCTTATTAGGATATATGAGAGTATTTTTATTAATTAATTCACAAACTCCTTTAGAAATTAAATAATAATAATAGTAATAATGATAATAAGACTCCTCTTATTAATTTATATTTAATATTTCCAAAATATTAAATAATAAATATTAAGTTATTTAATTTATTTTATCACCATAGATTAAATTAAATATACTTAACTTATTATTACAATTATGACATTTGCTTCTTAAATAATTATTCTTCCTTTTATGGTGTGACCCTTTAGGTTCTCCATATTAAACTGGTTGTGAAAAATCAATTAGAACAATTCTAATCTTATTTAAATAAATAAATTAAACTATTAATTTATTTAAATAAATAATATTTATTCTACAATAGGGATAAGCCTCTCTAGCAATTAACGACTTTTTAGATAATAAAGATTTCAATATTAATCATAAAAGAACATTTGAGTAAATAGTTACTGAACAATTCAATCCTTTCATCATACAATGTCTCAATTAAATATAAGAAATGAAATTACTGTCAAGTCTTATTTTATTTAATTATATGTATTTTGACTCTTAAATGCACAACACTAAATAATACAAATTATAAACTCCTTTCTAATTTTATTATGTCTTGGCCAAGGACTACTGGGTTGTCATTTATCGAATCACATAGGACATTTCTCTTCTTTTACTAGAAGTGGTAGATTCTTTATTGATCATACATTATCTCCATGTACAACTTATTATACCCAAGCATACCCTTTGATATACCCAAGGGTCTTAAGAAATAAGTCAAAGTATAACTCATCATACACAAGATACTATGATGATCTCAAGTCTAATGATCACTTGTACTACTATCACTACAGGAATTCCTATTTACATGCAAGTAAAACTCTATTAGGTATTCCTTAGCGAGCCACGTTCAGTGAAATTATTCTCTATTAAGCACCTACATACTTGTTTTAGTGTCTTCACATAAATGATCATGAGATCAATCATCATCATCCAACGAGCAAGTAACGTATGTACCAATCTATCCAGATTCACTAATCCCCAATTTAGTAATCCAACGATTGGGAACTATTTTAGTTTTAAGCTTTCTAAGAACTTAGATCTCATTAGAATGATCATCATCATTATTCTAAAAGCATTGCTTAAAACTATGGGTTTATCACATATTATAATGTAGATAATTAAAAGCCTTTAATAAATTAATATTTTTTATTAATAAATAAATAAGATTGTTACAAAGTATATGCTTTATCATCAAACATGATTGTCTTGTGTGCATACTACTTTCAATACCATACGATTATGAGTCACAAAGTTACCATAGGTATGAGTTTTAAGAACTCGCACCTAACCTTATATTCTCTACCAATTCGTTATACACATGAGAAAAGTATCACTTTCTCAACATGTATATAGCAAATAGCACAACACCATGTTCCAATGATTATCAATGTAAGAAGCTAAGTGGTTGTCGAACCAAACACAATCCCCTGCCCATACAAGGAATTGGTCAACTCGGCCATTAATCAATATAGGAAGCTAAGTAGTTGTTACACCAAGGACAAATCCCTGCCGATACAACGAATTATTCAACTCAACCACTATATCAATATAGGAAACTAAATGGTTCTCAAACCAAGTACAAATTCCCCACCCATACAATGAATCATACAACTTAGCTGCTGACATGAGTCCTCAATTGAAATCCCACATAATTCTAGCTTTCCCTTACTCAATACAAATTTTATTTAATCCATATCTCATCATCCACAACTCTTTCCTGAGTTTATATAGTACCATTTCATAGTACAACTTACATACATCAATACTACTACAAAGTTTTCAATCATTCGATTGATCCTATATCTCTATATGACCTCATCAGATCATGTTGTGATCTCTTCTTATAATCGTATTATATTAAGATTCTTTCCTACCTTATGATCGTTTTATTTTACGATCTTCTTTTCCTTTATAATTTTAGTCTTATAGACTCTATCTATTTAAGAACTCGCACCTAACCTTATATTATCTACATATTCGTTATACACATGAGAAAAGAAATCACTTTTTCAACATGTATATAGCAAATAGCGCAACACCAGGTTCCAATGATTATCAATGTAAGAAGCTAAGTAGTTGTCGAACCAAACACAATCCCCTGCCCATACAAGGAATTGGTCAACTCGGCCATTAATCAATATAGGAAGCTAAGTGGTTGTTACACCAATGACAAATCCCTACCGATACAAGGAATTATTCAACTCAACCACTATATCTGTAATACCCAAGAATTTTTGCGTATTATTTAAGTGAATATATTAATGGAAATGAATATTTATTTGAATATGAACAATTTCGTGTAATGAAATGAGATAACTCAATTATATTGAGTAATTGAATAATTGAGAATATATGGAGGTTGTGGTAAACTCGTTGAAAGCCTTGTGTGGCATGGTGATGGAAAATACTAATAGTAATGTTAATTGGCGAAAAAATTATAAGATGAGCAATTAAGTAATATTAATTGTAAATTGTTGTTGTAGTATACTATTAGTTGTTAATTGATGTGTGGTAGATTAATTATTTAATAATGAGGATTAATTAATGATTGCAATAATTAATTAATGATGGTTGTGGTAGAAGAATGAATTTTAGTAATTAACTAATAATATGTGATTACTATTATTTGCAATATATTATAAAGATGAATAATGATTATGGAAGCCCATAAATATATTAATCAATGGTTTGATTAAATTAATATTGGTGTTAATTAATTAAGGAAGTGTGTAATTTATTTATTTAACATAAATAAGTTAATAATATAGTAGTATTATATAAACGGTTATGTGCATATACAACTATATTATATAGTGCAGTGTGACTATATATCTTTGGTTGTATAAAACTATATTGTATGGGCATTGTGACTAAATATATTGGAACTATATGTTATATATATATATATATATATATATATATATATATATATATATATATATATATCTATGTGACAATATGTATGTGGGCAGGTATTAAAATAATATACCATGAACTGTTAAAGTATACCAGTATGATAAAATGTACATGGATTATATGTATATTACATTTCCATATTTCATCTACTATATTGAAACCTTAATTATTAAGTGTGAAATTTAATTGAAATATATGGTTGAGATGTGTATTAAAAATATAACATAAGAATAAGGGTTGTGTATAAGTATGTGGGTTAAGTGCTGCAAGCATGCTGAGATAAATGGGATTGTCCCAAATTGAGAGTCACATTTACTCCTAAACCTCAGTCACGTGAATAGCAAAAAGGCTAAGGCCTATTTCTCTTCTTTTCTTCCAAGCTTCTAGCTAATGATCATGGGGGGAGTGGTGTTCATGATGCAAACCAACCACTAAATTACCAACTCCTTCTTATACTTCATGCAATCCCTCAATTCATGAGTTTGAATTCTTAGGCAATGGCTTGGCATGGTTAATGAGTTTCCTATAAAATAGACCCTTCCTTTCATTCTCTGTGATTTGGGAAATCGTCTGAGAATTTCTAAGTAGTAAGGTTGAGAGCATACCAGTAATCTAGAGCTTAGAAGTTCATTTGTAGCAAGTTTCATTCATATTGCAAAGGTATAATTTCATTCTATATTTTCAATTTCATTCTCTGTAAAACTAAGTTTTGAATTCTTGAAATATTAAATTATTGATTTGGTGGAATTAGATGTTAATAAGGGTGGGTGTTGGTTATATAGATGTTATATGATCATATAAGTATGTTGCAATTGGTTTATGAGTGTCTAGAATCCATTTGGTGAATAAATTTTGAGATTTGGCTAGACAGTTGCCGAAGCAGACTGTTCTGCTCCTGAACCAGGCACGGCGTAGCTGCGCCACATTTGTATTGAGGCGCAACGCAGCTGCGCCGGTTGCTAATTTCAGTTGAGCAATTTGTTTTCAATTCTGATCCATATGAGCTAGTGGTTATGACTTAAGCTAGCATGTGAACATGTGTATGATGTATACGTGGATATGTTAACCTAATGTGAGCATGTTTAGACTAGATTCGCATGAATAACAAAAGTGTATGATTTTAAATGGATTTAGGAACTTAGAAATGAACTTAATATGCATATATGCCATATATACATACTGACTCTGCAAGCATGTTAGGGTGGATTAGAAATGCATGAACAAACCCTTAGATTGTGCTTATTTGATTAGTAAGGAAACATGAGTATATTGAACTTACTAGTAAGCTTTAAATGTGAATATTGGCAAGATACCATGAGGACTAAAATCTGATAATGGTAATCATGTTTACTGACTCTCTTAGACTCACTCATGTAGTGTGAACGTATATATACCATGTTTGTGTAGCACATTTCAAGAAAAGCATGAACAAAGCCTATTTTCAACTAAAGCGGTGTTAGTTTCACATACATGTTATGAATACTAGTACACATGCTTAATATGAGTGTTATAACTATCCCGTATGTTTAGAAATCAAACATGCTAGACCTTGTAAATTCATGACCTTGAATGGCCTTAAATGGTTGAAATGTTTAATTTAGAAAAATATTATAAAAGGGAACCTAGATTGACTTGAGGAGCATGAAAAGACCCTTAACATGATAAAATAGATCATGTATGATTGTTTTGGGCAAGCCGGACAGGAACCACAGGGCTTTAGCTGCATCTTGGCTTGGGCAGAGGACGGCGCAGCTGCGCCAGTCCTAGGCTTAGCCATGGCACAGCTACGCCAGTCTGGAATCACAGTTAGTGAATTCTGACTTTTAGACAGTAACTTGCATGGTGCTTATGATGCTAAATGTGATCTAAAACCTACTGATGTACATATATATGTTTGATGCTTAGTTGTTAAGTTGGTGTTGTATTGAAATGGGAAGTCCATGAGAAGAGAAAGTCTTAACCTTAAGCATTCTTGATTCGCTTATAACTAAGTATTTAATTCATAATGACTTATGAACTGATTTTGTACTATATGTGCATATTTGAATCGTGTCGAGCTTGATTAAAGACTGTGTTAGCTAATGAACATTGTATACTTATAATGCGCTATAAATAGGATTCGAAAGTGTTGAATTCTTAAACGAGGATAAACTACGCATAAGGCAAGTTTCTAAACCTATCTTATTGTGCAAGTATCTTTGCATTCTTGATTCGACGAATACTGTAAGCTTATCTCTTTGAGTATAAGTTATATTATTTTCTCGTTCAAATGAGCCATTATGCTTAAACCCTTGTTAAAATTATTATTCATAATAAACTTAGTATTGTTCTTGAATATTGTGAAAGAGTCGATGCCATTTGATTCGGCTAGACTATATGCGTGTTTATAAAACTGTCCAAACCAATTTATTGGTGCGAAAATCTTGAAAACTGAGTTGGACAACCCTTATGGTAAGGGGATTGTATGTTGTTGGAAACCCCAACACATGAGTATATTATTATTGTGGTGTTATGCATAACGTAAAGTATTGTAGACTGATCATCTATAGTACTTGATATTTTGGGCTATCATTTTAATATTGGTAACTCTAGTGGAAGTTCAATAGTCCTTAATGACTGCTCAGTATAAATTGCTTATCCAGTTGGATACATTGTTAGTCGTTGAATTCATATATATCTGTTGATTTATATTGAATTGTCATTCTTATTCCAAGAATTATTGATATTCCTTATCCGTGATGTTATTCTGAAACTTTGAACTATCTTAGAAATGGCACTTGGATATTTCAAACCTTGTGATATTATATCTTACCCCTTGTTGTATATTACTTGTTGGGCAATTTATTCTCATCATTGCTTAATTAAAACCTTTCAGTTAAGGAAGAACAGGGATGTGTCTCTGGAGCAGACAAGGGCAAGGGCAAGGCTACCGACTAGCTTGTCCCTTTTTTATGATTAATCTATTATGTTGTTTTAAGACTATTTCCAGACTATGTTTAAGCTTATATATGATCATGTAATAAGTCGTTATTAGATATTATTATGTAATCTATTAAGCACTATAGGTTGCGAGACTTGAGGGAAATAATTATAATAAATCATTGTATATTATTCTAAAGTAGATTTTCCGTTGTGTATGCGTTATTTTAGTTATTATGGTTTTACCATGAGAACGTGATGAACCGAATTCGAGTGACCAAGTGGAGGTCAGAATTTGGAGGCGTCACAATATCAATATAGGAAACTAAATGGTTCTCAAACCAAGTACAATGAATTATACAACTTAGCTACTGACACGTGTCCTCAATTGAAATCCCACATAATTCTAGCTTTCCCTTACTTAATACAAATTTTATTTAATCCATATCTCATCATCCACACCTCTTTCCTGAGTTTACATAGTACCATTTCATAGCACAACTTACATACTTCAATACTACTACAAAGTTTTCAATCATTTGATTGATCCTATATCTCTATATGACCTCATCAGATCACGTGGTGATCTCTTCTTATAATCGTATTATATTACGATTCTTTCCTACCTTATGATCGTTTTATTTTACGATCTCCTTTTCCTTTATAATTTTAGTCTTATAGACTCTATCTATTCATTATTACTTTTCATCTTTATCATCAGAGTTTGGTAACTCTGGATTCTTATCTTTATAACTTTTCAAGATCCTTCTTTGAATCTTATGAATTTTCTAAATTCATCTCTTAGATCTTAAACTCTATTTTAGTTTATTCTTTATCCTCATCCCTGCGGTCATAGCCTAAGGTATTCCTACCTAAGGTTTATAACCTATAGCTTTGATACCAACTGTGACGTCCTATAATCCGGGTACTTTTTACCTCAGATCTGGTACGTTACGATACGTCATTTCTATAACTATTGCAGAAGATATAAACATAAATTATTTATACAATAAACCTTTACAACATAATCCCCAAGTTCTACAACCTTAACTTAATACATACCTTCAATATCTTAAAAGATTTACAATGTCATTTACGTCAAAAAATTTAATAGTTCTAACTACATAATAACTTAATCTTGCACTTTGCCTTTGCCTCTGTCTTTATTCGAGCTTTCATCTTAATCTAAAAATTTTATCATGATATAGAAAGGGTGAGCAACAAATTTGCCCAGTAAGTTTTAAATACAATGAAGATATATCATGATTGAAAAGGAATAAGCTATCAAATTTTCAACAATATAATGATTGTGAAAGAGCATGAATTAATTTCAATGATTTAATGACTGAATCAATAATGTTGAGTGGTCAACAATAAACATGAACAAATTTAACTGAACCATATGGTAATGAAGGTGATCAGCTTTTCATACCTGATGAATATATATAACATGCACCATGTGCGAATTAATAAATCATAGATGTGGTATAATCAACAATGATTAACCACGAACATGCTTTGTAATAACAACTCAAGTTTGAGTTAGAAAACTTGCATGTACCGTCGATTACTGCTACGCGATCTAATTTAATCTCTTTATTGTAAAGACCTATCATTGTTAAGAAAGATCTTTCAATCAGCATATCATAGTATATCTCATAATACAACTACTTTATCCGTACATTATCTAACACTTAATCACAAAATCAAATATTAGATAACACCCTAACACATCAATATTATTATCGTCCTTTGAAAATTTTTCAATTACTATATCATATACATTATGATTTAACACTTTAATCTTTCATATTATATGTTCTTCTTTATAATCCAGTAAGCCGAATACTAATACTATAATCTGGATTATTTAAACATACCAATCCAGCAATCTGGATTGACCAATCCAGTAACCTGGATTCAAACTAATCTCTAATCCAGCAACTTGGATTCAAACTAATCTTCAATCAAGTAACCTGGATTCAAACTGACCTTCAATCCAGTAACCTGAATTCAAACTGTCTTATAATCCAGCAACCTGGATTCACTAATTTAACAAACTATTTTTTTTTCAACATATTAAATTTCCAATTCATCATACTATTCAATATAGCCTATTGAATGTCCAATCAATAACTTAACTCATCTTTTAAACTCCATTTAATATTATTAATTATTTAATAACATTAAAATCATTTACTAATATTATTAATCATTAAATAATATTTTAAATCCATTATTTAATAATTTTTTAATCTAAATATTATCAATCTCTTAATAATATCTTAATCTAATATTATTAATCTTTTAATAATATTTTAATCATTTATTAAACTTATAAATAATTTATTTTAATTATTTAATCTTTACCAATTCATTTATTTAATGAACCTAAAATGTCATAAACATAATATCTCATCAACATAAAACAAAATACTCTTCAAAAATCTGCATATACTCTATTTAGGGTTTTCAAGCCATAACATCCTATTTTCCAAATTTTTAACATCACATAATTAATTTAATTCATTTATTCATAACTAAACCATTTCTATGAAAAATACCAAATCAGTTCCAAAAATATTTATTTTTTGGGATTTGACAGAATATTGTTCCCTTAGGAACATATAATTTTCCTGGAATTTTTAAAATTCATTTGCTATTTGTTAAATGGCCAAAACCGCCGGATCTCGCTACATTTATCATAAACTGAGATTTTGTCCAAAAATTTCGAAACTTTCATGGTATTCTCCTGTTACGTATATGTACCAGTAAACTTTTCACAAATTTTAGAGTTAACCACAAGGAGTTATTCGGGTTTACTTTTAAAATAGTCTTTTTCCGTAAAATCCATATCTCTTATTCTATACATCCAAAAATCACCATCTTTGGATAGAATGCAGTTAACTCATCATATTATCATTCCAAATGTTTCTAGAATTTTTGAAGGTCAGAAAAATAATAAAAATACCCCTAGCATAAACTGACCCAAAATAGTCTTATTTCCTTTTCTAAAAATAGGTCACTACGGCTTGTGAACTCAACAATTTTGAGTGCTACCACTTGGGTTTACTAGATCACTTATACATCCTGCACCCCTCTTTGACGGATTGTAAAAAGAAGGTGTAGATCTAAAACGGTGGACATCCAAAGTACATAAAAGTTAAGATTTTCTAAACTAGAAAAATTATTTTTCTTTTCTTTTGATTTCCAACACCCAATATGGGTAGATCTAAACATAAAACACTCATCAACAAGTAGATCCAAAGTTTTTGAGTTTAGAAATATAGATCGAAGTTTTGATTTAGAATAATCAAAATAAAATGTATAAACTAGTTTAGGATTTTACATTTGCTCAAAATCTTCCTTCTTCTCTTCTTTCCCTTCTATGGGTGACCTTTCTCTCTCCTCTTCTCTCTCTCATGGGGATGCCGCACCTCTCCTCTATCTCTCTCTAGTTTATTTTAGTAGCAAAGTAGGAAATAAGAGATGAAAGAGAAAATGGGTTTTATTTGTTTGTAAAAATCTATAGATATAATATGTATATCTAATATACATTTCCCTACACCTCTTGCTCTTTCTCTCTCTTACTCATTAGGAGGTTACTTGTACACTTGGTTAAATGTGTTTGTTAAATTAGAAATTGATACCAAAGGTGTGACACCCTCAAATCTGGGTACTTCATTCCCATAAGATTTGGTGTTAACTTTCCATTCATTCAATTCTAACTACCCAAATATAATAAAATTTAAACAATAAATCTTCCCATTTAAGGTTTACATAATTTAATGAATAAATCTCCCAGGTTATCTAACCTTTAAAACATACATCAAGTGCGAAAAATTAAATAATTACATCACAATAATTAAAATAAAGTTTGAAATCATAAAAGTCAACAATTTACAAGTCTTCAACACTTGTTCATTTTTCTTTTCCCTTTGCTAATAGTAGGTTCATCAACCTTCTCAACTTTAGCTGCAATGATTTTATATGCAAGAGTGAGCAAAACAAATGTTCACTTAAAATGACAACGAATAATATCAACATAATAACTGTCAAAGAACAGGCTCAATAGAACTGAATAATATTCTCTTTCAATGATAATCAAGAACTAAAAACATAATTTGAAATGTATCTGAGGGTCACAAGACCATGAACTATGTCCACGGTTATAAGTGTTCTTTCAGCTTAAACCTAAACAGTCATAAGACTATAGGGACTCCCCGTACTTAGGGTGATCAGCCCTTCGTACCATGTAATGTGCACAAACATCTAAACGCTTCGCGTAATAATCCCCCATAATAGGGTTGTTCTTCTCAATTTTAGAATACAGGTCCGCACCAAAGTTAGTTTGGTTTGGATAAGCTTTAAGGGTAATTTAGAGTTCAATGAACATCAACTAAGGATTAGTTGAATCATAAGTGTAATAACACTTTGCTATGAAATAATCGTGAGTAATAAGCGAAATCAACATTATACATCGAAATCATGCTTTAGAAATGAACTAGAAAGCATAGGCATGGAATATTATAACAAACCTTACTTGAACAACAATAAGCTAATGCTATAATTGTACTCTATAAAAAAAGTGAGTTAATGAACGTGCATGATTAATAACAAATTGAGGAATAAAACTTGCTCAACATAAGAATAATTGAATTTAGGAACTTGCATAATAAGAAATAAAAATAAAGATAGGAACCCTTCTCAAAGTAAGAGTTTGGTTGAAGAGTTTGCAAAAACATAATGAAGTTAGAACATTTATATAAGAAAGGTTAGGAACTTGCTCAATGTATCAATAAGGTTTAAGCACTTGCACAATCGTAACAGTAGAGTTAGAGAACTTGCCTCGTGCATAGGTTAAACAATTACTACTCACGTTCACCACAAGTCCTACACATACCATATGTATTAACAATACGCATTAGTTACACTAATATTAACTTCATGAGTTTAGTTCCCACTTTTAGTATAGCTCACTAACTAAGTATAAATTTAAACAACATCACATCTTTTTATGAGCATCACATTTTTTAGCTCTATTACAAATAATTAAATTATTATGTCATTGCACCATATACACATTAACAACTCGATAAAATATCCTATTACATGTTCAACAAGTTATCATGCTCTTTAGATTAGTTTATACTAACACACAAAGGACTGCACTTGCATTCGTGCATCCCGACGCCCTTCGATTGCCTTCGAGTGCACAAAAGTCCTAAAATTGCCATTTTGACCCCTAATAACGACATCGAATTGAACAACTTAAAGAAAAAAATTATAGGTCTACTCGTTCTCATTCTGGATCATCTTGAATCGCATCGATCGGAGTTCATATGAAAAGGTGATGCCCATTTTAGTAAAATATGTCCGGTAAGATTTTCTTAACATTTGTAAGTCTGCCTACCACCCCCCCCCCCTCGCCGGGGCGGGGGTTTTGCACTATAAAAGCCAGCCGGGGCGGACCCCCCACTGGGGCGGGTCAAAAATGCACTGGTACGCCTGCCGGGGCGGGGATACCCAGTATTAGCTTTTGCAGTTCGCGAACGAACACTGTAGAAAGCCAAATTAGGCCTAAAAACTCCTTTCTAACAACCATTCCAACTTACCCAAGTTGTAATATGTTTACAGAAATATAAATTAATGTTTCTAACACGTTTCTAACCATATAAACAACATAAACATCAAAATACAACCTTTAATTTCACTATTTCTATTATTTCTTCTTCTTTTGACATTCATAGCGAAATTCCTCACGGTGAATTCGTTTTACAACCAAAATCATTCGTTTAACTCATAATGTTTTCGTTTCTTCATGTATTTTCACAATCAACCAACATTTACTAGTTTATTACATGAATTGAACATCAATTTTAATTCTAAAGTAAGCCATATCATATATATATATATATATATATATATATATATATATATCACTGTAATTCAATTTCTTCACTATTAACATAATTTCATGAAATTAATTACTCTAAACCATGAATGAATGATATAAAATAGTTTATAATCATCTACTAACACATACTAACTCTTAATTTTCATAATTATTCATAAAATATCAATCACAGAAAACTTTTGATAAAAATAAAAACAAAACCTTAAAAGATAGGATTATAACTTTGCGAGAAGATGATTACAGAACTTTTGATTATTACTCCTTATTCTTGCAAAACTTCTTCTCACAAATTTCTCTCTCTAGAACTCCCTCTTTTCCCTCTTCTTTTTCTCTCTGTTTTCTTTTGTTCTTTATTAGGCTTAAGCCAACACTTAACGTAAAACTAAAACTGACGCTAACGTAAAATAAAACTGACGTATAATAATAAGGCTACTAAATACATATCAGTTATTTTTATTTTAAATTTAAAAGTCATAAGTCCTTGTTTGGAAAAATTAATTAAAATAATGACTTAATCATTCCTTAAGCCTTGTTTGGCAAAACAAGATTAAAATAAGAATTTCAAAAGCTCTAAGGCTTTGTTTGGTAAAATCAATTTAAAACTCTTTTAATTTATTTTCATAACTCATTTATAATATAGTTTATTATCACACTTTATTCAATTAAATTTCCATATTCAAATTTAATTAAATTAAAACTAACAACAACTTATTAAATCAATTTGCTACATAACCAAATACAACAAAATTATAATTTCTATTATATTTTTATTCAATAAATTAATACATCACTTTAATTACTAAATTAAATTAAAATAATATTATAGCAATTCATTTAATCCTTATCAACTCTCTAATTTAATTATTAAATTAAATTAGAATATTATCTCATAATAATTAACTCATCACTCTTTTATTTTAATTAACTTCAAAATACCAAATTATCAATTATCAACTTAATTAACATATTACCTTAATGAAGTTAATTTCCACAACCCATAAATTATTTATTTAACAATAAACACATAAATTAAAATATTTTTTTAATTCAATAAATATTTGAAATTACAAATAAAATTTTGGATTGTTACATCATTCCCTCCTTACAAGGATTATGTCCCCAGAATCCTAACTCAAACAACTCATTCGTCACATTTTTCCCTCCTTACAAGTAGACCTGGCAAACGGGCCCAAAGCCCGCAAGACGGGCCGGCCCGCCCGCCAAAAAGCGGGCTTTGGGCCGCATTTTTTTGGTCCATAAAAACCCAGGCCTTTTTGGCCCGGCCCGTTCAAAGCCCGGCTCGGCCCGGCCCGGCCCGCCCGCGGGCTTTGCGGGCTCAAAAAAGTGCACAAAAATATGCATAAACCACCTTCGGCCCGTGGGCCGGCCCGGCCTGCCCGTGAGCCCGCGGGCTATGGGCTTACTTTTTTTGGCCCGTGAAAATCCGGTCATTTTTGGCCCGGCCTGTTTTAGCCCGCGCCCGGCCCGCGCCCACCCGCCCGTTTGCCACCTCTACTTACAAGGATTATGTCCCCAGAATCGAAGACATAGATTAAATAAATAACTCAGGGTAATTCTTCATCATTCTATCTTTGTATTCCCACGTAACTTCTTCGACATTGTGGTTCCTCCGTATTACCTTCACGAAAGGCATCACTTTATTCCTGAGCACTTGTTCTTTTCTGTCAACTATCTGGATAGGAATCTCCTCATAAGACAAGTCCTTATCAAACTATAACGGTTCATACTCGATCATATACTTGTAATCGGGTTTATACGGTTGTAGCACCGATACATGAAAGACATTGTGAACATGTTCCAATTTTTGAGGTAGAGCTACCTCGTAAGCCACTTCACCTACTCTTTGCAGTACCTCAAAGGGTCCAATAAACCTTGGGCTTAGCTTTCCTTTCTTACCAAATCAGATTTTCCCTTTCTAAGGAGAAATTTTTAGGAAAACAAAATTTCTTACTTCAAATGTGTGATCTTATCTGTGTTGATCAGCATACTTCTTTTGTCTGTCTTGAGCTGCTACCAATCTTTCCCTGATGAGTTTGACAACCTCGGCAGTCTGTTGTACCAGTTTCATTCCCAACAGTTGACGTTCACTAATTTCATCCCAGCATAGTAAAGTTCTGCACTTCCTTTCGTACAATGCTTCGTAAGGCGACATGCCAATTGTAAGACCCCAATTTTTATAAATAAAGATGAATTTTCTATAAATATTATTTTTGAATATTATGGAGTTAATTTGATATAATGTTATAGTTGTGGGTAATATTTATAAATTTTGCAAAGTAAGCAAGTTGTTATAAAATATTCGTTTGGTCGGAGAATATTCTTTTTGTCGGGGAATATTCGTACGACGGCACAATCATTGGTGGACCCCACAACGGAATTATTGTCGGATTGAGAAAACGACAGAATTATCTTTCTATAAAAATAACGGCTGAGGTGTTACCGTTAAAACCGTTAAAACTGTTGAACTACTCGGTAGTAAAAGTACAGTAATACGCGTGGTTGCATAGTAGCACACGGTATTGATTATTGATGCTTACGTGAGAAGTCACTCAGCTATACTCAATTATTGCTACAGTAATTGCTGCATCATATCTCTTAAATTATTGTCATAGTATCATCTGTATAATATGTTATATTATTGAGACGTTGTGGTAAGTTTGGTTATTTTATGGGGGGCCATATGTCATCATCTAAGAGTCTCGTCGTCAATAGTAATTACCATCGTCAATAGTAATTACCGTCGTCAATAGTAATTACCGTCGTCAATAGTAATTACCGTCGTCAATAGTATTTACCTTAGTCAATAGTAATTACCTTCGACAATAGTATTTACCTTGGTCAATAGTAATTACTTTCGTCAATAGTAGTTGTCCCTTCAATATTACCAAGAGTCATTTGACCCTTCGTTAAGACCAAGAGTCATTTGACCCTTCGTTAAGACCAAGAGCCACCCTCAGTTTTTCTATAAATAGAGGCCTAGGGCTTCATTATTTTTCACGAATTCATTCAAGCTAAAGAGAGAGAAAGTATAGAGAGAATAAGAGAGAGAGAATAAAAGTATTCTGCTACATCACTTTTCCAATATCCAGTTCTTTTAAGGTAGGGAATATTATTTCTTTTATATTCATGAAGAGAACTTCTGTTATTCCATTTGTTATTATTCTGTTGGAATAACCAGTATACGCGGTCTACCCTATACTTGGTGACATTCTTCTATTATTCTGTTGGAACATCCTGTCTGTGTGTTTTACACCGGACCTGGTTCCGTTTATTATTCTGTTGGAACATCCTGTCTGTGTGTTTTACACCGGACCTGGTTCCGTTTTATTATTATTCTGTTGGAATATCCTGTCTGTGTGTTTTACACCGGACCTGGTTCCATTATTTATTATTCTGTCGGAATATCCTGTCTGTGCGTTTACGCCGGACCTGGTTCCATTATTTATTATTCTATTGGAATAACCTGTCTGTGCGGTCTATCGCATGCATGGTGATTTCTTTTGTTATTCCATTCTTTATTGTACTCAGTTGGTTAAGTTTTGACTTCTATACTCCATGAAATTTGTGGAATATCCTTGATAGTTGCGTTTCATCCAGTATCTTTTCAAGAAAATATTCTTCTAAGCATTCTTGAATTTTACTCCACAATGCAGTATCATGTTGACAATTTGGACGTTGTTAATTCCTGGATAAATTAATTCTTGAACTTGTTTTATTGAATTCTTATATCATTGTCATCATCCTCATGTTTATAAAATGTTGAAAGTCATCTGTGGCCTGTATTGCATAGATGGACTTGGTATGATTATGACCAGGGATTATTCGGTATAATCATGACCGTAATGTTACAAATGATGTGGTAAAAGTCCTCATTGGCCCGTAGTGCATTGATGGACAGTTGTTGGCATGATCATGACCATTAATGAATACACGAATATCCTTGGCCGTAGTGCAGGGGTGATTCGATGATGTGGATTATTTTATTAAGCTGAGTCTCAGCGATTACAGTGTTGAAAAACTTTTTAAATCATAAAAGATAGTAGAGTTTATTTTCTACTTGACTCTTTTAATGGATTGCTTGTTCCGCTACAGTTAAACTTGATGTCTATTATATTTTATCAGTTTAACATTGTTGAAGGCTAATGATAATTTATTCTGCATTATCTTAGTCATAATATTTCTTACTGGGCTAGTTGAGCTCACCCTTTCTTTCACTGTTCTCTTCAGGAAATGAGAACGTAGCTGGGACAAGTCGGGGTACGGAGTGATGGTCCGAATGATAGTATTAGTTAGTAGTCCTCACTATTCTATGTAATGGTGTGTTAATAAATGTAATGAGGACTCCTTTTGAGTATGAATACTCTCTAGAAGATAATATTTGTATTCAAACTCACAGTTTATGTTTTGTCGTATTGTACACGACAGATGTATTAATCAGTTGTATTTGTATTCTGTACTATGTATCTGACGACCCAAGATGGGTGATGTATACCTAATTTTGGGGGCGTCACAGTTGGTATCAGAGCTTAGGGATATGATCCCTGGCTAAGATGTGAGAATAGAACTAGGAGGGGAGAGACGGGGAATTCCTTCGCTAGTATGACATACCTAAGTTTATTTGCATGGTATTTAATTGGTCGGTCATAATATAAGGATAATATATGACATATCAATTAATTTTTATTTTGTGGCAGTATCTGAAAATGGCATCTGAGAATGTTGAGAATAGCAATGGAGCACAGACGACTGTTGATTCACCACATATCAATAATCAGGATAATGTGCATCAGGAAGGTGTCAATCCTCATGCAAACAACAACACTGACCAAATGATGAATGATCAAATGTTCAGAGGCTTTATGCAATTCATGCAACAACAGGTGAAAGCGGCTCCTGTCCACAACGTAGGTGGAAATACTGGAAACTCTCAGGCGGTCACCGCTAAACAGTTTAAGGAGCTGGGACCACCGGAGTTTAAGGGAGAACCCAAACCACTTGTAGCTGAAACATGGATAAAGCAGATCACCAAGATATTTGATGTCTTGGGTTGCTCCGAGGAGCAAAAGGTTCCCTTTGCCGCCTTTATGTTGCGAGGAGAGGCAGATTACTGGTGGGAATCGATAAAGCGTACTCAACCTGCCGCACTGAAGATGTCCTGGGAGAAGTTCCAAGAGCTGTTTAACGACAAATACTTTCCCGAAAGTATTCGTCACATGAAGGAGGTGGAGTTCATCAAATTGGAGCAGAATAATATGACCGTGTCGCAGTACGAGGCAAAATTTGCGGAGTTATCCCGGTTTGCGTCCCACCTGGTGGATAATGAAGAAAGAATGACGCGGATGTTTTTAAGAGGTTTGAAGCCGGAGATACGTCAACATCTTGTTTCTCATAAACTGTGTTTGTATTCAGATGTTGTAAATAGGGCTCAGTTGGTGGAGCGCGATAACGAGATAACGCAACCAAAAGAGAGCAGCCGGCAAAATGATAATACCAGTGAGAGCAGTCATCGAAGCGGTGACAACAAGCGTGGAGGGAATCAACAGGCCAGAAATGGTAACCACTTCGGTGGTAATCAGGGCCAAAACAATAAGAATGGACATTTCAAGAAGAGGAGATTCAACAATGATGGAAAGACGTCAGCACCAGCACCTGTCGTTAAGGAAGGAGAACGACCACCTATCATATGTTTCAAATGCGGAGGGGAGGGGCACATCAGTCCAAACTGCGCGATGCCGTCCAAAGCATGTTATAATTGTGGAAGAGAAGGTCATTTAGCCCGATTTTGTCGTTTACCGAAGACAAATTCAGCTAGGATGGAGGCACCAAAAGCCGTCCCAGAAAAGTCAAAACCGGTTGTGCAAGGGAGAGCGTTTGTTGTGAACTCCCAGAGAGCAAGGAACCCGAATGAGGTCATCACGGGTAAGCTTATTATAAACTCTAAAGAAGTTTATACTTTATTTGATACCGGTTCAACCCATTCTTTTATTTCTCCTACTTGCGCTCATCGATTAAATTTGATTCCGGAGAAATTAGACTTTGACTTATCTGTGGAAACTCCGTTGGGAGAAACCTTCATTACCTCCACTGTTTATAAGTCTTGTTTGGTTCAAGTTGGTACCCACACATTACCTATCGATCTGATTTCATTAAAAATACTTGCATTTGACGTGATTCTAGGGATTGATTGGTTAACTACTCATTATGCAAAAATTGATTGTTTTCGTAAGGTTGTTAGTTTTCATATTCCTAATCGACCTATTATGCGAATTCAAGCAACCAAACCATTAAAATCAATCGCTGTCATCTCAAGCCATAAAACTATTCGTTTATTGAAAAACGGATGTCAAGCTTTCTTAGCTCATGTCACAGATCTAAACAAAAATACGTCAGTTTTGAATGATATTTCTATTGTTAATAAATTCCCTGACGTATTCCCTGAAGAACTTCCTGGCCTACCCCCAGAGCGTGAAATTGAATTTTGTATCGATCTTGAACCCGGTACAAAACCCATTTCCAAAGCCCCATATCGAATGGCTCCTATTGAACTTCAGGAGTTAAAGATCCAACTGCAGGAATTGTTAGACATTGGCTTTATTCGTCCTAGTACTTCTCCTTGGGGAGCTCCTGTTCTATTCGTGAAGAAGAAAGATGGAAGTATGCGACTTTGTATTGATTATCGGGAGTTGAATCATGTCACCATCAAAAACAGGTACCCATTGCCACGTATTGATGACCTGTTTGACCAGTTGCAAGGAGCACAATTCTTTTCAAAGATCGATCTTCGTTCTGGATATCATCAGCTGAAGGTTAGAACTGAGGATATTCCAAAGACGGCTTTTAGAACTCGGTACGGGCATTATGAATTCCTAGTCATGTCCTTTGGATTGACTAATGCTCCTGCTGCCTTCATGGATATGATGAACCGGGTATTCAAGGAATATTTGGATCACTTTGTGGTCGTCTTTATTGATGACATCCTTATTTATTCCAAAAGCCGTGAAGATCATGAGCAACACTTGAGGCTGGTACTCCAAAAGCTTCGTGAATACAAGCTTTATGCCAAGTTGAAGAAATGCGAGTTCTGGCTGGAGGAGGTAGCATTCCTTGGGCACGTAGTATCAAGTCGTGGAATATCGGTTGACCCGGCAAAGATTGAAGCTATTCAAAGCTGGGAGCAACCTAAATCAGTGACCGAGGTACGTAGCTTTCTTGGTTTAGCTGGTTATTATCGGAGATTCGTGGAAGGATTTTCTCGAATCGCTACTCCATTAACTCAGCTGACTCGGAAAGATACAAAGTTTGGTTGGAGCGAAGAATGTGAGCAGAGTTTTCAAGAACTCAAGAGGAGACTCATTTCAGCACCTGTTCTAACAATACCATCTGGCTCGGAGGGATTTGTCATCTACAGTGATGCTTCGAGCAAAGGGTTGGGATGTGTTCTCATGCAACATGGAAAAGTCATAGCCTATGCATCAAGACAACTCAAGGAATATGAGAGGAATTATCCTACTCATGATCTAGAGTTGGCAGCTGTTGTCTTTGCACTTAAAATTTGGAGGCATTACTTGTATGGGGAGAAAGTGGAGATCTTTACGGATCATAAAAGCCTCAAATATTTCTTCACTCAAAAGGAACTCAACATGCGACAACGACGTTGGCTTGAACTGTTGAAAGATTATGATCATACCATTCAATACCATCCTGGAAAAGCGAACGTGGTAGCTGACGCATTGAGTAGAAGATCATATGCGGGTACAAGTGCAATATTAACAACGCAAAGGCCCATTTTGTGTGACTTGCAAAGGATGGAGATAGAGTTGAAGACTCCAGGGACCCATGTGATGATGGCGAATATACGAGTAGAACCGACTTTAATCGATAAAGTTAAAGCTGCTCAAGCTACAGACCTGGAGCTGATGCGTATGAAGAAGAAAGTGCAAGAAGGTGCTATATCGGAAGCAAGAATCGATGAAGAAGGAATACTTCGAGTCAACTCCAGACTTTGTGTTCCTAACAACCCTGATTTAAAGTATGAAATCATGATGGAGGCGCACAACACACCGTTTGCAATCCATCCTGGAAGTACCAAAATGTATCATGATCTTCGTCATACATTTTGGTGGAGCAATATGAAGAGAGAGATAGCGTTGTTTATCTCAAGGTGTCTAACTTGTCAACGAGTCAAAGCGGAGCATCAAGTACCAAAAGGTCCATTGCAACCACTTGAAATTCCAGAATGGAAGTGGGAGCACATTACCATGGATTTCGTTACCGGTCTTCCTAGGGTTTCTCAAGGTATTGATGCGATTTGGGTCATTGTTGATAGATTGACCAAGTCTGCTCATTTCTTACCGATACGAGAAACTTATACACTTGAACGTCTTGCTCGTATGTACATAAACGAGATTGTAAGACTGCATGGTATGCCAGTATCCATAGTTTCTGACCGAGACCCAAGATTCACTTCACGATTTTGGGTTAGTTTACAAAAAGCTATGGGCACGGAGTTACGATTTAGTTCAGCATATCATCCTCAGACGGACGGACAATCAGAGAGGACTATTCAAACTCTTGAAGATCTATTAAGACTCTGTGTCTTTGACTTCAAAGGAAGTTGGGACAAGTTCTTACCATTGGTGGAGTTTTCCTACAACAACAGTTATCAAGCAAGTATTGGCATGGCTCCATTCGAAGCATTGTATGGAAGAAAATGTCGTTCTCCAGTATGCTGGGATGAGGTGGGCGAAGCAACGTTGTTGGGACCGGAGTTGGTACGTATGACTACAGAAAAGATTCAAACGATCCGACAACGTATAAAAACCTCACAAGATCGACAAAAGAGTTATGCTGATCTTCATCGAAAGGACGTGGAATTTGATGTAGGAGATCATGTGTTCTTACGTGTTGCTCCATGGAAAGGAGTTACGAGATTTGGAAAGAGAGGAAAGCTAAATCCTCGATTCATCGGTCCATTTTTAATCCTCGATCGAGTAGGAACTGTGGCTTATAGACTCGCTTTACCGCCAAGTATGTCTCGTGTTCATAACGTTTTCCACATATCCATGTTACGCAAATATGTGGAAGACCCGAACCACATTATTGAGTTAGAACCGGACGAAATAGCGGAGGATTTGACGTATGAAGAAGTTCCTGTTCAAATCTTGGATAAGAAGGAACATATTCTACGCTCCAAGGTTATACCTCAAGTTAAAGTTTTGTGGAGAAACCACGATGTTGAGGAAATGACTTGGGAGTTAGAATCAGAAATGAAATCAAGGTATCCTTACCTCTTCGACATACCAGGTACGTACCCTAATTTCGAGGGCGAAATTTCATAAGAAGGGGAGGTTGTAAGACCCCAATTTTTATAAATAAAGATGAATTTTCTATAAATATTATTTTTGAATATTATGGAGTTAATTTGATATAATGTTATAGTTGTGGGTAATATTTATAAATTTTGCAAAGTAAGCAAGTTGTTATAAAATATTCGTTTGGTCGGAGAATATTCTTTTTGTCGGGGAATATTCGTACGACGGCACAATCATTGGTGGACCCCACAACGGAATTATTGTCGGATTGAGAAAACGACAGAATTATCTTTCTATAAAAATAACGGCTGAGGTGTTACCGTTAAAACCGTTAAAACTGTTGAACTACTCGGTAGTAAAAGTACAGTAATACGCGTGGTTGCATAGTAGCACACGGTATTGATTATTGATGCTTACGTGAGAAGTCACTCAGCTATACTCAATTATTGCTACAGTAATTGCTGCATCATATCTCTTAAATTATTGTCATAGTATCATCTGTATAATATGTTATATTATTGAGACGTTGTGGTAAGTTTGGTTATTTTATGGGGGGCCATATGTCATCATCTAAGAGTCTCGTCGTCAATAGTAATTACCGTCGTCAATAGTAATTACCATCGTCAATAGTAATTACCGTCGTCAATAGTAATTACCGTCGTCAATAGTAATTACCGTCGTCAATAGTATTTACCTTAGTCAATAGTAATTACCTTCGTCAATAGTATTTACCTTGGTCAATAGTAATTACTTTCGTCAATAGTAGTTGTCCCTTCAATATTACCAAGAGTCATTTGACCCTTCGTTAAGACCAAGAGTCATTTGACCCTTCGTTAAGACCAAGAGCCACCCTCAGTTTTTCTATAAATAGAGGCCTAGGGCTTCATTATTTTTCACGAATTCATTCAAGCTAAAGAGAGAGAAAGTATAGAGAGAATAAGAGAGAGAGAATAAAAGTATTCTGCTACATCACTTTTCCAATATCCAGTTCTTTTAAGGTAGGGAATATTATTTCTTTTATATTCATGAAGAGAACTTCTGTTATTCCATTTGTTATTATTCTGTTGGAATAACCAGTATACGCGGTCTACCCTATACTTGGTGACATTCTTCTATTATTCTGTTGGAACATCCTGTCTGTGTGTTTTACACCGGACCTGGTTCCGTTTATTATTCTGTTGGAACATCCTGTCTGTGTGTTTTACACCGGACCTGGTTCCGTTTTATTATTATTCTGTTGGAATATCCTGTCTGTGTGTTTTACACCGGACCTGGTTCCATTATTTATTATTCTGTCGGAATATCCTGTCTGTGCGTTTACGCCGGACCTGGTTCCATTATTTATTATTCTATTGGAATAACCTGTCTGTGCGGTCTATCGCATGCATGGTGATTTCTTTTGTTATTCCATTCTTTATTGTACTCAGTTGGTTAAGTTTTGACTTCTATACTCCATGAAATTTGTGGAATATCCTTGATAGTTGCGTTTCATCCAGTATCTTTTCAAGAAAATATTCTTCTAAGCATTCTTGAATTTTACTCCACAATGCAGTATCATGTTGACAATTTGGACGTTGTTAATTCCTGGATAAATTAATTCTTGAACTTGTTTTATTGAATTCTTATATCATTGTCATCATCCTCATGTTTATAAAATGTTGAAAGTCATCTGTGGCCTGTATTGCATAGATGGACTTGGTATGATTATGACCAGGGATTATTCGGTATAATCATGACCGTAATGTTACAAATGATGTGGTAAAAGTCCTCATTGGCCCGTAGTGCATTGATGGACAGTTGTTGGCATGATCATGACCATTAATGAATACACGAATATCCTTGGCCGTAGTGCAGGGGTGATTCGATGATGTGGATTATTTTATTAAGCTGAGTCTCAGCGATTACAGTGTTGAAAAACTTTTTAAATCATAAAAGATAGTAGAGTTTATTTTCTACTTGACTCTTTTAATGGATTGCTTGTTCCGCTACAGTTAAACTTGATGTCTATTATATTTTATCAGTTTAACATTGTTGAAGGCTAATGATAATTTATTCTGCATTATCTTAGTCATAATATTTCTTACTGGGCTAGTTGAGCTCACCCTTTCTTTCACTGTTCTCTTCAGGAAATGAGAACGTAGCTGGGACAAGTCGGGGTACGGAGTGATGGTCCGAATGATAGTATTAGTTAGTAGTCCTCACTATTCTATGTAATGGTGTGTTAATAAATGTAATGAGGACTCCTTTTGAGTATGAATACTCTCTAGAAGATAATATTTGTGTTCAAACTCACAGTTTATGTTTTGTCGTATTGTACACGACAGATGTATTAATCAGTTGTATTTGTATTCTGTACTATGTATCTGACGACCCAAGATGGGTGATGTATACCTAATTTTGGGGGCGTCACACCAATGCTTGCATGGTAACTGTTGTTGTAGGTGAATTCTGCCAGTGGTAAGTGATCATCCCAGTTCCCTTTGAAATCCATGGTGCACACTCTAAGCATATCTTCTAATGTATGGATTATTCGTTTGCTTTGGCTGTCTGTTTGAGGATGGTACGCCGTACTCATTCTCAATTGTGTTCCCATGCATTCTTATAGTATCTTCCAGAAATTTAACATGAATCTCGGATCTCTGTCTGCTACAATTGACACTGGAACTCGATGTCTCGAAACGATCTCCTTGACGTATAACTTTGCCAACTGATCAAGATTGAATATAATCTTTATTGGCAAAAAGTGTGATGATTTCATCAGTCTATCAACTATCACCCAAATTGCATTGTATCCTTTCTGATTAGTTGGAAGACCTACCACAAAATTCATTGTGATATGCTCCCACTTCCATTCTGGTATTTTTAATGGTTAAAGTAATCCGCTTGGTCTCTGATGCTCGGCCTTGACTCTTTGACACATCAAGCATTTTGCGACACATTCTGCAACATCTCGTTTCATATTTGACCACCAAAAATTCTATCGTAAATCTTGATACATCTTCGTACTTCCTAGATGAATGGAATATCTTGAGTTATGAGCTTCAATCAAGATTTCATCTTTAATATCTGGTACTGCTGGAACCCAAATTCTTCCTTCAAACCTTAGTAGTCCTTTGGCATCGATCTTGAACTTCTTCTCACTACCTTCGGACATTCTTTCTTTGATTTTCTCACATTCTTCATCTTGTAGGTTAGCATTCTTCACTTTGTCAACTAAAGTTGGACTAGCTTACATCTGGAACAATCTTTCATCACATTCTTTTGAAAATTTGATTTCCAGCTCTAGTCTTGCCATTTCTGAAATAAGCTCCTCCTGAGTAGTTAACAACATCAACTTCTCCCGGCCCTTTCTACTCAAGGCATTGGCAACCACATTTGTTTTACTCGGATGATAAAAGATCACAATCATAATCTTTTATCAGTTCTAACCATCTCTTCTGACGCATGTTTAAATCTTTCTGTGTGAAAATATATTTCAGACTTTTATGGTCCGTATATATCTCACATTTATCTCTATAGAGATAATGCCTTCATATCTTCAGAGCAAATACCACCGTAGCCAACTCCAAATCATGAGTCGGGTATCATTTCTCATAGTCCTTCTGTTACCCTGATGCATACGTAATGACTTTGCCATTTTGCATAAGCACACAGCCTAGTCCTTTATGCGATGCGTCACTATACACCATAAAGTTTCCTGTATTATCTGGTAATGACAACACAGGCGCCATGCTAAGCTTCTTTTTCAAATCCTGAAAGCTCTCTTCACACTTCTCCGTCCAGACAAATTTTACGGCTTTCCTTGTCAAATTCGTTAACGGAGTGGAAATCTTGGAAAAGTCCTGAATAAACCGTCTGTAGTAACCTACCAATCCCAGGAAACTTCTCACCTCTGATGGAATCTTTGGTTGTTCCCAATTTATTACAGCTTCCACCTTCTATGGATCCACTGAAATCCCATCTTTATCAATCACATGCCCAAGAAATTGTGCACGTTCTAACCAAAATTCACAGTTAGAGAATTTCACGTACAATTTTTCCTTCTTAGCGTCTCCAACGTCAAACGTAAATGTTCCACGTGTTTTCCTTGAGATTTGGAGTACACTAGGATATCATCAATGAATATCACCAATGAATATCACCACAAACTTATCTAGAAATGGTTTAAACACCATGTTCATCAAATCTATGAATGTTGCAGGGGCTTTAGTTAAACCAAAAGACATTACCAAAAACTCATAGTGTCCATACTGAGTTCTGAATGTCGTCTTAGGTACATCCTCCTTCCTTACTTTTAATTGATGATTCCCGCTTCTCAAATCTATCTTCGAGAAGCACTTGGCTCCTTTCAATTGACAAAACAAGTCATCTATTCTTGGCAACGGATACTTATTCTTAATAGTGACTTTGTTTAACTCCCTATAATCAATGCAAAGATGCATTGACCCATCCTTTTTCATCACGAATAATACCGACGCTCCCCACGGTGACACACTCGGCTTAATGTATTTCTTATCTAGCAGTTCTTGTAATTATACCATTTGCTCCTTCATCTTTACCAGAGCCATCCTGTAAGGGGCCTTCGATATCGGAGTAGTTCCTGACGCTAAATCGATAACTAACTCAATCTCTCTATCAGGCGGAAGTCTTGGCAAATCCTCCAAAAATAAGTCCACAAAATCCCTACCAACCGGTATCTCCTCCAGTTTCACACCCTTCTTTTGAGTATCGACTATATAAGCTAAATATCCTACACAGCCTCAAACTCAATAACTTCTTGGCTTGCATAATCGTCAGACATCTCGCTTGTCTAGGTGACTTGCTGCCGTAGAAAACTACCTTTAACTGAGTCATAAGGTTTACACTTTTCTTTTGGCAATCAATTATTGCTCCATAATTAAATAGCCAATCCATTCCCAATATAACATCAAACTCTCCCAGTTTTATCGGGATTAAATCTACTGTCATAACATTTCCTTTAATATTCACCCTACAATTCTTGTATGTGAACTTAACAGGAATCACCTCCCTATTCAAAATTTCTATGTTTAAAGGAAAATTCAACTCTTCACTAGGCAACCCTAACCTCTTAGCAAATTCATCAGATATAAACGAGCAAGTAGCACCCGAATTATAAAATACATATGCATTTATATCATTGATTGTGATAATACCTGATACAACATCTTTTGATTGCACTGCATCCTGCACAGTCATGTTGAAGGTTCTGGCTGTGGGTCTGCTCGATGACGTTGGTCCAGCAATAGCCAACGTACCTCCACTACCACATCCCTTGCTTCCAGTTGCATCTCCAGCTTTCTTCTTAAGGCACTCGTGAGTAAGATAAGCCTTTGACCCACATGTGTAGCAAGCATTCTTCTTAGGTTGATGGCAATTCAGAGCAATGTGACCCTCATGGCCACAGTTGAAGCACACTCGCTTACCCCTTAAGCACACGCCAGTGTGATTTTTACCACATGTAGCACACGCTTCAAACTTCCTCTTCTACTGGTTACTCTGTTGACTTCCAACACCAACACCCGCATTCCACTTCTTCTTCGGGTTATTATGATTCCCACCACTACTACCACCATTCTTTCCTTCATTCTCACTCTTCTTCTTTCTTTGTTCCTAATTATATTTCTTCACAGCATCGCTTCCACCCTAAGCGATATTCTCCTTCTCAAGCACTGCTGCAAACGTCTTCAATTGAAACATGGAGACTCTGCTGTATAACCAGGGCTTCAGTCCCTACTCAAATCTTCTAACCTTGCGCATTTGTGTTAACTTGATATGGCACAAACCTCGCCAACTCATTGAACTTTGCTGCATACTCCGACACTGTCATTGAGCCCTACTTCAGCTCTAAAAACTGCACCTCCATTTGATTCTGCGAACTCTCTGGGAAATAGGTCTCAAAAAAGATTTTCTTGAACCTACTCCAAGTCATCAGTCCCTGACCTCCTCAGGTTTAATTGGCTTGTCACCAATAACTAGCCTCTTCTTTCAACATAAATGTTGCGAAAGCAGTCTTCTGGTCCTTATCGACTCTAGCAATATCAAAAACTTTCTCTATTTCCATGATCCAGGTCTTTGCCTCAACTGGATTCATGGACCCCCGAATCTCTGGTGGTCCAACCGCCTAGAAATCTTTGAAGGTCGCAGCTTGATTCTGCTGTTGATTCTGCAGCGCTCCCGCAGGTAACGTCACCAACTGCTGAACTTGGTTAGCATCAGTGTTGTTGTTATTGGTAGATCCCGCAAGGGTTCTTTGTCGTGGATGACATCTTGGAGGTATTTTCTGTTAAAATACACTTATTAGATTATTACTCAACCTTTTAAGTATTTTCTACTTAACTCGCACATCATAAAAGATAATCACATAACATATTATATCTTGAATAAATATTAACATTTTATTCATTCATAATCTTTTTTTTAAACATAAAAACAATAATATCACTGCTATTTACATCACCTTCCTAAACTACTAAAGTTTCAGGATAACATCATCATCATATCCCATTGGTTATATAATACTTGGAATTTACATCTTATTTACTAATTAATACACAACAGTTACATTCTTTATGATGACCTACTAAAATGTTGCATAGCCTTACAACGCTCCTCTTCCATAATACGGAACATTGTTCTGCTATCTAACATGTACCATGGCAGCGTCTCGAACTGAATCGGATAATACATAACTCGGCCTTGAGCTCGGTTTATCATGGTGTTGAAAACACCATTCATCTCCTCCATCTTGATCTTCTTTGCTTGTACTTCCCCCTCTGTTACTCCTGCATGCTGAGAAGCTTCCTCGTACGCGTCTTCAACTATTGCTCTCTTGGTGGATTCTTCTTTCAATTTATCCTTCAGCTTAGCAATCTCCTCCATCAGCTGCTCATTCTCCCCCTCAGTGTGAATCAGCTTCCATTCAACATTACTCAAACGCTCATCAAGATCCCAGATCTCATCGTCCTTCTGCGCCATCGAAGTCTGACGTTCAACTACTAGCTCCTCCAACTCCTCGACTCTATCCTGAAGCTCAATATTGCAGTCGTATACTTCGTCGTACATATGAGCTGCGATAAAGTTTGGTGAAAACTCTTCCTCCTCCTCATCCTCATTCGTCTGTAGCAGCTCCACGGGGTCTTCCTCCACCGTCTCTACCACGTCCTCATCACCAGGTATCCCTTCCTACTCCAACTCTGGGGCATGGCCAACCATTATGACCAACGGAGATGACTCCCTTGGCACTAGTTGTTCCAAAACTACCTGAATATCTCGAGGCTCCTCTTCTCTAGGAATCTGAGGTCCCTCCTCCCTAGCCTAACTGGATTCTCCCACATTAGCCATCCTGACAATAAAAATTTTAAGTTTTTAATTACTAATCGTAACTATTCAACACTCTCGAGCACATAGGTTGCAACCACATAAGCATATAAAGTGTTTTATTATTTCTTTCTTAAAACTCAATAAGAGTTTATTACCACTATCTTTTCAAAGGTTACTTCCTAAGGTTTTTCCCCCACCTAAGGCTCATAACCTAAAGCTTTGATACCAACTTATGACACCCCCAAATCTGGGTACTTCATTCCCACGAGATTTGGTGTTCACTTTCCATTCATTCAATTCTAACTACCCAAATATAATAAAATTTAAACAATAAATCTTCCCATTAAAGGGTTACATAACTTAATCAATAAATCTCTCATGTTATCTAACCATTAAAACATACATCAAGTGCGAAAAATTAAATAATTACATCACAATAATTTAAGCAAAGTCTGACATCATAAAAGTCAACAATTTATAAGTCTTCAACACTTGTTCATTTTTCCTTTCTCTTTGCTAGTAGTAGGTTCATCAACCTTCTCAACTTTAGCTGCAATGATTTTATATGCAAGAGTGAGTAAAATAAATGCTCACTTAAAATGGCAATGAATAATATTAACATAATAACTGTCAATGAACAGGCTCAATAGAACTGAATAATATTCTCTTTCAATGATAATCAAGAACTGAAAACAGAATTTAAAATTTATCTGAGGGTCACAAGACCATGAACTATGTCTAAGGTTATAAGTGTTCTTTCAACTTAAACCTAAACAGTTATAAGACTATAGGGACTCCTCGTACTTAGGGTGATCAGCCCTTCGTACCATATATTGTGCATAAACATCTAAACGCTTCGCGTAATAATCCCCCATAATAGGGTTGTTCTTCTCAGTTTTAGAATACAAGTCCACACCAAAGTAAGTATGGTTTGGATAAGCTTCAAGGGTAATTTAGAGTTCAACGAACATCAACTAAGGATTAGTTGAATCACAAGTGTAATAACACTATGCTATGAAATAATCACGAGTCATAAGCGAAATCAACATTATACATCGAAATCATGCTTTAGAAATGAACTAGAAAGCATAGGCATGGAATATTATAACAAACCTTACTTGAACAACAATAAGCTAAGGATATAATCATACTCAATAAAAGAAGTGAGTTAATGAACGTGCATGATTAATAACAAGTTGAGGAATAAAACTTGCTCAACATAAGAATAACAGAATTTAGGAACTTGCATAATAAGAAACAAAATAAAGATAGGAACCCTTCTCAAAGTAAGAGTTTGGTTGAAGAGTTTGCATGAACATAATCAATTTAGAACATATATATAAGAAAGGTACTTGCCCAATGTATCAATAAGGTTTAAGCACTTACACAATCATAAAATTAGAGTTAGAGAACTTGCCTCGCACGTAGGTTAAAAAATCACTACTCACGTTCACCACAAGTCCTACACATACCATATGTATTGACAATACTCATTAGTTACACTAATATTAACTTCATGAGTTTATTTTCCACTTTTATTATAGCTCACAAACTAAGTTTAAGTTTAAACAACATCACATCATTTTATGAGCATCACATTTTTAGCTCTATTACAACTAATTAAACTATCATGTCATTGCACCATATACACATTAATAACTTGATACAACATCATATTACATGTTCAACATGTTATCATGCTCTTTAGATTAGGTTATACTAACACACAAAGGACTGCACCTGCATTCATGCATCCCGACGCCCTTCGATTTCCTCTGAGTGCATAACAGTCCTAACGATGGCCATTTTGACCCCTAATAACGACATCAAATTGAAAAACTTAAAGTATAAAAGTTGTAGGCCTATTCGTCCTCGTTCCGGATCATCTTGAATCGTATCAATCGGAGTTCGTATGAAAAGGTTATGCTCATTTTAGTAAAACATGTCCGGTCAGATTTTCTTAACATTTGTAGGTCTGCCTACCCCCTCGCCGGGGCAGGGGTTTTGCACTATAAAATCCCACCGGGGCAGGGGCCCCGCTAGGGTGGATCAAAAATGCACTGGTACGCCCACCGGGGCGGGGGTACCCAGTATTAGCTTCTGCAGTTCGCAAACAAACACTGCAGAAAGCCAAATTAGGCCTAAAAACTCCTTTCTAACAACCATTCCAACTTACCCAAGTTGTAATATATTTACAGAAATATAAACTAATGTTTCTAACACATTTCTAACCACATAAACATCAAAATTATAACCTTTAATTTCACTACATATTTCTATTATTTCTTCTTCTTTTGACATTCATAGCGAAATTCATAACTGTGAATTCGTTTTATAACCAAAATCGTTCGTTTAACTCATAATGTTTTCACTTCTTCATGTATTTTTACAATCAACCAACAACTACTAGTTTATTGCATGAATTGAACATCAATTTTAATTCTAAAGTAAGCCATATCACATATATATATCATTGTAATTCAACTTCTTCACTACTAACATAATTTCGTGAAATTAATTACTCTAAACTATGAATGAATGATATAAAACAGTTTATAATCATCTACTAACACATACTAACTCTTAATTTCCACAATTATTCATAAAACATCATTCACATAAAACTTTTGATAAAAATAAATACAAAACCTTAAAAGATAGGATTATACATTTGCTAGAAGATGATTACAGAACTTTTGATTACTACTCCTTCTTGGTCTTGCAAAACTTCTTCTCACAAATTTCTCTCTCAAACTCTCTCTAGAACTCTCTCTTTTCTCCCTTATTTTTCTTTCTGTTTTCTTTTGTTCTTTCTTAGGCTTAAGCCAACACTTAACGTAAAACTAAAACAGACGCTAACGTAAAATAAAACTGACGTATAATAATAAGGCTACTAAATACATATCAGTTATTTTTATTTTAAACTTAAAAGCCATAAGGGTTTTTTTGGTAAAACTAATTAAAATAATGACTTAATTATTCCTTAAACCTTGTTTGGCAAAACAAGATTAAAATAAGAATTTCAAAAGTTCTAAGGCTTTGTTTGGTAAAATCAATTTAAAACTCTTTTAATTTATTTTCATAACTCATTTATAATATAGTTTATTATCACACTTTATTCAATTAAATTTTTATATTCAAATTTAATTAAATTAAAACTAACAACAACTTATTAAATTAATTTGCCACATAACCCAATATAACAAAATTATAATTTCCATTATAATTTTATTCAATAAATTAATACATCATTTTAATTACTAAATTAAATTAAAATAACATTATAGTAATTCTTTTAATTCTTATCAACTCTCTAATTTAATTATTAAATTAAATTAGAATATTATCTCATAATAATTAACTCATCACTCTTTTATTTTAATTAACTTCAAAATACCAAATTATCAATTATCAACTTAATTAACATATTACCTTAATGAAGTTAATTCTCACAACCCATAAATTATTTATTTAACAATAAACACATAAATTAAAATATTTATTTAATTCAATAAATATTTGAAATTATAAATAAAATTCTGAATTGTTACATAAAAAGGTTAGGTGAGAGTTAGTAAGTTGTAATTATTACATTCATGCACCTCATTCTCTTCTCTTACTTGGGTCGAAAATCTTGGGCCTTATTTTGTCCCATTTGTTTTAAATTTCTAATGCTTTATTTACTAAACAAATGTCTCACATGTTCCTTAACAAATAGATTTAGCTTGGGCCACTTAATTTAATGTGTTGGGCTTTCTAATTAATTTCTTGGGCTTTGAAAATTATCATAGTCCAATACTTTTAATTTTATCCTGCCATAATCATTTAATTATGATTTCCATTTACTCAATTGGGATACAAATCCTTACTCATGTACATTTAATTTTTTAACCTAATTAGACTCTCTTTAATTAGGTTATAAAATTAATTAATTGAAATGTATAAAATAAATCTCTTGGGATTAGTATATATTTTAAATACTATTATTTTTCTGTACCATAACCCTAAAGTTATTAAATTTTTCATTCATAATATATAATTAGATTATATTAGTTTTTTTTATTTGTTTATATAATAAACAAATATAAACAATCACATAATATTCATATTCATTTACTCACATATTCATATAAAATAATTTAATAGGTTGAGACATGTTCCACAAATCTCTTAGATTAGGTCACCAGTATATAATTAAAATATTATGACCACTAAATAAAGGTAACCCTTTTAGGTTATTTAATTCTCATATCTAATTTATAACGTTAGGCTATAAAGCTTTCTTTAATTCTTTTTTTATATAAAGAATAAATATATACATATTTACAATATATGTGTATACACTTGAAATTTCGTTTTCCTGTTACTAACTATGTAGGAGGATAAGAGCGTCTTTTTCACACTCCAAAGATAACCCTAGAGGACCACAACATCAATTCTAACCCCGGAGATAGCCCCGGGAGATCCAGTTTCCAACCCCGGAGATGACCCCGGGAAATCAGTTTCCAACCTGAGAGATAACCCCGAAAAAATCAGTTCTAACCTCGGAGATAACCCCGAGGAATGCAGTTTAAATATCGAAAATCGCACCGGAGAAGACCGTGTCATCTCAGAGATAACCCCGAGATACTCAGTCTCAGTCCCGAAAACAACATCGGGAAAGACAGCGTCAACCTCGAAGATATCCCCGAGGCATGCAGTTGCAGTTCCGGAGATAACCCTGGAAATGCTTGTTCCAAACCCATGCAATCAGCTTCAAACACTCGACAATGGCCCCGAGTGTAAGACCCCAACTTATTAATAAATAAAATCAAATTTTCTCTAATTATTATTGTGAATAATAAGGTGTTAATTTGATATAATATTTTGGTTATGGGTGAAATGTGCAAATTTTACAAAATAAACAAGTGATTATAAAATATTCATTTTGTCGAAAAATATTCGTTTGGTCGTGGAATATTCTTTCTGTCGGGAAATATTCGTACGACGGCGCAGCTATTTGTGGGCCCCATAACGGAAAACGGTTGGATGAAGATAACGACAAAAATTGAGTTTTTATAAATAACGGCGTAGTTGTTACCGTTAACATTGTTGAATACCCGGTGGTTAAAATACAGTAATACGCGTTGTTGCACAGTAGCACACAGATTGCACATTATTTTAGAATTATTGATTCTTACGAAGGAAGGCACTACTTAATAATTGTTACAGTAGTTACTTTTTAATATTTTATTTTATTGATTAAATATTTGCTGCATTGATATTTTATATTATTGTTGTTTCAATAATTGTCACTGCACAGTATTTTCCATTATCAGATCAATAATTCATATTATTTGAATAATATTATTAGATAACATTATTGGCAATGTCTAGAAAGTTCTGTCTAAGGAGACGTTTGGTCATCTAATTGCGCGCCAGTAAGGAGAAATCCTTATTAGAAAGTCCCCTCTTTCTTGAGAACGGCCTGGTTGTCATAAATGTGATTCTGTAATATTAATTATTGATTCATATGATAAGGACATATTTATTTTATGTGAATATAAATGTTTGATATATTTTGTGGTTAAAAATGAAGGAGTTAATGTTGAGGTGTTTTATCAGTATTTTTGTCAGAACGGAGGTATTAAAAATCAATCAGGGTTTTTGAGATATATTGCGGGGGTTATAATTTTTAATCCGACCGTTGGATCGTTGTAATTTTTGGATATGTTATACATATATAAGTTGAGTATACGTCCACAAATTTTGAACCGTTAAAAATGAACGTATGATTTGTTATGAATTTTACGAGATGACTGGTTCAGAAATTGTTGAATTTTTGGAGTTAATCATTTTGGTGGAAAATTTTAGAATTGGTGGGCCCCACTGTTGGTTGGTGAAAAAATGTGCTGAGATTTTTATTCAAATGTGGTGGGTGGGAATAGTAGCAGGTAAAGCCATCAGGTTGCAGGTTAAGTCTGCTTCGGCGTGCTAACATTTTCCTATAAATAGAGGGCTAAGTTAGAATTGAAAATCACACCAGAATTCATAAGTTTTTCTCTCTTTCTCTCTCTAGATTATTGAGTGTATTTTGTGAGTATTTAGATACTTTGAGAGTTGCTATTCAACACAAGTTTCATTCAGCCTCATTTCCGATATTCAGTTAGAAGTACGATTATTTTGAGGTAAGGGATATTATTTTCTTCTTAAATGATATTATTTCTTCAATATCATTTTTCTAAAATATTGATATGAACTTTTTATCAAATTTGGAACTTTTTGTGTCGGGGTTACTATTCACGTATACGGCACTATTCACGTATACGGCACTATTCACGAATATGGCACTATTTACCAAAAAATAAAATTTTTCTTTTTGTCCAAGATGTCTATTATGGTTACTATCTTTGATTGTATCCATGTTTTGATCTTTATTTTTGAATTCTCCTTCACAATTGGTTATTATGGAGTATTATTGCACTTGGATAAACTATAATACGAATCCCTAAGATTTGTCCTTCTGTCTCATTAGATTCGTTTTCTTTAAGATAATTTTTCATCATCCTCAGTCCTAAATGATGATATTACTGAATATCTTTGGCCTGTAGTGCAAAGATGAATGATTAACTGATGAATATCTTTGGCCCGTAGTGCAAAGATGAACAGGTGTTGAGATGAACATGACCGACTGGTGTTACAAATGAATATCTTTGGTCTGTAGTGCAAAGATGAATATTTGATTCAAGATGTATATTGATTGATGTTACAGGGATAAAATATTGATGATGGACTTTTAAATCTTAGAAGCTAGTAGAATTCTTTCTCTACTTGACTCTTCTAATGGTTTGCTGTTTCCGCTGCAGTTGTTGATCTAAAACTTGTTGTCTATTATATTTTATCAGATTTTTTCCCTGTTGAAGACTAATGATAAGTTGTTGTTTATTGTCTTAGTCATAATATTCTTTACTGGGCTAGTTGAGCTCACCCTTTCCTTTTTGTTCCATTTTTCTCAAGAGGCGAGAATATAGCGGGAACTAGTCGGGGTGTGGAGTGATGTTTCCAGTGTTAGCAGTGCTCACTATTTTATAAAATAGTGTTTCAATAATTGTAATGAGGACTTATTTGAGTGTGGATATTGTCTAGAAGACAATATTTGTATTTAAACTCACAGTATTTGTGTTGTCGTATTTTGCACGACAATTATTATAATGAAGTTGTATTTGTTTCTGTACCATGTATTTGGCGACTCAGAATGGGTGATGCATACCTATTTTGGGGGTGTCATAGTTGGTATCAAAGCTTAGGAATATGGTCTCTAGCAGAGATCGGGGAATAGAACTAGGAGGGGAGAGACGAGTAAATCCTTCGCTAGTGTGTCCTACCTAAGCTTATTTGTTGGTCGGTCATAATATAGGGATATTATGTGATATGTTAATTTGTTTAATTAACCCTTATTTTATGGCAGTATTTGAGAATGGCAGCCGAGAACGTTAACAATGGAGTATATGATACTGTGGAATAACCTTTAGTCACAAACCAGGAGAACGTGCAACAGGAAGGCAATATTCCTCCTGTAAACAACGTTACCGGGAAAACGATGAATGATGGAATGTTTAGGAGCTTCTTGCAGTTCATGCAAAATCAGACGAGGGAGACTCGTGTACAAAATACGGGTAGAAATGATGGCAACGCGCAGTTTGTCACAGCCAAGCAGTTCAAGGAGTTGGGACCACCAGAATTCTGGGGAAAGCCGGATCCAATTAAGGCAGAAACGTGGGTCAAACAAATTTCGAAGATATTTGATGTCTTGGGATGCACAGAGGAACAGAAGGTTCCATTCGCCACATTTATGTTCCGTGGTGAGGCAGATTACTGGTGGAAATCTGTAAAGCGTACCCAGCCAGCCGCACTCAGTATGTCTTGGGAAACGTTTCAGAAGCTGTTCAATGATAAGTACTTTCCTGAAAGTATTCGTCATATGAAGGAGGTAGAATTTATCAGACTAGAACAAAACAACATGACCGTGTCTCAGTACGAGGTGAAGTTCGTGGAGTTATCTAGGTTTGCACCTCATTTGGTGGAGAACGAGGAACGTATGACAAGGATGTTTTTGAGAGGTCTAAAACCCGAGATTCGGCAATATCTTATCTCTCATAAATTTTCTTTATATTCAGATGTTGTGAACAAGGCTCAATTATTAGAGCGAGATAATGAGTATGTTCAACCAAGGGACCACAACCAGGGTCATACCGGTGGCAGCGGTCATCGAAGCAATGACAACCAGAGGGAAGAAAAGCATTCAGACAAAAGTGGTAACCACTCTGGTGGTAATCGTGGCCGTGATAATAGATGGAGCGAGTCGGGAGGAGATTTCAAGAAGAGAAGGTACAACAATGATAACGTGAAGACGTCAGCACAAACATCAACTGTTTTTAGGGGAGGAGAACGACCACCGGTCGTATGTTACAAATGTGGGAAAGAGGGACATATCAGCCCAAACTGCCCACAACAATCCAAGGTATGTTATAATTGTGAAAAGGAGGGTCATATAGCTCGAGAGTGTTCTGTAGCAAAACCAAGTTCAGCGGGGATGGTGACTCCAAAAGTTATCCCGGCTAAGTCGAAATCAGTGGTTCCTGGAAGGGCGTTTGTCGTGACTGGCCAAAACGTGAGAAACCCGAACGAGGTGATCATGGGTAAGCTAATCTTGAATTCTTGCGAAGTTTATACATTATTAGATATTGGTTCTACCCATTCCTTTATCTCTCCTGCTTGTGCTCAACGTTTAAACTTGACCCCGGAGAAATTAGACTTTGACTTATCTGTTGAAACTCTGTTAGGAGAAACGTTCGTTACATCTACAGTTTATAAATCTTGCTTAATCCAAGTTGGCACAATCACATTACATGTTGACCTTATCTCTTTAAAGATACTTGCTTTAGATGTAATTTTAGGAATTGATTAGTTAACTATTCATCATGCCAAAATTGATTATTTTCGTAAGGTTGTTAGTTTTCATATTCCTAACCAACCTGTTATGCGAATTCAAGTACCTAAACCATTAAAATCAATCGCTGTTATATCAAGCCATAAAGCCATTCGTTTATTGAAAAACTGATGTCAAGCTTTCTTAGCCCATGTTATGGACTTGAACAAAAACACGTCAGATTTGAATAATATTTCTGTTATTAGTGAATTTTCTGACGTATTTCCTAAAGAACTTCCTACTCTACCCCCAGAACGTGAAGTTGAATTCTTTATTGACCTTGAACCCGGTACAAAGCCCATTTCTAAAATCCCATATCGAATGGCTCCTATTGAATTTCAGGAGATAAAAGTCCAATTACAGGAATTGTTAGACATTGGTTTCATTCGTCCTAGTATGTTTCCTTGGGGTACTCCTGTTTTATTCGTAAAAAAGAAAGACGGGAGTATACGACTTTGTATTGACTATCGAGAATTGAACCATGTCACCATCAAGAATAGGTATCCACTACATCGTATTGATGACATGTTCAACCAATTGCAAGGAGCACAATTCTTTTTAAAGATCGATCTTCGTTCTGGATATCATCAGCTAAAGATTAAAACTGAGGATATTCCAAAGACTGCCTTCAGAACTCGGTACGGGAATTACGAATTCTTAGTCATGTCTTTTGGATTGACTAATGTTCCTGCTACTTTCACAGATATGATGAACCGTGTATTCAAGGAATATTTGGATTAGTTTGTTGTTGTCTTTATTAATGACATCCTCCTCTATTCCAAAAGCCGTGAAGATCATGAGCACCATTTGAAGCTGGTACTGCAAAGGCTTCGTGATAACAAGCTATATGCTAAGCTGAAGAAATGCGAGTTCTGGCTTGAGAAAGTAGCATTCCTTGGGTATGGGGTGTCAAAACATGGAGTATCTGTCGACCCGGCGAAGATTGAAGGCATATAAAGTTGGGAGCAACCAAAGTAGGTGACCGAAGTACGTAGCTTTCTGGGCTTAGCTGGTTACTATCGGAGATTCGTGGAAGGATTTTCTCGAATCGCTACTCCGTTAACTCAGCTGACTTAGAAAGATAAAAAATTCGTATGGAGTGAGGAATGCGAGAAGAGTTTCCAAGAACTCAAGAGGAGACTCATTTCTGTACCTGTTCTAACAATACCATCTAGTTCGAATGGATTTGTTATCTACAGAGATGCTTCAGGCAAAGGGTTAGGATGTGTTCTCATGCAACATGGGAAAGTCATAGCCTATGCCTCGTGACAACTCAAAGAATATGAGAGCAATTATCCTACTCATGATTTGGAGTTGGCAGCAGTCATTTTTGTGTTGAAGATCTGGAGACACTACCTGTATGGGGAGAAAGTGGAGATCTATACAGATCATAAAAGCCTCAAATATTTCTTCACCCAAAAGGAACTCAACATGCGGCAACGACGTTGGCTCGAGCTGTTGAAAGATTACGATCATACCATCCAATATCATCCTGGAAAAACAAACGTAGTAGCTGACGCATTGAGTAGAAGATCATATGCGGGTACGAGTGCAATGTTGTTAACACAAAGGCCCATTTTGTATGACTTGCAAAGGATGGAGATAGAGATGAAGGCTCCAAGTACCCACATGATGATATCAAATATACGAGTAGAACCGACTTTAATCGATAAAGTTAAAGCTGCTCAAGCTACGGACATGGAGCTGATGCGTATGAAGAAGAAAGTGCAAGAAGGTGTTATTCCAGGAGCAAGAATCGATGAAGAAGGAATACTTCGAGTCAACTCCAGACTTTGTGTTCCTAACGATTTTAACTTGAAGCATAGAATAATGATGGAGGCACACAACACACCGTTTGTAATCCATCCTGGGAGTACCAAAATGTATCACGATCTTCGACATACATTTTGGTGGAACAATATGAAAAGAGAGATCGCGGAGTTTATTTCAAGGTGTTTAACTTGTCAACGTGTAAAAGCGGAGCATCAAGTACCAAAGGGTCCATTGCAACCACTTGAGATTCCAAAATGGAAGTGGGAACACATTACTATGGATTTCGTTACGGGTCTTCCCAAGGTGTCTCAAGGCATAAATGCGATTTGGGTCATTGTTGATAGATTAACCAAGTCTGCCCATTTCTTGCCTATACGTGAGACTTATTCTCTTGAACGTCTTGCTAGTATGTACGTGAATGAGATTGTGAGATTGCATGGCATGCCAGTATCCATAGTTTCGGATCGGGACCCAAGATTCACTTCACAATTTTGGGTTACCTTATAGAAAGCTATGGGCACGAATTTACGATTCAGTTCAGCATACCATCCTCAAACGGACGGGCAATCAGAGAGGACTATTCAAACCCTTGAAGATCTATTAAGACTCTGTGTTCTAGATTTCAAAGGAAGTTGGAATAAGTACCTACCATTGGTGGAATTCTCCTACAACAACAGTTATCAGGCAAGTATAGGCATGGCTCCATTCGAGCCGTTGTATGGACGAAAGTGTCGTTCTCCAGTATGATGGAACGAGGTGGGAGAAGCAACGTTGTTGGGACCAGAATTAGTACACATAACTACAGAGAAGATCCAAACGATTTGACAACGTATACAAACGGCACAGGATCGACAAAAGAGTTATGCTGATCTTCATCGAAAGGATGTAGAATTTAGTATTGGGGATCATGTATTGTTACGCGTTGCACCATGGAAAGAAGTTACAAGATTTGGGAAGAGAGGAAAGCTCAATCCACGATTTGTTGGTCCATTTGAAATTCTTGACCGAATAAGAAATGTGGCATATTGACTCGCATTACCTCTAAGCACGTCTCGTGTTCATAATGTTTTTCACGTATCTGTGCTTCGTAAATATGTGAAAGACCCGAACCACATAATTGAGTTAGAACCAGACGAGATATCCGAAGATTTAACGTACGAGGAGGTACCTGTTAAGATCTTGGATAAGAAAGAGCATGTTCTACGCACGAAGGTTATACCACAAGTTAAGGTTTTGTGGAGAAACTATGCTATTGAAGATATGACCTAGGAGTTGGAATCAGAAATGAAAGTGAGGTATCCTCACCTTTTCGAAACACCAGGTACGTACATCAATTTCGAGGATAAAATTTCTTAAGGAGGGGAGGTTGTATGACCCCAACTATTAATGAATAAAATCAAATTTTCTCTAATTATTATTGTGAATAATAAGGTGTTAATTTGATATAATATTTTAGTTATGGGTGAAATGTGCAAATTTTGCAAAATAAACAAGTGATTATAAAATATTCATTTTGTCGGGGAATATTCGTTTGGTCGTGGAATATTCTTTCTGTCGGGAAATATTCGTACGACGGCGCAGCTATTTGTGGGCCCCATAACGGAAAACGGTTGGATGAAGATAACGATAAAAATTGAGTTTTTATAAATAACGGCGTAGTTATTACCGTTAACACTGTTGGAATACCCGATGGTTAAAATACAGTAATACGCGTGGTTGCATAGTAGCACACGGATTGCACAATATTTTTGAATTATTGATTCTTACAAATGAAGGCACTACTCAATAATTGTTACAGTAGTTACTGTTCAATATTTTATTTTATTGATTCAATAATTGCTGCATTGATATTTTATATTATTGTTGTTTCAATAATTGTCATTGCACAGTATTTCCCATTATCAGATCAATAATTCATATTATTTGAATAATATTATTAGATAACATTATTGGAAATGTCTAGAAAGTTCTGTCTAAGGAGACGTTTGGTCATCTAATTGTGCGTCAGTAAGGAGAAATCCTTATTGGAAAGCCCCCTCTTTCCTAAGAACGGCCTGGTTGTCATCAATGTGATTCTATAATATTAATTATGAATAATTAATTATTGATTCATATGATAAGGAAATATTTATTTTATGTGAATATAAATGTTGGATATATTTTGTGGTTAAAAATGAAGGAGTTAATGTTGAGGTGTTTTATCAATATTTTTGTCGGAACGGAGGTATTAAAAATCAATTAGGGTTTTTGAGATATATTGCGGGGGTTATAATTTTTAATCCGACCGTTGGATCGTTGTGATTTTTGGATATGTTATACATATATAAGTTGAGTATATGTCCACAAATTTTGAACCGTTAAAATTGAACGTATGATTTGTTATGAATTTTACGAGATGACTGGTTCAGAAATTGTTGAATTTTCGGAGTTAATCATTTTGGTGGAAAATTCTAGAATTGGTGGGCCCCACTGTTGGTTGGTAAAGAAATGTGCTGAGATTTTTATTCAAATGTGGTGGGTGGGAATAGTAGCAGGTAAAGCCATCAGGTTGCAGGTTAAGTCTGCTTCGGCGTGCTAACATTTTCCTATAAATAGAGGGCTAAGTTAGAATTGAAAATCACACCAGAATTCATAAGTTTTTCTCTCTTTCTCTCTCTAGATTATTGAGTGTATTTTGTGAGTATTTAGATACTTTGAGAGTTACTATTCAGCACAAGTTTCATTCAGCCTCATATCCGATATTCAGTGAGAAGTACGGTTATTTTGAGGTAAGGGATATTATTTTCTTCTTAAATGATATTATTTCTTCAATATCATTATTCTAAAATATTGATATGAACTTTTTATCAAATTTGGAACTTTTTGTGTCGGGGTTACTATTCACGTATACGGCACTATTCACGTATATGGCACTATTCACGAATATGGCACTATTCACCGAAAAATAAAATTTTTCTTTTTGTCCAAGATGTCTATTATGGTTACTATCTTTGATTGTATCCATGTTTTGATCTTTATTTTTGAATTCTCCTTCACAATTGGTTATTATGGAGTATTATTGCACTTGGATAAACTATAATACGAATCCCTAATATTTATCCTTCTGTCTCATTGGATTCGTTTTTTTTAAGATAATTTTTCATCATCCTCAGTCCTAAATGATGATATTACTGAATATCTTTGGCCTGCAGTGCAAAGATGAATGATTAACTGATGAATATCTTTGGCCCGTAGTGCAAAGATGAATAGGTATTGAGATGAACATGACCGACTGGTGTTACAAATGAATATCTTTGGTCTGTAGTGCAAAGATGAATATTTGATTCAAGATGTATATTGATTGATGTTACAAGGATAAAATATTGATGATGGACTTTTAAATCTTAGAAGATAGTAGAATTCTTTCTCTACTTGACTCTTCTAATGGTTTGTTGTTTCCGCTGCAGTTGTTGATCTAAAACTTGTTGTCTATTATATTTTATCAGATTTTTCCCTGTTGAAGACTAATGATAAGTTGTTGTTTATTGTCTTAGTCATAATATTCTTTACTGTGCTAGTTGAGCTCACCCTTTCCCTTTTTGTTCCATTTTTCTCAAGAGGCGAGAATATAGCGAGAACTAGTCGGGGTGTGGAGTGATGTTTCCAGTGTTAGCAGTACTCACTATTTTATAAAATAGTGTTTCAATAATTGTAATGAGGACTTATTTGAGTGTGGATATTGTCTAGAAGACAATATTTGTATTTAAACTCACAGTATTTGTGTTATCGTATTTTGCACGACAATTATTATAATGAAGTTGTATTTATTTCTGTACCATGTATTTTGCGACTCAGAATGGGTGATGCATACCTATTTTGGGGGCGTCATAGTTGGTATCAGAGCTTAGGGATATGGTCTCTGGCGGAGATCGGGGAATAAAACTAGGAGGGGAGAGACGAGTAAATCCTTCGCTAGTGTGTCCTACCTAAGCTTATTTGTTGGTTGGTCATAATATAGGGATATTATGTGATATGTTAATTTGTTTAATTAACCCTTGTTTTATGGCAGTATTTTAGAATGGCAGCCGAGAACGTTAACAATGGAGTATATGATACTGTGGAACAACCTTTAGTCACAAACTAGGAGAACGTGCAATAGGAAGGCAATATTCCTCCTGTAAACAATGTTACCGGAAAAACGATGAATGATGGAATGTTTAGGAGCTTCTTGCAGTTCATGCAAAATCAGACGAGGGAGACTCGTGTACAAAACACGGGTAGAAATGATGGCAACGCGCAGTTTGTCACAGCCAAGCAGTTCAAGGAGTTGGGACCACCAGAATTATGGGGAAAGCCGGATCCGATTAAGGCAGAAACGTGGGTCAAACAAATTACTAAGATATTTGATGTCTTGGGATGCACGGAGGAACAGAAGGTTCCATTTGCCACATTAATGTTCCGTGGTGAGGCAGATTACTGGTGGGAATCTGTAAAGCGTACCCAACCAGCCACACTCAGCATGTCTTGGGAAACGTTTCAGAAGCTGTTCAATGATAAGTACTTTCCTGAAAGTATTCGTCATATGAAGGAGGTAGAATTTATCAGACTAGAACAAAACAACATGACCGTGTCTCAGTACGAGGTGAAGTTCGCGGAGTTATCTAGGTTTGCACCTCATTTGGTGGAGAACGAGGAACGTATGACAAGGATGTTTTTGAGAGGTCTAAAACCCGAGATTTGGCAATATCTTATCTCTCATAAATTTTCTTTATCTTCAGATGTTGTAAATAGGGCTCAATTATTAGAGCGAGATAATGAGTATGTTCAACCAAAGGACCACAACCAGGGTCATACCGGTGGCAGCGGTCATCGGAGCAATGACAACCAGAGGGAAGGAAAGTATTCAGACAAAAGCGGTAACCACTCTGGTGGTAATCGTGGCCGTGATAATAGAAGGAGCGAGTCGGGAGGAGATTTTAAGAAGAGAATGTACAACAATGATAACGTGAAGACGTCAGCACAAACAACAACTGTTTCTAGGATAGGAGAACGACCACCGGTCGTATGTTACATATGTGGGAAAGAGGGAAATATCAGCCCAAACTGCCCACAATAATCCAAGGTATGTTATAATTGTGGAAAGGAGGGTCATATAGCTCGAGAGTATTCTGTAGCAAAACCAAGTTCAGCGGGGATGGTGACTTCAAAAGTTGTCCCGGATAAGTCAAAATCAGCTGTTCCTGGAAGGGCGTTTGTCGTTACAGGCCAAAACGTGAGAAACCCGAACGAGGTGATCACTGGTAAGCTAATCTTGAATTCTTGCGAAGTTTATACCTTATTAGATACCGGTTCTACCCATTCTTTTATCTCTCCTGCTTGTGCTCAACGTTTAAACTTGACCCCGGAGAAATTAGACTTTGACTTATCTGTTGAAACTCCGTTAGGAGAAACTTTCATTACATCTACAGTTTATAAATCTTGCTTAATCCAAGTTGGCACAATCACATTACCTGTTGACCTTATCTCTTTAAAGATACTTGCTTTTGCTGTGATTTTAGGAATTGATTGGTTAACTACTCATCATGCCAAAATTGATTATTTTCGTAAGGTTGTTAGTTTTCATATTCCTAACCAACCTGTTATGTGAATTCAAGCAACTAAACCATTAAAATCAATCGCTGTTATATCAAGCCATAAAGCCATTCGTTTATTGAAAAACTGATGTCAAGATTTCTTAGCCCATGTTATGGACTTGAACAAAAACACGTCAGATTTGAATAATATTTCTGTTGTTAGTGAATTTTCTGACGTATTTCCTAAAGAACTTCCTAGACTACCCCCAGAACGTGAAGTTGAATTCTTTATTGACCTTGAACCCGGTACAAAGCCCATTTCTAAATTCCCATATCGAATGGCTCCTATTGAACTTCAGGAGTTAAAAGTCCAATTACAGAAATTGTTAGACATCGATTTCATTCGTCCTAGTACGTCTCCTTGGGGTGCTCCTATTTTATTCGTAAAGAAGAAAGACGTGAGTATGCGACTTTGTATTGACTATCGAGAATTGAACCATGTCACCATCAAGAATAGGTATCCACTACCTCGCATTGATGACATGTTCGACCAATTGCAAGGAGCACAATTCTTTTCAAAGATCGATTTTCGTTCTGGATATCATCAGCAGAAGATTAAAACTGAGGATATTCTAAAGATTGCCATCAGAACTCAGTACGGGCATTACGAAGTCTTAGTCATGTCTTTTAGATTGACTAATGCTCCTGCTGCTTTCATGGGTATGATGAACCGTGTATGCAAGGAATATTTGGATCAGTTCGTTGTTGTCTTTATTGATGACATCCTCATCTATTCCAAAAGCCGTGAAGATCATGAGCACCATTTGAAGCTGGTACTGCAAAGGCTTCGTGATAACAAGCTATATGCTAAGCTGAAGAAATGCGAGTTCTGGCTTGAGCAAGTAGAATTCCTTGGGCATGTGGTGTCAAAACATGGAGTATCTGTCGACCCGGCGAAGATTGAAGCCATACAAAGTTGGGAGCAACCAAAGTCGGTGACCGAAGTACGTAGCTTTTTGGGCTTAGCTGGTTACTATCGGAGATTCGTGGAAGGATTTTCTCGAATCGCTACTCCGTTAACTCAGCTGACTTAGAAAGATACAAAATTCGTATGAGTGAGGAATGCGAGAAGAGTTTCCAAGAATTCAAGAGGAAACTAATTTCGGCACCTGTTCTGACAATACCATCTGGTTCGAATGGATTTGTTATCTACAGAGATGCTTCAGGCAAAGGGTTAGGATGTGTTCTCATGCAACATGGGAAAGTCATAGCCTATGCCTCGCGACAACTCAAAGAATATGAGAGGAATTATCATACTCATGATTTGGAGTTGGCAGCAGTCGTTTTTGCGTTGAAGATCTGGAGACACTACCTGTATGGGGAGAAAGTGGAGATCTATACAGATTATAAAAGCCTCAAATATTTCTTCACCCAAAAGGAACTCAACATGCGGCAACGACATTGGCTCGAGCTGCTGAAAGATTACGATCATACCATCTAATATCATCCTGGAAAAGCAAACATAGTAGCTGACGCATTGCGTAGAAGATCATATGCGGGTACGAGTGCAATGTTGTTAACACAAAGGCCCATTTTGTATGACTTGCAAAGGATGGAGATAGAGATGAAGGCTCCAAGTACCCACATGATGATATCAAATATACGAGTAGAACCGACTTTAATCGATAAAGTTAAAGCTGCTCAAGCTACGGACATGGAGCTGATGCGTATGTAGAAGAAAGTGCAAGAAGGTGTTATTCCAAAAGCAAGAATCGATGAAGAAGGAATACTTCGAGTCAACTCCAGACTTTGTGTTCCTAACGATTTTGACTTGAAGCATAGAATAATGATAGAGGCACACAACACACCGTTTGCAATCCATTCTGGGAGTACCAAAATGTATCACGATCTTCGACATACATTTTGGTGGAACAATATGAAAAGAGAGATCGCGGAGTTTATCTCGAGGTGTTTAACTTGTCAACGTGTAAAAGCGGAGCATCAAGTACCAAATGATCCATTGCAACCACTTGAGATTCCGAAATGGAAGTGGGAACACATTACTATGGATTTCGTTACGGGTCTTCCCAAGGTGTCTCAAGGCATAAATGCGATTTGGGTCATTGTTGATAGATTAACCAAGTTGGGATAAGTACCTACCATTGGTGGAATTCTCCTGCAACAACAGTTATCAGGCAAGTATAGGTATGGCTCCATTCGAGGCGTTGTATGGATGAATGTGTCGTTCTCTAGTATGCTGGGACGAGGTGGGAGAAGCAATGTTGTTGGGACCATAATTGGTACGCATAACTACAGAGAAGATCCAAACGATTCGACAACGTTTACAAATGGCACAGGATCGACAAAAGAGTTATGATGATCTTCATCGAAAGGATGTAGAATTTAGTATTGGGGATCATGTATTGTTACGTGCTGCACCATGGAAAGGAGTTACAAGATTTGGGAAGAGAGAAAAGCTCAATCCACGATTTGTTGGTCCATTTGAAATTCTTGACCGAATAGGAAATGTGGCATATCGACTCGCATTACCTCCAAGCATGTCTCGTGTTCATAATGTTTTTCACGTATCTGTGCTTCGTAAATATGTGAAAGACCCGAACCACATAATTGAGTTAGAACCAGACGAGATAACCGAAGATTTAACGTACGAGGAGGTACCTGTTAAGATCTTGGATAGGAAAGAGCATGTTCTACGCACGAAGGTTATACCACAAGTTAAGGTTTTGTGGAGAAACCATGCTATTGAAGATATGACCTGGGAGTTGAAATCAGAAATGAAAGCGAGGTATCCTCACCTTTTCGAAACACCAGGTACGTACGTCAATTTCGAGGACGAAATTTTATAAGGAGGGGAGGTTGTAAGACCACAACTTATTAATGAATAAAATCAAATTTTCCCTAATTATTATTGTGAATAATAAGGTGTTAATTTGATATAATATTTTGGTTATGGGTGAAATGTGCAAATTTTACAAAATAAACAAGTGGTTATAAAATATTCATTTTGTCGGGGAATATTCGTTTGGTCGTGGAATATTCTTTCTGTCGGTAAATATTCGTACGACGGCGCAGATATTTGTGGGCCCCATAACGAAAAACGGTTGGATGAAGATAACGACAAAAATTGAGTTTTTATAAATAACGGCGTAGTTGTTATTGTTAACACTGTTGGAATACTCGGTGGTTAAAATACAGTAATACGTGTGGTTGCATAGTAGCACACGGATTGCACAGTATTTTTAAATTATTGATTCTTACGAAGGAAGGCACTACTCAATAATTGTTATAGTAGTTACTGTTCAATATTTTATTTTATTGATTCAATAATTGCTGCATTGATATTTTATATTATTGTTGTTTCAATAATTGTCACTGCACAGTATTTTCTATTATCAGATCAATAATTCATATTATTTGAATAATATTATTAGATAACATTATTGGCAATGTCTAGAAAGTTCTGTCTAAGGAGAGGTTTGGTCATCTAATTGCGCGCTAGTAAGGAGAAATCCTTATTGGAAAGCCCCCTCTTTCTTGGGAACAGCCTGGTTGTCATAAATATGATTTTGTAATATTAATTTTGAATAATTAATTATTGATTCATATGATAAGGAAATATTTATTTTATGTGAATATAAATGTTGGATATATTTTGTGGATAAAAATGAAGGAGTTAATGTTGAGGTGTTTTATCAGTATTTTTGTCGGAACGGAGGTATTAAAAATTAATCAGGATTTTTGAGATATATTGCGGGGGTTATAATTTTAATCCGACCGTTGGATCGTTGTGATTTTTGGATATGTTGTACATATATAAGTTGAGTATATTTCCACAAATTTTGAACCGTTAAAAATGAACGTATGATTTGTTATGAATTTTACGAGATGACTGGTTCAAAAATTATTGAATTTTCGAAGTTAATCATTTTGGTTGAAAATTCTAGAATTGGTGGGCCCCACTCTTGGTTGGTGAAGAAATGTGCTGAGATTTTTATTCAAATGTAGTGGGTGGGAATAGTAGCAGGTAAAGCCCTCAGGTTGCAGGTTAAGTCTGCTTCGGCGTGCTAACATTTTCCTATAAATAGAGGGCTAAGTTAGAATTGAAAATCACACCAGAATTCATAAGTTTTTCTCTCTTTCTCTCTCTAGATTATTAAGTATATTTTGTGAGTATTTAGATACTTTGAGAGTTGCTATTCAGCACAAGTTTAATTCAGCCTCATATCCGATATTCTGTCAGAAGTACGGTTATTTTTAGGTAAGGGATATTATTTTCTTCTTAAATGATATTATTTCTTCAATATCATTATGCTGAAATATTGATATGAATTTTTTATCAAATTTAGAACTTTTTGTGTCGGGGTTACTATTCACGTATATGGCACTATTCACGAATACGGCACTATTCACCAAAAAATAAAATTTTTCTTTTTGTCCACGATGTCTATTATGGTTAGTATCTTTGATTGTATCCATGTTTTGATCTTTATTTTTGAATTCTCCTTCACAATTGGTTATTATGGAGTATTGTTGCACTTGGATAAACTATAATACGAATCCCTAATATTTGTCCTTCTGTCTCATTGGATTCGTTTTCTTTAAGATAATTTTTCATCATCCTCAGTCCTAAATGATGATATTACTGAATATCTTTGGCCTGTAGTGCAAAGATGAATGATTAACTGATGAATATCTTTGGCCCGTAGTGCAAAGATAAACAGGTGTTGAGATGTACATGACCGACTGGTGTTACAAATGAATATCTTTGGCCTGTAGTACAAAGATGAATATTTGATTCAAGATGTATATTGATTGATGTTACAGGGATAAAATATTGATGATGGACTTTTAAATCTTAGAAGATAGTAGAATTCTTTCTCTACTTGACTCTTCTAATGGTTTGATGTTTTCGCTGCAGTTGTTGATCTAAAACTTGTTGTCTATTATATTTTATCAATTTTTCCCTGTTGAAGACTAATGATAAGTTGTTATTTATTATCTTAGTCATAATATTCTTTACTGGGCTAGTTGAGCTCACCCTTTTCCTTTTTGTTCCATTTTTCTCAAGAGGAGAGAATATAGCGAGAACTAGTAGGGGTGTGGAGTGATGTTTCTAGTGTTAACAGTCCTCACTATTTTGTAAAATAGTGTTTCAATAATTGTAATGAGGACTTATTTGAGTGTGGATATTGTCTAGAAGACAATATTTGTATTTAAACTCGCAGTATTTGTGTTGTCGTATTTTGCACGATAATTATTATAATGAAGTTGTATTTATTTCTGTACCATGTATTTGGCGACTCAAAATGGGTGATATATACCTATTTTGGGGGCGTCACACCGAGGCACTCATTTCCCAAGTCCGGAGATAACCCCTTGAAGTCAGGAACATCTCAGAAACAACACTGAGGACGATCAACACCTGCAACAGTCCAATCTCAGAGATAACCCTAAGCAACGACCGCTAAAACAGCTCAAACCAGAGATAACCCCGGTGAGGGGAAGAACCATTATTTTGCCATCCCAATCCCACTTTGCGCCGCCTCAACATTCATACATACATACACAGCAATGCCTTACAAGAACCAAAGAGCGCCAATCTCGAGTGACTACTGCACAGGCGGTTGATCGTTTTACTGCTTTATTTATATTTTCCAATCCCACATGGAGGTGCTTCGTGGTGGTTGATTGGTTTTTAAAGCTTTATTTATATTTTCCAATCCCCCATAGAGGTGCTTCGTGGTAGGTGATTGGTTTTTAATGCTTTATTTATATTTACAATCCTCTGTGGAGGTGCTTCGTGGTGGTTGATTGTCTGCACACACACACACACACACACACACACACACACACACACACACACACACACACACACACACACATATATATATATATATATATATATATATATATGTACCGCTTTTATATATTTACATTTCCGATCCCTCATGGAGGTGCTTCGTGGTGGTTGATCATGTCTGTGTATATATATTTACAGCTTATATATATATAATTGCTTACATCTTTCATAAATTGCTACATCATATGAGCCTAAAAATCATGTGATCACAGATTCAGTCTACTGAATCTAGATTCGATTCCCGTGATGGACATTCTCAGCTGTACATGGCTTGTAAATTATTCGCGTTGTTCGAATTTCCTTATATGGCTCTTATGCCCACAAGGAGTTCGACATTGCTATGTATATTATTTTCTCGAAGATGCTTCGCATCTCGAAAATAAAAGCAATCAAGCCGAACATCTAATAAAATGGAAGTATCAAAGGCCTCAATTACTATTGAGCACAAGGGTTTGAAAAACCTCTTTTTACAAAGCATCGCTGTTATATCTTATTAAAACTGAATTTTTATACAGAAATTCAAACCCTTTGTATATAGGTGCGAACGAGGCATAGCACTACTTCAAAATAATTGCACATTGATCCACACATACACACACATTCGTATAACAGTTTAATTGAAAAGTGGCGGTCACCGTGGCAATACGAATGTCGGGGGGTGCCTAACACCTTCCCTCCGCATAACCAAGTCCCCGGACCCTAACGAATCTCGGTTTCACAAACCCGTTAAGCAGTGTCACATCACTTGGTCAATGTGCAAACCTTTTCTCGGTTGTGTTGGTACAACCATTTAAAAAATCAACTGGCGACTCTTACAGTCCAATCGTCGACATATAAATGTCGAACCTTTTCACAACTTATTTTTTCAAACAAATCTCACCTAACATGAGAACACCAAAGAATAAGAACAGAAAAGGGACAAATAAAATCCTGACGTCGACAATATGTATTTACTTAACCTCACACATGTCCCACATAAGTCAGAATGTATTTAACTTTATCATTCCTCTAACTAAATATATAACACATCACTAAATATATATATGTACCTATACATATACACATTTTCTTATACTATCTCTTCACTTGAATTTTATTTTCTTAATAAAATTTTCACATTCATAATATCTTTCTTTCTTTTCAAAATTTCAATCATTTTCATAATTTCTTTCATTTATTCACATAAAGTCAAAGGTAACATAATATCTTATTCTTAACATACTTCCAAATATAATTTCTTTCTAGGTTTTGAAGTTCGTAACCCTTATTTTCTCAATTTTATTCAAATAGCAAATCATATAGGTTCTTTAAAAGTTTTAAAATCAACCCTCTAATTCTCATCTAGGTTTTATTCTTTAACCTTTAATTTAATCATTCAAGATGTTATAAATTTTTGGGATGTCACACTTAATACCCTCCCTATTACCCACACCTGCATCCCTATCAACAATGTTAGTTTCAACTCTAACCATGTCTGATTTGTACTCCCTACGCCTCCTCCTAGCCTCTAATAACTTTTTATCATTGCTTAATATGTCTGTGACGCCCCCAAATCCGGGTTCCCTAACCTCGGGTTTGGTGCTCACGATCCATCATATATAACACATCTAACTACTCATTCATTAATGAAAAACATCATTCATAATATTCATTAATACAACTTATAACAATATCTCAGGTTAACTAACCTTAGCATAAGTTACTTACCCTTATATAATCAAAAGGTTTACATACTTAATTACATAATAAAACATAACTATTAAAAGTTGACATTAACTACTCTTGAGCCTTGCCTTTGCCTTTGTCCCTATTAGAACCTTCTGCTACATCGGCATTAACTGAAATATTTTATTTAAGCAAGAGTGAGCAACGAGTTTGCCCAGCAAGTTAAAATATACAACAAATGATATATATCATGAATAGAAGAGTCTAGCTTCTTTAGAACTTCAACAATAATCAAAAGATTTCGAAGTAGCTGAATAATAATTCAATCTCAATAATAAAACTTTCTCCCATTTCATACTGAATAACATATCAAAGATGAAAGAGTAAAATTCTTTCAAAGATTCAATAATATTCAATTGAATAATAAGAATTAACAATACTGCAACGATATTCAATAAAGTGGGATATACCCAGATTTCATGCTGAGTGATCACAAAAGGATCATGAACTACTAGAGGAATCGTTTAGTTATTAAAACTAAATTATTCCACAAGAATATAAATTAGTTATAAAAACTAAACTATACTCTTCTGCAAGTACCTGGAGTGGTCAGCTCCTTTGTACCCTATATTATGCATAATACTCGATAATAGCGCATAGGTCGATTTACGACATTAAAATTTGTTCATCTCAGTCTTACATCACGAGTTCGTACCACAACAATATGGCTTGGATTACTTTCAAAGAAATACTATGATTTCAATAATTAATAACAATACTAATCTAGCTGAAACTAATGGCATAGATCTTCCAATAATAATTCAGTTCATAATAAATAGAACATTTCATGCTTTAACAAATATTAGTCTCGCCAAAACAATTAGCTGAGACATGATTTATAAACAATTCAAATAATAGAATAAGAATCAATTGCACTACGTGCGAATTACAATAATCATTATAGATGTGAATAACTATCAATAATTATTCACTACAATGCTTGAAAAATAGTAACTCAAGTTGAGTTAGGAACTTGCCTAATTCGTTGACTACTGCTACGCAATTTAAGTTAACTTCTTTTGTAAGACCTATCATTGATAAAATCGATCTCTTAATTAGCATCACATATCTTACTCATAGCAATTTAACATGAAATCACATAACCTATCATTAGTGAGTACACTATAATATCTTAGACTTAACACTTACTCGTTCATTTATAAGTTCGTAATATAACTTGACAAACTATTTATGAACTCAGTAGACTTAATATATCATTTCAGTTTCTATTTCAGCAAGCTAAAACAAAACTGACTTCACTTCCTGACATTTCAGTTTCCCTTTTCAGCAACCTGAAATGTTCATTTCGGGAAGCTGAAATATACTATTCACGAAAATATGAAATCAGCTTATTTTTTTCTAATCTTTTGGCCAATCATATATACATATATTCCATACACAAAAAGTATTTTTCTGAAATTTTCAACTCCCTCAAGTATTTTTCAAAAATCAATTTCTAGTTAATTTAAGAAATTAGCTACCTCGTACTTAACTCCAAAAATTTCCAACTCTTGGCGGGATCTTACACATGTTAACGTGAGCTTACAGTTTAAATTTCAAGGCCATCGGAGTTATACAACTCCGGTTATAGCGATTTTCGTCGGGAAAACGTAAAAATTGAAATAGTCATAACTTCTCATTTTAAGTCGGAATGAGCTCTTTTTGGACACAACCTACTTTATCCCATATATTTTCATCCCCCAAAAGGCCGGATTTTATTTCATTAAATAAGTGGCCAAAAAAAGCCCTTCCAATATTTTGGGCAGCAGCTTTTTAAGCATTTTTTTATTTTTCATCCTTTACCAAAATCATTCCACACGAAAATCTACAAATCCTTTTTCAGTGATTCCACTTGAATATATTAGAAGACTCATATATCTAACTCTAAAAATTGACCACACTCAAAAATTCAAAGTAGAATGTGAGATGTGGTCATTTCCATATCATACTTTGTTTTCTCAAAAATCTATTTTTCAACTCTTTATGTTTTGTATAAAAACTTTCATGATCTCTCATAAAACCAACATAACTCATCATATTAACTCAAAATAACTCATATACTCATGGATCTAACATGATCCATGGTTTAATTCACCAAATATTCAACAAACACAAGATCAAACACAACAAAAGTAAAGCAAAATTTTATTTTCAATCTTTTGAAAAACCTAACTCATATTTCTTAGTTTAGCTTCAACTTTTGAACTACAAAAGAGTTGGATCTAAACATAAAACACTTTTAAACACCAAGATCTAAGGTTTTAAACCTCAAGATCATAATTTTACAAAAATTAAAACTCAAATCATCACAAAGAGAAATTAAACTATAAAAGTAGGAATTTCTTATACCTTCTCTTGATTCCCTTCTTCTTCTTTCTAATACCTAGATTATGGAACTTGAAAACTTACAAAACTCTCCCTCTCTCTCTTCTTCTCTCTTGACCAAAATCTCTCTTTGCTCTCTCTCTCTCTCTCTTTGTTTTGTTCTTAGCTCTCTAGGAGTTAAAAGTAAAGAAAAACTTTTGCTAGATAATTAAATGAGGTATTTATAATGGGGAAAAATATAATATATGTATGTATATAATCTTCCAAGATCTTTCATTCTTCTCTCTCTTAGTCATTGGTGGTTGCTTGTAGCCTTAGCGAAATGTTGCTTGCAAGATTGGTTATAAGTGTTGGTTTAATAGAAACTTAACACATGTGAAGAGTTGGTGTGAGTTAGTAAAATGAAATCATTACACCACATCCTTGACTTCTCTCTCTCTCATATAAATTGTTTCTTGCAAGATTAACTAAATGTGTTGTTTCCATTAAATGGATGACACCTAATCCAAGTTGTTCACCCACTAAAGTAGGATAATCATTACATCACATGCTTCCTTTTCTCTCCCTAAGATGTCCGGCCATGTGGCTAAATTTTTGTCCAAGTTTGGTTTCCTTTTATGCTTATATAATGACAATAATACCCCTCCTTAAGTGGATTTTAATTGGGCCAAGCTTGGGCTCCCTTTTTATTTCTTTTTGGGCTTGCACTTTCTTATTCCTTTGCCTACTAATTAAAATGAGCTAGGGCTCTTCCACCAAATAAATTAGGTCATCACTAAACTTGCCCTTTATATTAAATATTGGGCTTACTCAATAATTTAATTGCTATTAAATCAAATAGCCACAAGCCTCTTGCTCAAATAAACACTTGGGCCACAAATAAATTCTTTGGGCCTTAATATCATATTAGTCCCATATTTTAATCTTGATCATACCCTAATCATTTAGTTAGGGTCTCCTTACACACATTAGTAATTTAATTCCTTACTCACATATCTTTAATTTTCATAACACAATTAGACTTGCTATTCCTATGTTATAAAATTAATTAATAGAGACGTATAAAATAAATCTCTAAGGATTAGTATATGCTTTTATATACTATCATTCTCTTAAATCATAACCCATTAGATTATTTAATTATCATACCTAACATATGCATTAGGTTACATAACTTTATTCTTCATCTCTTTACAAAATAAATGTACACACATTATAAAATACATATTTACGCGATCACGTACTTAATTCACATATGTCCTAACATATTTCTCCTAGTTTATTAACTTATTATCACAAATTGACTTAATAAGTTATAAACACATACATACTCATATCAATAATCAATTACTTAAGGATTGTAAATCCTTTTAATTTAGTAATCAAGGCTAACATTCAAGCTATGTTAATTTCTTACTTAACTTTCACTACTCTTCATTGAAAATGATTAAGTATACATCTTAGTTAATAAATTAACTATATAGCTTAATTATCATATACACTTACATGATTCAAGTACTTTCTTTTATTAAAAAAAATTATTCAAAAATTTTGAATAATGTGAAATTCTAGGTTCTCACATTCTCACCTCCTTATAAGGATTCCGTCCTCGGAATCACCGCTTTCTTACTCTCTAATATCTTTTAAAGTTGTATTATCAATTCATTTATATAAACACAATATTAATTTGTGTTTCATATACTAACTTGTGACTTGGGATCTATAAAAGAAAATCATTCACATCTATATCTACCCAATATTTCTCGCGTAATTCATTTATTCAACTAAATCATTACATGTCACCACCTCCCGGGCAGCTACTATATCTTGCAATGTCATGTTGAACGTGCGCGCTGTCAGTCTTCCCGGCTGAGCAGGTCCTTTGATCGCCAGTGTTCCACTGCTGTTTCCTCTATTGTTGCTTCCTCTTTCTGTATCCTTCTTTGGACAGTTACGAATTTGATGATCTAGCGATCCACATGAAAAACAACCTAGTATCTTCTTTAGACTTGGACAATTTGGAGAGATGTGTCCCTCTTGTCCACAGTTAAAACACACTCCTTTTCCCTTCAAACATACTCCCTGATGCTTTTTACCGCAATTTGCACATGCCTCACCTTTCTTCCTATTATCTCCTGACTTGTCTCCAGATTCAGTATTGTCCTTCCACTTACGCTTATTAGAGTTACTTCCTCCACTGCTACCTCCTTCATTTGTCTTTTTCTTCTTCTCTTGATGATACCTTGACACAGCTTCACTTCCTCCTTCGGCGATGATTGCTTTTTCCAACAGGGACGAAAATGTCTTAATCTGCAACACAGCTACCTTGCTATATATCCCTAGCTTTAGTCCATTTTCAAACCTTCGTGCCTTTCTTACTTCAGTGTCCACCTGATGCGGAGCAAATCTCGCTAGTTCGTTGAATTTGGCGGCGTATTCTGCAACCGACTTATTCTCTTGCTTCAACTCCAAAAAGTTTACTTCCATTCTTGCTTGCATACTTTCTGAGAAATAATTTTTGAAAAATAACTCCTTAAACCTTGTCCAAGTTACTACTGTTGTACTAGCTCTAGCTTTGTTTGTCTCCCACCAGTAATTCGCCTCACCCTTCATCAAATAGGTAGCAAAATCTGTCTTTTGCTCCTCCGCTACTCTAGAAATAACAAAAGCTTTCTCCATCTCATTTACCCATGTTTGGACTTCTATAGGGTCAATGGTTCCCTTGAATTCCGGCGGTCCTACGGCCTTAAAGTCTTTAAAGTTGGCTAATTGATTAGCTGGTCGATTTCTTGCTGTTGGGGCTCTAGTTTGCATAGCTTGAGCTAGCATGTCTGCGAAGTTCTGCATTGGATCAGCTTGATCTCCTTCATTATTCACAGACCGCTCCTCCCTTTGGTTACGATTTTGTCGTCTTGGCGGCATTATCTGATGAATTAAAGACTTACATTAATACTTTGTCTTTATGCAACATCTTATTAATAGTAGTCAAAATTTTAAACTTAATCCAATTTCAGCTTCCTGGATTATTTAATCCAGCTTACTGAATTATCAAATTCTTTAGATAATCATCTTAATAATTTAATTCTCATAATTTAATTACTTATTCAAAATTATAATCATATCATTGCATTTATATTCATGCAAATAGTACATAGTACTTTTCAGTACATAGTGCAAACTACTACAAACAATTACTATCCCCGTGTGACAAAGGTCGGGATTCATTACTACAACTTTACACAAAAAGTTGAGACATAAAAAAATTATCTTGATATTCATACCAAAGCGAATATTATACTCCAAAAGATTATACTCCTAACACTTAATCTTTCTTCCGTGCACTTCCTCCATCTTTCTTCTTTTTAGGACAAGTCTTAACCCTATGACCCATTCCACCACATGCAAAACATCCTCCTTTCTTTGGTTTAGGACAATTTGGTGATAGATGTCCTTTTTGACCACAATTATAACACACATTCTTACCCCACATACATTCCCCCGAATGGTTCTTTCCATACTTTCCATATGCTTGTTTCTCCTTTGAATGCGAATTCTCTGAGTTGTTGTCACTATTGTTGTTCTTTTTCCTTTTATTACCCTTCTTTTCCTTACTTACATCTTTAGATGATACATTACCCTTAACCCTCATTCTATCGACTTGTGCCTTCAGATTATGTCGCTCTTCTGTCATCTCGCGTAATGCTCTTTCTGTCTTCCATAATTCCTCCAGGAGAAGTACTTTAGTCCTTAAATCTTGAACTTCCACAGATGCTTGACCTTCTTCGATTGCTACTTTGCCTTCTTCCCCATCTTTGATCTTTATTTCTAGCTCCACCTTAGTTTCTTTGGAATATACTTCTTCCTCTTCATCCAGCTCCATCTCGGGGTACTCGTCATGATCGCTTGCTAGATTTATCGCAGGTTCGTCTCTTAAAACATCCTCAACTGACTCACTCTGAGCTGGCAGCTCGGCTAATGGCATTGGTGTAGCTGCTAACACTTTCATAACCAACTTATCATCTCCTGACATCCTGTCAGCAATTTTAAATAAGTTCATTAGTACATCACTATCAAACATAATCCATAAACACTGAGTGTCCCCATATCTTACTATTGATGAATTTTCCTAATCCATCACTTAGAACTCTAAACGATTTTTGTCTATCCTATTTATGGTTATATTCCTAAGGTTTCCCCCCCCCCCGACCTAAGGTTTATAACCTACAGTTTTGATACCAATTTGTGACGCCCCCAAATTCGAGTTCCCTAACCTCGGGTTTGGTGCTCACGATCCATCATATATAACAAATCTAATTACTCATTCATTAATGAAAAACATCATTCATAATATTCCTTAATACAACTTATAACAATATCCCAGGTTAACTAACCTTAGCATAACTTACTTGCCCTTATATAATCAAAAAGTTTACATAATTACATAATAAAACATAACTATTAAAAGTTGACATTAACTACTCTTGAGTCTTTCCTTTGCCTTTGTCCCTATTAGAACTTTCTGCTACATCGGCATTAACTGAAATATTTTATTTAAGCAAGAGTGAGCAACGAGTTTGCCCAACAAGTTAAAATATACAACAAATGATATATATCATGAATAGAAGAGTCTAGCTTCTTTAGAACTTCAACAATAATAAAAAGATTTCAAAGTAGCTGAATAATAATTCAATCTCAATAATAAAACTTTCTCCCATTTCATACTGAATAACATATCAAAGATGAAAGAGTAAAATTCTTTCAAACATTCAATAATATTCAATTGAATAATAAGAATTAACAATACTGCAACAATATTCAATAAAGTGGGATATACCCAGATTTCATGCTGAGTGATCACAAAAGGATCATGAACTACTAGAGGAATCATTTAGTTATTAAAACTAAATTATTCCACAAGAATATAAATTAGTTATAAAAACTAAACTATACTCTTCTGCAAGTACCTGGAGTGGCCAACTCCTTTGTACCCTATATTATGCATAATACTCAATAATAGCGCATAGGTCGATTTACGACATTAAAATTTGTTCATCTCAGTCTTACATCACGAGTTCGTACCACAACAATATGGCTTGGATTACTTTCAAAGAAATACTGTGATTTCAATAATTAATAACAATACTAATCTAGCCGAAACCAATGGCATAGATCTTCCAATAATAATTCAGTTCATAATAAATAGAACATTTCATGCTTTAACAAATATTAGTCTCGCCAAAAAAATTAGCTGAGACATGATTTATAAACATTTCAAATAATAGAATAAGAATCAATTTCACTACGTGCGAATTACAATGATCATTATAGATGTGAATAACTATCAATAATTATTCACTACAATGCTTGAAAAATAGTAACTCAAGTTGAGTTAGGAACTTGCCTGATTCGTTGACTACTGCTACGCAATTTAAATTAACTTCTTTTGTAAGACCTATCATTGATAAAATCGATCTCTTAATTAGCATCACATATCTTACTCATAGCAATTTAACATGAAATCACATAACCTATCATTAGTGAGTACACTATAATATCTTAGACTTAACACTTACTCGTTCATTTATAAGTTCGTAATATAACTTGACAAACTATTTATGAACTCAGTAGACTTAATATATCATTTCAGTTTCTATTTCAGCAAGCTAAAACAAAACTGACTTCACTTCCTGACATTTCAGTTTCCCTTTTCAGCAACCTGAAATGTTCATTTCGGGAAGCTGAAATACACTATTCACAAAAATATGAAATCAGCTTATTTTTTTTCTAATCTTTTGGCCAATCATATATACATATATTCCATACACAAAAAGTATTTTTCTGAAATTTTTCAACTCCCTCAAGTATTTTTCAAAAATCAATTTCTAGTTAATTCTTTAAGAAATTAGCTACCTCGTACTTAACTCCAAAAATTCCCAACTCTTGGCGGGATCTTACACATGTTAACGTGAGCTTACAGTTTAAATTTCAAGGCCATCGGAGTTATACAACTCCGGTTATAGCGATTTTCGTCGGGAAAACGTAAAAATTGAAATAGTCATAACTTCTCATTTTAAGTCGGAATGAGCTCATTTTTGGACACAACCTACTTTATCCCATATATTTTCATCCCCCAAAAGGCCGGATTTTATTTCATTAAATAAGTGGCCAAAAAAAGCCCTTCCAATATTTTGGGCAGCAGCTTTTTAAGCATTTTTTTATTTTTCATCCTTTACCAAAATCATTCCACACGAAAATCTACAAATCCTTTTTCAGTGATTCCACTTGAATATATTAGAAGACTCATATATCTAACTCCAAAAATTGACCACACTCAAAAATTCAAAGTAGAATGTGAGATGTGGTCATTTCCATATCATACTTTGTTTTCTCAAAAATCTATTTTTCAACTCTTTATGTTTTGTATAAAAACTTTCATGATCTCTCATAAAACCAACATAACTCATCATATTAACTCAAAATAACTCATATACTCATGGATCTAACATGATCCATGGTTTAATTCACCAAATATTCAACAAACACAAGATCAAACACAACAAAAGTAAAGCAAAATTTTATTTTCAATCTTTTGAAAAACCTAACTCATATTTCTTAGTTTAGCTTCAACTTTTGAACTACAAAAGAGTTGGATCTAAACATAAAACACTTTTAAACACCAAGATCTAAGGTTTTAAACCTCAAGATCATAATTTTACAAAAATTAAAACTCAAATCATCACAAAGAGAAATTAAACTATAAAAGTAGGGATTTCTTATACCTTCTCTTGATTCCCTTCTTCTTCTTTCTAATACCTAGATTATGGAACTTGAAAACTTACAAAACTCTCCCTCTCTCTCTTCTTCTCTCTTGACCAAAATCTCTCTTTGCTCTCTCTCTCTCTCTTTGTTTTGTTCTTAGCTCTCTAGGAGTTAAAAGTAAAGAAAAACTTTTGCTAGATAATTAAATGAGGTATTTATAATGGGGAAAAATATAATATATGTATGTATATAATCTTCCAAGATCTCTCATTCTTCTCTCTCTTAGTCATTGGTGGTTGTTTGTAGCCTTAGCGAAATGTTGCTTGCAAGATTGGTTATAAGTGTTGGTTTAATAGAAACTTGACACATGTGAAGAGTTGGTGTGAGTTAGTAAAATGAAATCATTACACCACATCCTTGACTTTTCTCTCTCTCTCATATAAATTGTTTCTTGCAAGATTAACTAAATGTGTTGTTTCCATTAAATGGATGACACCTAATCCAAGTTGTTCACCCACTAAAGTAGGATAATCATTACATCACTTGCTTCCTTTTCTATCCCTAAGATGTCCGGCCATGTGGCTAAATTTTTGTCCAAGTTTGGTTTTCTTTTATGCTTATATAATAACAATAATACCCCTCCTTAAGTGGATTTTAATTAGGCCAAGCTTGGGCTCCCTTTTTATTTCTTTTTGGGCTTGCACTTTCTTATTCCTTTGCCTACTAATTAAAATGAGTTAGGGCTCTTCCACCAAATAAATTAGGTCATCACTAAACTTGCCCTTTATATTAAATATTGGGCTAACTCAATAATTTAATTGCTATTAAATCAAATAGCCACAAGCCTCTTGCTCAAATAAACACTTGAGCCACAAATAAATTCTTTGGGCCTTAATATCATATTAGTCCCATATTTTAATCTTGATCATACCCTAATCATTTAGTTAGGGTCTCCTTACACACATTAGTAATTTAATTCCTTTCTCACATATCTTTAGTTTTCATAACCCAATTAGACTTGCTATTCCTAGGTTATAAAATTAATTAATAGAGACGTATAAAATAAATCTCTAAGGATTAGTATATGCTTTTATATACTATCATTCTCTTAAATCATAACCCATTAGATTATTTAATTATCATACCTAACATATGCATTAGGTTACATAACTTTATTCTTCATCTCTTTACAAAATAAATGTACACACATTATAAAATACATATTTACGCGATCACGTACTTAATTCACATATGTCCTAACATATTTCTCCTATTTTATTAACTTATTATCACAAATTGACGTAATAAGTTATAAACACATACATACTCATATCAATAATCAATTACTTAAGGATTGTAAATCCTTTTAATTTAGTAATCAAGGCTAACATTCAAGCTATATTAATTTCTTACATAACTTTCACTACTCTTCATTGAAAATGATTAAGTATACATCTTAGTTAATAAATTAACTATATAGATTAATTATCATATACACTTATATGATTCAAGTAATTTCTTTTATTAAAAAAAATTATTCAAAAATTTTGAATAATGTGAAATTCTAGGTTCTCACAATGTCACTATCACTTTATGTTGAGTCACTAAGCACAATTCGTTCATCTTGAATTTTATATGTTTTCTTATTCATTTTAATTCTATTACTCTTTCTTATTTGAGTATTCTTAGTCTCCTCTTACTCCTCATATTATCATTACGCTCCTCCTTCTGTCTCCTCCTACTATTCTTACTCTCATTCTTCTTACTCCTCTTAGACTTCTGCAGATTATCATTTGCACTAGTACGCCCCTTGTTATTATCTTTTGTATTGGGGGAGGTTCATTAATCACAGAGTATTCATTCACAATAAGTTATAATTCATTCACAACAGGTTCTTCATTCACAAGTATATGATCAACATACAGTTTAATCACACCAAAAAGGAGACACACATTTATCATGTCTCTAATACTGCCATCATCATGCACAAATCTAAAACCTTAGCACTTTTATCATAATCTAGAGCTACAACCAATGACTTAATTGCAGTCATGCACATGAAATCAACATCAAAATGAGGATAAACTTCAATCTTACATCCCTTGTACTCATATTTAGGTTGATGAAGAAATTTGCCCCCATAATGAACATGTAGGTGACAAATTTCACTCATTCTGTGAAAACATAAGGAAAAAAGTTATTTTTTATTTACCAACAGCAGTAGTAGGGAATATAGATTAACAAAAGATCATTACTTTCCATATTCTTCACTATGTATACAGATAATATACAAACAACATGGGGGTGGGGGGAATAGAGATTAAATAAAAGAATAAAGACAACAATCGCAAAAATCAACTGGACCACATGTCGGATGTATATAGTCAGGAAACATGGAGATAAAGACAACATAGATTCAAGTGCATTTACCCACAAGATAGCAACAAGATATTAAAAAGCCCTAATTTAATCATTTTCTTACTCACAACCCATGTTCAAAATCAATTTAATCAAAGAAATCTAGCATACATGCTTGATCTAACAGTAGCTATGTACAAGATTCATACCGAAGAAGATTCACCACCAAGATTTGCACGGATAATCTACAAATTTTAGTAGCTAAGGTTCGTGAGCTTTTAACTTCTCTCTCTTTCATATGGTAGGGTTCGCGACTTTAATTTTTTTGTCTGAGAATATGACCTTTGGTCAACCAAATGTTGTTATACCCACTGACATTACAACGTGGCAATGACTAGGATTAACGCACATGAAATAAGTGACGTTGTAAGACCCCAACTTTTATAAATAAAGATGAATTTTCTATAAATATCATTTTTGAATATTATGGAGTTAATTTGATATAATGTTATAGTTGTGGGTAATATTTATAAATTTTACAAAGTACGCAAGTTGTTATATAATATTCGATTGGTCGGGGAATATTCGTTTTAACAGGGAATATTCGTACAATGGCACAATCATTGGTGGACCCCACAACGGAATTATTGTCGGATTGAGAAAACGACAAAAATATTTTATTAAAAATAACGGCGAAAGTTTTACCATTGTAGTAAAAGTACAGTAATACGTGTGGTTGCATAGTAACACACGGTATTGATTATTAATGCTTATGTGAGAAGTCACTCAGTTTGATTCAATTATTGTCAGTTAATAATATGAATTATTTAGCGATAATGAAATTTTATTTTATTCGTATTATTAACGTAATAAAACAGAAATATCTTTTTATATAAAACAGAATACTTTATTAAAGTTATTCTATAAATAGAATATATTATGTTTTATTTAAAAGATTTTTCTATAAATATGGACCGTCAGATTAAAGTAATCAATCTGGACCGATCATGGATTAGTTACTATGCATTCTATTTTTCTATAAATAGCAGCTCATTCCTTCATTATTTCTTACGAATTCACTGAACTCTAGAGAGAGAAACTATAGAGAGAAACTATAGAGAGAGAAAAGAAAAGTAGTCTGCTACTTAACTACTTCCTTATTTCAGTTCTTCTTTAAAATGGTAAGGGGTGTTATTCTTTCTTATTCATGAAGAGAACTGTTGTTATTCCATTTCTTATTATTCTGTTGGAATAACTTGTATACACGGTCTACCCTATACTTGGTGACATTCTTCTATTATTCTGTTTGAACATCATGTCTGTGTGTTTTACACCGGAACTGGTTCCATTTTTATTATTATTCTGTTAGAACATCCTGTCTGTGTGTTTTACACCGGACCTGGTTCCGTTTTTATTATTATTCTGTTGGAACATCCTGTCTGTGTGTTTTACACCGGACCTGGTTCCGTCTTGTTATTATTCTGTTAGAACATCCTGTCTGTGTGTTTTACACCGGACCTGGTTCCATTATTTATTATTCTGTCGGAATATCCTGTCTGTGCGTTTACGCCGGACCTGGTTCCATTATTTATTATTCTATTGGAATAACCTGTCTGTGCGGTCTATCGCATGTCGGGTGATTTCTTTTGTTATTTCATTCTTTATTGTACTCAGTTGGTTAAGTTTTGACTTCTATACTCCATGAAATTAGTGGAATATCCTTGATAATTGCAATTCATCCAGTATCTTTTCATGAAAATATTCTTCTAAGTATTCTTGAATTTTACTCCACAAAGTAGTATCATGTTGACAATTTGGACGTTGTTAATTCTTGGATAAATTAATTCTTGAACTTGTTTTATTGAATTCTTATATCATTGTCATCATCCTCATGTTTATAAAATGTTAAAAGTCATCTGTGGCCTGTAGTGCATAGATGGACTTGGTATGATTATGACCAGGGATTATTCGGTATAATCGTGACCGTAATGTTACAAATGATGTGGTAAAAGTCCTCATTGGCCCGTAGTGCATTGATGGACAGTTGTTGGCATGATCATGACTTTTAATGAATACACGAATATCCTTGGCCGTAGTGCAGGGGTGAGTCGATGATGTAGATTATTTTATTAAGCTGAGTCCCAGCGATAACAGTGTTGAAAAACCTTTTAAATCATAAAAGATAGTAGAGTTTATTTTCTACTTGACTCTATTAATGGATTGCTTGTTGCGCTGCAGTTAAACTTGATGTCTATTATATTTTGTCAGTTTAACATTGTTGAAGGCTAATGATAATTTATTCTGCATTATCTTTGTCATAATATTTCTTACTGGGCTAGTTGAGCTCACCCTTTCTTTCACTTTTCTCTTCAGGAAATGAGAACGTAGCTGGGGCAAGTCGGGGAACGGAGTGATGGTTTGAATGATAGTATTAGTTAGTAGTCCTCACTATTCTATGTAATGGTGTGTTAATAAATGTAATGAGGACTCCTTTTAAGTATGAATACTCTCTAGAAGATAATATTTGTATTCAAACTCACAGTTTATGTTTTGTCGTATTGTACACGACAGTTGTATTAGTAAGTTGTATTTGTATTCTGTACTATGTATCTGACGACCCGAGATGGGTGATGTATACCTAATTTTGGGGGCGTCACAGTTGGTATCAGTGCTTAGGGATATGATCCCTGGCTAAGATGTGAGAATAGAACTAGGAGGGGAGAGACGGGAATTCCTTCGCTAGTATGATCTACCTAAGTTTATTTGCATGGTATTTAATTGGTCGGTCAGAATATAAGAATAATATATGACATATCAATTAACTTTTATTTTGTGGCAGTATCTGAAAATGGCATCCGAGAATGTTGAGAATAGCAATGGAGCACAGGCGACTGTGGATTCACCACATATCAATAATCGGGATAATGTGCATCAGGAAGGTGACAATCCTCATGCAAACAACAATACTGACCAAATGATGAATGATGGAATGTTCAGAAGCTTTATGCAGTTCATGCAACAGCAGGCGAGAGCGGCTCCTGTTCAAAATGTAGGTGGAAACACTGAAAACTCTCGGACGGTCACCGCTAAACAGTTCAAGGAGCTGGGACCACCGGAGTTTAAGGGAGAGCCAAAACCACTTATAGCGGAAACATGGATAAAGCAGATCACAAAGATATTTGATGTCTTGGGATGCTCCGAGGAGCAAAAGGTTCCCTTTGCCGCCTTTATATTGCGAGGAGAGGCAGATTACTGGTGGGAATCGATTAAGTGTACTCAACCTGCCGCACTGAAGATGTCTTGGGAGAAATTCCAAGAGTTGTTCAATGACAAATACTTTCCTGAAAGTGTTCGTCACATGAAGGAGGTGGATTTCATCAAATTGGAGCAGAATAATATGACCGTGTCGCAGTATGAGGCTAAATTTGCTAAGTTGTCCCGGTTTGCGTCCCACTTGGTGGATAATGAAGAGCGAATGACGTGAATGTTTTTGCGAGGTTTGAAACCTGAGATACGTCAACATCTTATTTCTCATAAACTGTGTTTGTATTCAAATATTGTGAATAGGGCTCAGTTAGTGGAGCGCGATAACGAGTCAACGCAACCAAAAGAGAGCAGTCGGCAAAATGATAATACCAGTAAGAGCAGTCATCGAAGCGGTGACAACAAGCGTGGAGGGAATCAACAGGCCAGAAATGGTAACCACTTCGGTGGTAATCAGGGCCAAAACAATAAGAATGGTCATTTCAAGAAGAGGAGATTCAACAATGATGGAAAGACGTCAGCACCAGCACCCGTTGTTAAGGAAGGAGAACGACCACCTATCATATGTTTCAAATGCGGAGGGGAGGGGCACATCAGTCCAAACTGCGTGATGCCGTCTAAAGCATGTTATAATTGTGGAAGAGAAGGTCATTTAGCTCGATTTTGTCGTTTACCAAAAATAAGTTCAGCCAAGATGGAGACACCAAAGGCGGTCCCAGAAAAGTCAAAACCGGTAATGCAAGGGAGAGCATTTGTTGTGACCTCCCAGAAAGCAAGGAACCCGAATAAGGTCATCACGGGTAAGCTTATCATAAACTCTAACGAAGTCTATACTTTATTTGATACCGGTTCTACCCATTCTTTTATTTCTCCTACTTGCGCTCATCGATTAAATTTGATTCCGGAGAAATTAGACTTTGACTTATCTGTTGAAACTCCATTGGGAGAAACCTTCATTACATCCACGGTTTATAAGTCTTGTTTGGTTCAAGTTGGTACCCACACATTACCTGTCGATCTTATTTCATTAAAAATACTTGCATTTGACGTGATTCTAGGAATTGATTGGTTAACTACTCATCATGCAAAAATTGATTATTTTCGTAAGGTTGTTAGCTTTCAAATTCCTAATCGACCTATTATGCGAATTCAAGTAACCAAACCATTAAAATCAATCGCTGTCATCTCAAGCCATAAAGCTATTCGTTTATTGAAAAATGGATGTCAAGCTTTCTTAGCTCATGTCACGGATCTAAACAAAAATATGTCAGTTTTGAATGATATTTCTATTGTTAATAAATTCCCTGACGTATTCCCTGAAGAACTTCCTGGTCTACCTCCAGAGCGTGAAATTGAATTTTGTATCGACCTTGAACCTGGCACAAAACCCATTTCCAAAGCCCCATATCGAATGGCTCCTATTGAACTTCAGGAGTTAAAGATCCAACTGCAGGAATTGTTAGACATTGGCTTTATTCGTCCTAGTACTTCTCCTTGGGGTGCTCCTATTCTATTCGTGAAGAAGAAAGATGGAAGTATGTGACTTTGTATTGATTATCGGGAGTTGAATCATGTCACCATCAAAAACAGGTACCCATTGCCACGTATTGATGACCTGTTTGACCAATTGCAAGGAGCACAATTCTTTTCAAAGATCGATCTTCATTCTGGATATCATCAGCTGAAGGTTAGAACTGAGGATATTCCAAAGACGGCTTTCAGAACTCGGTACGGGCATTATGAATTCCTAGTCATGTCCTTTGGATTGACTAATGCTCCTGCTACCTTCATGGATATGATGAACCGGGTATTCAAGAAATATTTGGATCACTTTGTGGTCGTCTTTATTGATGACATCCTTATTTATTCCAAAAGTCGTGAAGATCATGAGCAACACTTGAGGCTGGTACTCCAAAAGCTTCGTGAATACAAGTTTTATGCCAAGTTAAAGAAATGCGAGTTCTGGCTTGAGAAAGTAGCATTCCTTGGGCACATGGTATCAAGACATGGAATATCTGTTGACCCGGCAAAGATTGAAGCTATTCAAAGCTGGGAGCAACCTAAATCAGTGACCAAAGTACGTAGCTTTCTTGGTTTAGCTGGTTATTATCAGAGATTCGTGGAAGGATTTTCTCGAATCGCTACTCCATTAACTCAGCTGATTCGGAAAGATACAAAGTTTGGTTGGAGCGAAGAATGTGAGAAGAGTTTTTAAGAACTCAAGAGGAGACTCATTTCAACACCTGTTCTAACAATACCATCTGGCTCGGAGGGATTTGTCATCTACAGTGATGCTTCGAGCAAAGGGTTGGGATGCGTTCTCATACAACATGGAAAAGTCATAGCCTATGCATCAAGACAACTCAAGGAATATGAGAGGAATTATCCTACTCATGATCTAGAGTTGGCAGCTGTTGTCTTTGCACTTAAAATTTGGAGGCATTACTTGTATGGGGAGAAGGTGGAGATCTTTACGAATCATAAAAGCCTCAAATATTTCTTCACTCAAAAGGAACTCAACATGCGACAACGACGTTGGCTTGAACTGTTGAAAGATTATGATCATACCATTCAATACCATCCTGGAAAAGTGAACGTGGTAGCTGACGCATTGAGTAGAAGATCATATGCAAGTACGAGTGTGATATTGTCAACACAAATGCCCATTTTGTGTGATTTGCAAAGGATGGAGATAGAGTTAAAGACTCCAGGGACCCATGTGATGATGGCGAGTATACGAGTAGAACTGACTTTAATCAATAAAGCTAAAGCTGCTCAAGCTACAGACCTGGAGCTGATGCGTATGAGGAAGAAAGTGCAAGAAAGTGCTATGCCGGAAGCAAGAATCGATGAAGAAGGAATACTTCGAGTCAACTCCAGACTTTGTGTTCCTAACAACCCTGATTTAAAGTATGAAATTATGATGGAGGCGCACAACACACCGTTTGCAATCCATCCTGGAAGTACCAAAATGTATCATGATCTTTGTCATACATTTTGGTGGAGCAATATGAAGAGAAAGATAGCGTTGTTTATCTCAAGGTGTCTAACTTGTCAACGAGTCAAAGCGGAGCATCAAGTACCAAAAGGTCCATTGCAACCACTTAAAATTCCAGAATGGAAGTGGGAACACATTACCATGGATTTCGTTACCGGTCTTCCTAGGATTTCTCAAGGTATTGATGCGATTTGGGTCATTGTTGATAGATTGACCAAGTTTGCTCGTTTCTTACCGATACGAGAAACTTATACACTTGAACGTCTTGCTCGTATGTACATAAACGAGATTGTAAGAGTGCATGGTATGCCAGTATCCATAGTTTCTGACCGAGACCCAAGATTCACTTCACGATTTTAGGTTAGTTTACAAAAAGCTATGGGCACAGATTTACGATTTAGTTCAGCGTATCATCCTCAGACGGACGGACAATCAAAGAGGACTATTCAAACTCTTGAAGATCTATTAAGACTCTGTGTCCTTGATTTTAAGGTAAGTTGGGACAAATTCTTACCATTGGTGGAGTTTTCCTACAATAACAGTTATCAAACAAGTATTGGCATGCCTCCATTCGAAGCATTGTATGGAAAAAAATGTCGTTCTCCAGTATACTGGGATGAGGTGGGTGAAGCAACGTTGTTGGGACCGGAGTTGGTACGTATGACTACAAAAAAGATTCAAACGATCCGACAACGTATAAAAACCTCACAAGATCGACAAAAGAGTTATGTTGATCTTCATCGAAAGGACGTAGAATTTGATATAGGAGATCATGTGTTCTTACGTGTTGCTCCATGAAAAGGAGTTACGAGATTTGGAAAGAGAGGAAAGCTCAATCCTCGATTCATCGGTCCATTTTTAATCCTCGATCGAGTAGGAACTGTGGCTTATAGACTCGCTTTACCGCCAAGTATGTCTCGTGTTCATAACGTTTTTCACATATCCATGTTACGTAAATATGTGGAAGACCCGAACCACATTATTGAGTTAGAACCGGACGAAATAGCAGAAGATTTGACGTATGAAGAAGTTCCTGTTCAAATCTTGGATAAGAAGGAACATATTCTACGCTCCAAGGTTATACCTCAAGTCAAAGTTTTGTGGAAAAACCACGATGTTGAGGAAATGACTTGGGAGTTAGAATCTAAAATAAAATCAATGTATCCTTACCTCTTCGACATACCAGGTACGTACCCTAATTTCGAGGCCGAAATTTCATAAGAAGGGGAGGTTGTAAGACCCCAACTTTTATAAATAAAGATGAATTTTCTATAAATATCATTTTTGAATATTATGGAGTTAATTTGATATAATGTTATAGTTATGGGTAATATTTATAAATTTTACAAAGTACGCAAGTTGTTATATAATATTCGATTGGTCGGGGAATATTCGTTTTAACAGGGAATATTCGTACAACGGCACAATCATTGGTGGACCCCACAACGGAATTATTGTCGGATTGAGAAAACGACAAAAATATTTTATTAAAAATAACGGCGAAAGTTTTACCATTGTAGTAAAAGTACAGTAATACGTGTGGTTGCATAGTAACACACGGTATTGATTATTAATGCTTATGTGAGAAGTCACTCAGCTTGATTCAATTATTGTCAGTTAATAATATGAATTATTTAGCGATAATGAAATTTTATTTTATTCGTATTATTAACGTAATAAAACAGAAATATCTTTTTATATAAAACAGAATACTTTATTAAAGTTATTCTATAAATAGAATATATTATGTTTTATTTAAAAGATTTTTCTATAAATATGGACCGTCAGATTAAAGTAATCAATCTGGACCGTTCATGGATTAGTTACTATGCATTCTATTTTTCTATAAATAGCAGCTCATTCCTTCATTATTTCTTACGAATTCACTGAACTCTAGAGAGAGAAACTATAGAAAGAAACTATAGAGAGAGAAAAGAAAAGTATTCTGCTACTTAACTACTTCCTTATTTCAGTTCTTCTTTAAAACGGTAAGGGGTGTTATTCTTTCTTATTCATGAAGAGAACTGTTGTTATTCCATTTCTTATTATTCTGTTGGAATAACTTGTATACGCGGTCTACCCTATACTTGGTGACATTCTTCTATTATTCTGTTTGAACATCCTGTCTGTGTGTTTTACACCGGAACTGGTTCCATTTTTATTATTATTCTGTTAGAACATCCTGTCTGTGTGTTTTACACCGGACCTGGTTCCGTTTTTATTATTATTCTGTTGGAACATCCTGTCTGTGTGTTTTACACCGGACCTGGTTCCGTCTTGTTATTATTCTGTTGGAACATCCTGTCTGTGTGTTTTACACCGGACCTGGTTCCATTATTTATTATTCTGTCAGAATATCCTGTCTGTGCGTTTACGCCGGACCTGGTTCCATTATTTATTATTCTATTGGAATAACCTGTCTGTGCGGTCTATCGCATGTCGGGTGATTTCTTTTGTTATTTCATTCTTTATTGTACTCAGTTGGTTAAGTTTTGACTTCTATACTCCATGAAATTAGTGGAATATCCTTGATAATTGCGGTTCATCCAGTATCTTTTCATGAAAATATTCTTCTAAGTATTCTTGAATTTTACTCCACAAAGTAGTATAATGTTGACAATTTGGACGTTGTTAATTCTTGGATAAATTAATTTTTGAACTTGTTTTATTGAATTCTTATATCATTGTCATCATCCTCATGTTTATAAAATGTTGAAAGTCATCTGTGGCCTATAGTGCATAGATGGACTTGGTATGATTATGACCAGGGATTATTCGATATAATCATGACCGTAATGTTACAAATGATGTGGTAAAAGTCCTCATTGGCCCGTAGTGCATTAATGGAGAGTTGTTGGCATGATCATGACCATTAATGAATACACGAATATCCTTGGCCGTAGAGCAGGGGTGATTCGATGATGTGGATTATTTTATTAAGCTGAGTCCCAACGATAACAGTGTTGAAAAACCTTTTAAATCATAAAAGATAGTAGAGTTTATTTTCTACTTGACTCTTTTAATGGATTGCTTGTTGCGCTGCAGTTAAACTTAATGTCTATTATATTTTGTCAGTTTAACATTGTTGAAGGCTAATGATAATTTATTCTGCATTATCTTTGTCATAATATATTTTACTGGGCTAGTTGAGATCACCCTTTCTTTCATTGTTCTCTTCAGAAAATGAGAACGTAGCTGGGGCAAGTCGGGGAACGGAGTGATGGTCCGAATGATAGTATTAGTTAGTAGTCCTCACTATTCTATGTAATAGTGTGTTAATAAATGTAATGAGGACTTCTTTTGAGTATGGATACTCTCTAGTAGACAATATTTGTATTCAAACTCACAGTTTATGTTTTGTCATATTGTACACGACAGTTGTATTATTAAGTTGTATTTGAATTCTGTACCATGTATCTGACGACCCAAGATGGGTGATGTATACCTAATTTTGGGGGCATCACAGACGTGAACTTAGATTTGGGTACATCTAAAAATTATGTAATTGGTTTCTGTTAAAAATCAACACATTAACAAATTTTGTAAAAATTTGACAAACATTTGTAGTTCCCTTGACTAGATTATTAAAATTTTAAGTACAATGATGCATTTATAAATAGAAATTTGAGTGTTGTAAAAAAGTGGATTTAACCCACTTTGTCACAAAACATTGCCATATATGTATCCATCTATGATAAATTTTTAGTACCAATTAGATTGTAAATGGCAAAAAGCACATTATTTCCTACTGTGTTCGTCGAGTTATAAGTATTGAGTCACTGTAATTAAAAAAATACAATTGACCCACTAAACCTTTTAAAAGTTTTTAATTGGGTCATTCCATCCAAGAAATTGGACGAACGTCAAATATTTTCAGATGTGGCATAGAAAAAAATAATAATAAAATCATTATTTTCTTATGTGGCAACACAAAAATAATAATAAAATAAAATCATTAATTATGTGGCAAAAAAATGATTAAAATAATAATAAAATTAAAATAAATATTTTAATTCATTTTCTTAATAATTTTTTCTTTTCCTTTCTTTTAATTATTATTTTTATTTTGAAAATTAATATTACTATTAATAGAATGAAATCCTTAAATTTAAGCTTAAACTAATTAATTAGTGGGTGAACGAACTACTCTGTTTTTCTTTATCCCTCATTCATTCACTTCCGTTGTGCCACCGATGTAAATAAAACAACAGAGGGCTCACCTCCCCTCCTCCTCCGACATCATGCCCACCTCCTTCTTTCTCCTCTGATTTGTCCTCATATCTCGCTCAGTCTCTCTAACCTCTGCGGGGATCCGGTTCTCTCAAATTCAATCAGACGATCACCACATCATCCCCTTCGACGAATTCAGCTTCACTCACCATGGTCACCTCGAGCTCAATGTCTCCCATATCTCCCTCTCCAGCTCTAGCCCCAACCTCATTGATAAACATATTAATAGCCCACTCTGTTTTTTGCCGTTAATAAATAAAAAATAGAGAAAGTGGGAAGAGAGAGAGAGAACAGAGAGAGAAATAAGGTTTTAAATGCTGGCTCACAGCGGCCACAATCTCCACACCAACCATTAACGGCAACTTCTCTGGTAACTCTGTCTTGCTTCCTCTTTCACTGCGTAATATTCGTCAATTTCTTTTCGTTTTTCGGCGAAACACTAAGACTACTGAGCTCCCTCAGATTTTTGTGTTTCACAGATCCAAGTCTTTCGCACTTGTATTCAATGGCGAAGCCAAAAATTAGTTCAGTGGAGTCAAAATTATTACTAAATAATAAATAATTTGGTAGGGATTTGGGGGCAGTGCCCCCAATCTAATTTTTTTTAATACTTTTATACTTTTGGGTCACACACACACACACACACACATGTATATATATATATATAGAGTCTGGATCAGGGGCATTCCGCTTAAACGACATTATCCCTTAAACGACATTACCTATTTAAGCCTCCATATTTTTTTAACATTCTCTCTTCTCTGTCCAAAATAAAACGTGAGCTGCGATGCCCTATTTGTGAAGACCCGAAAATTCAGATTGTCCAGAATTTGAATTTAAATTTAAAGAATTAGTTATTAATAAAACGAATTTTTATTAATACTATTATGTGATATGTGTTTATTAATCGTTCTATAACCTAGGATGATTATAAGTCGGGAGGATTCTGGTTACGAGCTATACTGAACGAGTAAGAATTTTTAAGTCGAAAATAAAATTTTTTCGGGAACAGAAATATTTCTGAGGAAAAGGACGAAATAGGCATTATTCACCCGACGAAACCCTAAGGGTTAGAGTTTGAATAACCTAAGCCTTTTTGAGAGTTCGGTATGTCAAAATGACATTCCATCGAAAGATTTGACGATAATATATCATGAAAAGTTAAATAAGTCGATAAAAGTTTTTCTCGAAAAACGTGTAGAAATCGGACGAAATATAAACGATGAAAAGTACTGCTATGTACTTTTCACTCATTTAACTACGTTAGGAGAAAACGTGAAGGAAAATGCTTGACTCCAAAAAGTGTTTTTCAATTTTTCGGAGATCCGAAGAATACGTAAAAGTTAATCGGTAAAGGAAAGACGAAATATCCAAAAATATTTGGATTCCGAGAATCACAATTTTTAAAACTGTCGAACGAAACTCGAAAGACGGAACCACGAAACTTCCAAGGAAAGTTTTGTGAATAGTAAGGAGGTGTATTGAGGAGGTGAAAATAGTATGGAGGTGTGAATAGTAAGGAGGTTTGGGGGGCGAAATGACTATTTTGTCCCTAGCCTTAGTTTTCTATAAATAGGAAGCTTAATTCATTTATTTAGGATTTTAAAAATCCTACAACTTGAGAGAGAGAGAGAGAGAGGGTTCGGATGGGAGGAAGAAGAGGAAAGGAAGAGGAGAAGTTGGCTCGTGAGCAAACTTTGTCCGACGGAAGGAGATTAAAGAAGGAAGGTAATCTGAAACCTAACTTTTATATAATTTTCTTTAAGTTTCTATGTTCAAAAATATAACTTAATGAGAATAAGAAGTAAATGATGTTAGGAATGATTTCATATGGTTGAAATCATTCAAAAAAGAAGAAATAATCATTTGAAGTTTAGTAAATAAATTTTCTTAAGGAAGTGTAAGATTCGTAATGAATTAGAACTATTCGAGTGGATTATATGAATGAGTAGGTGAAATAAGTAAGGAATGGTGTTCTATAACATTAAATTCCAAAAAAAAGTAAAATCGTAATCCAAAATATTGATTAAAAACGAAGAACGTGAAGAACATGCGAAGAACACGAAGAATGTTATTGATGGACAAATTTAAAACCATCAAAGGATCATTGTTGTTGATGGAAAAGTTTAAAACCATCGCGTATAAGTTAGATGCTTATTGCTTGGTTAGGAACGGTAGAAACGTTCATGAAAAATGGATTAAACTTAGCTATAACGAAGTTATGGTGAAAATTTTGTTAAAGACGAACGAGAATTAGAAAGTTAGTAAATGAACCTGAATAAGTAGGGTTTCATAAGAATGTAAGAGAATGTAGAAAATGTGAGTCGTGGACTCAAGAACGAACGAGTTTCGAGTTCAGATGACCGAATTACGGACGAACGAATAAAGAACATTAATAATGAAAAAATGAACGAAGGACAAAGATCAAGCTAATCGAATGACACGTTAGCAGATTCAGAACAAAGTTCTGTTCGAGGGGTATTAAAGTACGTAAGATAAAGAAGAGAATAGCTTCGGAACGACCTTGTTCCGAGTTATAACGAAGAAGATACGAGATTGTAAAGTAAGCGTCTCAAACTTGATGCAAGACTTAGAAATTTTTCTAGGGTTTAAGCTCGGCGTCGCAGCTCCAGCTATGCCTTGAGAGGCGACGCCGCAGCGCCTGGCCGGGAGGTTGTTCACTGCTAACTCGCGTCGCAACGTGAAAGGAAAGGAAGAGTTTGGCGTCGCAGTGCCAGACCAAGGAAGAGAGGTGACGTAGGCTTGCACCGCAGCGTGAGAGATAGAGAAGGTAGTGGCACCGCAGCGCTGATGTGAAGAAAAAGCCAGAAAAGAGCCTTTAACTTCTCAGCTCTTGGGGGAAACGTAAGGGAAGATAAAGAACATAATGTTCAACTAATGTAACACTTAATCAAGTGATTTACACCTTTAGTAAAGATTGAACAGAAAGATTAATTGAGATTAAAAGACAGAGAATTTAAGCGGTAGATTACATAACCGATATCCGGGGACCGTAGCCGCGATGAACGAACGTGAGGGATTTCTATGATTGTGATTTCTTAGACGTTGAGTGACGAAGGTAATGAATAACATTTCGATGTTATGTTGTGGTAATGAGAGATAAGTGTAAAGTGTATAGACGTTGTGAACGCAACGAAATTGCGTTGGATGACCAGTCTTAGCACACGGTGAACCGTATGGCTTCGACATTAAGAAAGAATAACGATTGTTATCTAGAAAGCCGTAGCGAACGGTAATAAGATTAATGGAAACCAATCGTGATTCAGATAGGAAATGATAGAATGAAATGTAAGCGTTGAACACTTTAACCGACGTGAAGGTTGAGTGTACGCAAATACTAAACGGATAGAACCTATACCCCGTGTATGGTTTGACCGTAAGATAATGAAGATCAATGATTAAACCATGAATAGTAAAGAACTGAGTTAAGACAATGACGTTAACGTAACGAAGCCGAGTTAATGATTAACTTGAATGATCGCTCTGAGTATACAAAAGACTGTATGACTTAGACGATAAAGAATGAATCCTGAGGTATGACATTTAGTTGTCGGAAAGCCATAAGGAATAAAAAATTGACTTAACGAACATTATAGTTTAATGGTCCGGATAAGTTAAGATAAGTTAGGTTGTGGTACAATCGTAACCTTTGATGGTTAACATATGGGAGCTGGGCTAAACAATTCCTTCAGAGAGCGAAGGTATATACGAAACTAGCAACCGATCTAACTCACTGTGATGGCAGTGTAGATGAGACGGGAACTTATTTGTTCGTTATTTGTGGGAAACCACTCAGAGTACCATATGGACTACTAGTAGAGAAGCGATGTGTGCTGAGTCCTAGAGAAGTTATAAGAAGAAGATAAGAATGTAAATCATCAAAGATGATGAATGTTTTGAGTAAGACATCTCCGTATATCATGAAGCCGTAAACCGGTAATGAAAGTTGGTCGCGTAAACTTAGGTTGCAAGAACGCGAACCCTAAGAAGTAAAGTTAAGTAAACCAATGCATAAGTCAAGTATATGACTAATTGGTGTGTGTTATTTTCTTATGTGTTATATAGGAATTGGAATGAGCAGTTCAGCGTAAGTTGTAGCTATACGTAAGGCAAGTTTTCTAACTTCATTCATATTTCAAATGAATGCTAGTTTCTTAAACTTCTCAAATGTTAAACTTGAGAAGTCTTGTCTATGTACATATGTGTGAGATATGTGCAAGGTAGTAGTATATATGAGGCCTTGTGCCACAATTTGAACACTTCTGTGTTTATTTGAGATGAACTGTTCTGTGATTGACCTATTTAATATGAGTATGTTCTGTTTATACATGAACCGTTATTGTTAAGTCTGTGCTAATGATTCTAGCCAGACAGGTTATGTATGAAAAAAGTTAGAAGAATGAAAGTATTTCAAAGTGTATGTGGCTATTGTTTTAAAATGATAGGAATCGAGATTATTCCTATTATTCAAGCTGCTTTGTAACCTTTATTCGGTTATTGAAGTCTTAAAAGAATGTTTGACTTCTTGAAGTTGTTTATTCAACTGCTATGACTTGCTGGGCAATTGGATGCTCATACTTGCTTTAAATAAAAAACATTTTCAGTGAACTGTGTTAGAAAAACTTAAGGATCCCGTAAAGATCAAGTTGGTCGGTATCCAGAAGAAATGTCATTCAGTATGTGAATGTGCGTGAAGATAAGCGAAGACTTGTAATATAGAATAGTTTAATTGAACTATAGATTGGTTTAATGAACTATTATGTATCCTTGGTGGCAGATAAAAGTCACCCTTGTAAGGTGGAATGAATAATATATTTATCATTATTTGTAATGAAAGAGGTTATAAGGTTATAGAAACTAGGATTTGAGAATGTATGTTGTTATATTTAATATATAATTATGTATGTTTGGATGAATGATGTACTCGTGACGTACGAAATTCGGATGTGAAGATAGACCGGATTTCGGGGCGTTACACTATTTCTCTCCTTCACAAAACCTTCCTAGCAAAATTCGAATAAAGCAAGAAGACGGAGACCAAGAATCGAAATCTATGCCCAGATCTCGACTTCAATTCAGTATACCCTTTCTTTATTTGTGTAATTTCGGTAAGAATTGACCCATCATTTTATTCGTATCGATCTTTCTTGTTGTTGTTCAATCAAGAAAACTTGACCCTTACAAGGTATCGACCTTCCTTGTTGATCTTCCTTTCTTTATTTGTTGCTATTTTTTTACACAGATTAGAGATATTTATACATGTAATGGGTTTATGTTGGGTGTTGTTCTGTTATTTGGCTAAATTCAAAAAATACGGGGTTAGTTTTACAGGGTCATTGTATTTTGGAATTAATTTTGACTGATTCGGATTTTCGGTTAGCTAGTTTTGTAGCAGTTTCAGATTTTTGTTTTGGGGGGTGCTTGTGATGTAAAGAGCTGGTTCTTTTGTTGTGGTATAAGTTTCAAACAGTGAATGTTGAGATGCTAAAAGATTGAATTTTTATTTTATTTTATAGGGTTATTGAATCTTGGAATTAATTTGGAGTGATTTGGATTTTGGGCATTCTGGGTTTGTTACCGTTTTCAAGAATTGATTTTGTTTTGGGTGGTGTATGTGATGTATTGGGAATGATTGGTTTATTGTGATTAAACTTTGATTTTTTATTGTGATGTATTTAGTTTGCTTATAACACACTAAGACCGAATCCTCGATTATAATTTATTTGTGCCATGGAAACATAAAAATGTTTGATTTCTCTAATTCTCGGGTCTTGCTACTTGCTAGAGAGAGCTATATGTATTAGCTTTGGAATGGTGTTGTGTTAATTGACTGTTTTATATTTTCATTTTAGCTTTTATAATGACTAAAAATCTTTTATATACTATTTCAACTTTGAAGGATTGTGGTTACTTTTTGTTTCCTGAAAAGAAGCTCATTAGATTTTGATTGGTATTATCTTGCAAATGACCCTTTATCATTTACCAGATCTACTAATTGAAGTAATAAGCTTTGTAATCTATTGTTGCTGCCTTGAGATTTGATTTGTGTTCCTCGTGCTAGTAAAGCAATATTAGACCATTAACAGTGGTGGCATGATATTCATGGAAAATTGGAATTTTTTCACGGGCGCTGAGACCTTTACTGTATATTTGAGCAGAAGATCTCTTCTAGCACACTTGATGAAGCTTGGTTATATCTTGACTAAGTTGTTGACAATATGTGAATTATCAAAGTTTAGTGATGTTTTCCTCTGATTTTTTTTTGGAACAATTACACATTATAGTACATTTATGAAAATAATTACAAAAATCATACATTAATAAAATAATTACAAAAATATAATATTTTATCATATATATTTACAATAGTAATATATCTAGGATTAAGGATAAATATTAATGGCTTGAAACCGTAAAAAGTTATTTTTTTTGAATAGCGTGATAACCGCTTGTCATTTGTATTTTTTTTGAATAGCGTGATAACCGCTTGTCATTTGTATTGGACTCTGCAGTTACCAAACCCTCTTTTGCATACTGAAACCCTTGCTTCTATCATCTGTCGCGACTAAACGTAATCGGAGTTAAAAACTCTTGTTTTCGGTGATTGTTCTTCATACTTGTTCGTTCGTTCTTCGTCTATATCATAGTTGTTCGGCATACTCGTTGAGTTGTTCGCCTTTGTCGTTGTTATTCGTTACTCGTATGGTTCATTGCCGTTGTCGTTCTTACTCGTCTGGTTCATTGTAGTTGTTACTCGTTATTCTTCTCCATTGATCGACTCTAGTGTTTATTATTGCTTCAAGTGAGTATTTTCTTAATAGTTTAATGTATTATATATTAAAGTAGTTTACTAACAGAATGCAGTATTCATTGTTTTGGTTTTTGTTGTTTTTATGTTTTGTATAGAATGGTTGATACAAGGAAGAAGGATGGGAAGAGGAAAAGGATTGTGGAGGGTAGTTCTGTTAAGAAATTGAAGAAATTTGTTGTGGAGAGCAAGGGGAAGGGAAAGGGGAAGGATGTATGTTATAAATCGAGTAAGAATGAGAGTAGTTTGGTGATACATAGCGATATCAAACATTCCGAAGTGCAATTAGATTCTGATTTTGATGTCACTGTGAAGAATGAAGCTCAAGTGCTTATCCAGAAGATAATTCCAACTCAACGAATTTTAAAGGTGTGTTAATTTAAATGTTGTTATTGTTTACTGTATAATGCTTAGTTGGTTACTATACAATGCTTAATTGGTTACTGCATAATATTAATGATTAATGTTTGGTAACCACATGATTGGTAACCAATGCATTAGATAATAACCACCATGTTGCATGTAGGTAACCAAAACTGAATTGGTTACTGTTTTATGATGTCTTGGTTACTATTTAATGATGTCTTGGTTATTGTCTTATGAGTGTCTTAGTTACTGTCTAATGATGTCTTTGTTACTGTCTTATGATGTATTGGTTACTGTCTTATGATGTCTTGATTACTGTCTAATGATGTATTTGTTATTGTCTTATGATGTATTGGTTACTGTCTTATGATGTCTTGGTTACTGTCTAATGATGTCTTGGTTATTGTCTTATGAGTGTCTTGGTTACTGTCTTATGATTTCTTGGTTACAGTCTTGTGTGTCTTGGTTATTGTCTAATGATGTCTTGGTTATTGTGTTATTAGTGTATTGGTTACTGTCTTATGATGTCTTGGTTACTGTCATATGATGTATTGGTTACTGTCTTATAATGTCTTGGTTACTGTCTAATGATGTATTGGTTACTCTTATGATGTCTTGGTTACTGTCTTATGAGTGTCTTGGTTAATGTCTTATGATTTATTGGTTACTGTCTTATGTGTGTATTGGTTACTGTATAATGATGTCTCGGTCACTGTCTTATGATGTCTTGGTTACTGTCTAATAATGTATTGGTTACTGTCTAACCAGTATATTGTATAAAGTTGTATTGGTTACTGTGCAACATTGTATTGGTTACTGTATAATGCTGAATGGTTAATGATTAATGATTACTAAGCACATGGTTGGTAACCAATATATTAGACAGTAACAAGCATGTTGCATGAAGGTAACCAAGACAACGTTAATAAGTAACCAATTTACATTGGTTACCTTCTTGCAAAATGTTGTTTACTGTATAATTTTATCTTGGTTATTGTCTTGGTTAATGTCTAATGATTTGTTGGTTGTTGTCTAAATATTATATTGTGTAATGATGTCTTGGTTACTGTCTAATGCTAGATTGGTTACTGATTAATGATGTTTTGTTTTCTGACTAAAGCTATATTGGTTACTTGTCTATGTTGTTTTGGTTACTATCATATGATTGGTTAGTTAACTTTATAAATCTGATTTTGTTTACTTACAGTTATGGGATCTTTATTATGAAGAATGCAACAGAAAATTCAATGGAAAAGTGATATATTGGTGCGACATGGAAGTCCCCAGTATCATTGCAAATAAATTGAATAAGAGTCAGCTGGATAAATTTAAGGCAACATGTTTTGAGAATTTTCTTGAGTTTGGTGAGCACCAAATGTATTCCCAGATTATTCACCACGCTCTTGTTAGGGAGGTTCACCAGAGGGATGACGATGAAATGTGGTTTTTGTTCGGAGAGAAAAGGGTCAGGTTCGGTTTGCCTGAATTTTGTATGATATCTGGGTTGAGATGGAAGGGTGAGGATGATATAACTCCATATAAAGGTATGGAGAATTTTCTTATTGGTAAGTTTTTTGGTGACGAAGCTGTGACACGTAGTAGTATAGGTAGGATATATAGGAAGGCAGTTTTTGACGATGATGACGAGGCTATTAAGATGTCTATGATATTTCTGGTCTTTAATTTCATTATGTGCACATTTTCTGAAAATTACGTTGATGAGGCAATGGTTAATTTTTTGTGTTATGGCGATGTTAGTAGTTTTTCTTGGGGGAAAGTTACTTTTGAGATGACAAAGTACTCTTTGTCTAATGCTTTGAAGGGGCGTTATAGGAAAGGAAAGAATGGTGTTTCAACATACAATTTTTACATGGATCATTACACCAAGTTGTACAAGTTGAACGGGCTTCCGTATGTATTCCAAGTATTTATGTTTGAAATTATTCCGACATTCAAAAATCGGGGTATATGCAATGACGAGCATCCGTCGGATGTCCGTTTATTCAAATGGAAGGAGTTAATGAAGCCGCTTTCAAATGACAAGTTGAATGAATTAGTTTTTTGTTCCGAACAGGTATGTTGATTTACCTTTAGTTATATAATTGATAATTGAAAATATTATGTGAAGTTTACTATCAACAAAGTAGTTAGTTACCTTTATATACACGTTTGGTTACTGATTATTTTATATGCATGTTAATAATAACAATGTTTTTAGTTGCTTGAATATTCAAATAATGTTACTGATAAGATTACATTCAGGTTACTAATAACATTGTTGTTGGTTACCCGAATATACACATTTGGTTACATTTATAAATTTAGCTGGTTACTACTTATTATACATTTGGTTACATGTATATATGTATTTGGTTACTGATTATGTGTTTATGATTCTTTATTTACTGTTTATTTCAATGTAATTGTACATTGTTTGTTAGATGATATATTAAAGTATACTTATTATTTTTCAGCTGAGGATAAACAGTTTGATTCCCACGGCCGAGGAGAAGGATCGGCTTGATTTGGGCGGTTTTCACTTTTTTAATGGGAAGGATGGTGACAAGAAAGTAGATAAAAAAGTGAAGGCTGGCAACATTGGTGTTGATATTTCTGTTGTGAAAGAGGCAATTGATGTACGGTCTAAGCCATTGGAGAAGAAAGTGTCTGAATTGAAGAAAGAAGTTTATGAATTGAAGAAAGAATTTGGAAAGTTGCGAACTGATATCAAAGATGAAATGCAGCTTTTACATGTTCAGTTATGCAGGGACCTTAGGTTTATTATTAGAGATGAGTTACGTGCTATCAAAGACGTAGGAGGCAAAAAGCTTGATGGTGATTCAGATGATGACGATTCTGACAATGCTGGTGATAATGATGATGATGATGATGATGACCACGATGACGATGAAGGAGATGAAGGAGATGAAGGAGATGAAGGCGGTGAAGGTGGTGAAGTTGTTGATGATGCTGCTGATGAGGATGCTAATGTTAGGGTGGAGGAGGTCCATGTTGATGAGGTTGTTGATTATGGTTCAAAGGTGAATAAGAATAATGATGGTGATGATGTGTTGGATGAAGTTGAGAAGAAGGGTGTGAATGAAATTGAATTGGGTAATGAAGTTGGTGATGATGTGTCAATTCTCGTGGAGAATAATGATGTGAATGTAATTGAGATTGCTAATGAAGTTGAACGTGATGTTATGGTTGAAGAACCTGATGAAAAAAAAATAATGATGATGATGAAGATGTCAAGGTTAGACATATTTGTTTGTTTTTGTTATGTGATATATGTCTTTTGTTTTAATTATTAAATTGTTATTTATTTTGCGCAGATTGACAATAATAATGACATGTCGTCTTTTGACATATTAAGCCAATGTACTGGGAAAGAGATTGTTGTGTATGATGCTGATAAGGTTAGTGTTATAATTATATGCCATCATTTATTTAAATGTTATTTATGTTTTGGTTACCATTATATAGTGAATTGGTTACTATGATATTGTGTTTTGGTTACCATTATATTGTAATTTATATACTATTATATTATGATTTGGTTACTAGTTTATGTTATTCAGATTACTAATATATCATGTTCATTTAAGTTTGTTGGTTGTTGTACAGTCAGTTGGTTACTAGTTTACATTATTCAGGTTACTAATCGTATATATTTCCTTTTTATGTCAACTGAAAAAGGGGAAGAAAGGTGAGGCAGCAAGCAGGTATGCTCTTGATTTTATGGTTCTCACCACTCAGGACATAGCAAAGTGTGATGAGTTGGAGAAGAGTGTTCACAAAACCGGTGGTAGACCTGTACGTGAACCTGTAAAGAGTGCCATTTTACGTTCTCCATATACAGCAGAGTTCGGATCGGCTGGTTCATCATGTACTGTAGTGGGTACTGCTAGTCAAACACTTGCACGTTTAAGTGCATTCCCCAAATCATGCATGGAGATGCCCTCAAAATTTGAAGAGGCATTGTTTGAAGAATGGTTCAAAATTGGAAGAAACAACAGAAAAAGGTTTGTTTTTTGTTGTTAACAATGCTATAGTTTTTTATGAAACAAATAAGTTTGTATTATTGTAGTAACATATGGTTATTATTAAATAAATGTTATGGTTACTATTACTTTATATTCTGGTTACCATTAGATTAAGTTTTGGTTACCTAGTAGTTATGTTTCGGTTACTATGTGATTATGGTTTGGTTACCAGATTAATGTTTATAATTAAATTGTTGTTTAATTTACTGATTTTGGTTTGCTGTATTGGTTACTGGGCAACATTATACTATATAATGATGTTTTGGTTACTGTCATTGGTTACTGTAGAAAGCTGTATTGTTTACTGTGTAATATTACATTGGTTACTGTATAATGCTTAATTGGTTACTGACTAATTTTGTTTTGGTTACTGCATAATGTTAAATATTAAATAAATGTTAATATTAAATAAATGGGGTGTTTACTTAATAAATGTTATGGTTGCTATTACTTTATATTCTGGTTAATATTAGTTTATGTTTTGGTTACCTATTAGTTATGTGTTAGTTACTATTTGATTATGGTTTTGATTTTAATATCTGTTGGTTAGCAGGGTACTGTTTAAAATTAAGTTGGTTGTTTAGTATGTTAATTATTGAACGTGCAAGTTTGATTTGTAGTTGTGTGTATATTAATACGGTAATTGTTAATGTTTGTGTGTATACTAATATTATGTTATTATATTGAAGGACGGACAAATTTCCTGGAAAGAACGATATTATCATGCCTTCTTTTGTATTTGGATCAATTGTAATATCATCGAAGATGTGGTTCTATAAATTAAAGACGCCTGGGCAGTGGTTAGACGATGATGTGAGTATTTTTTTTAAAATTTATGTTTTTATAGTTATGTTTACATTATTTAGTTACATTCATCACATACTTGCATTTTCCAACAACTGTTAATATCCTATTAATTTTTTTTTGGCTCAGCACATCAATGTTGCGTTGTATTATTTTCGTAAAATGGCAAGACATTCCGAAAGTGTTCCTATAAGGATAACGACCACGGATTGTTGGTTTCACAGCAAGATCACCGCTCTTTTCGAGGAGTATACAAAAAAAATTGTGACAAAATTATTCTGTCTGGGGAGGGTGATGTTGCTGAATACATACGTGGGCTGTTTATGGATGTCAACACACCATGGAGGAACGTTGACTATATGTTGTTCCCAATTCATATGTCATCACCGGACCATTGGTTGTTGTTGACTTTTGATGTGCATCGTAGGTGTCTAACTGTTTACAACTCTTTACAACCAAAAAGGAAATCCATGCAAACTAAAATATATGATGTTTGTGAGTCGTACATCTTCATTCTTCCCATTCTATTGCGCAAGTCTGGTTTTTGGAAGGATAGGTCTGACATTGACTTCAGCAGTGACCCGTATCGCAACAAGGACGAAGATGATATAATTGAGTTAGAATTTGCTGAGACGGTTCCTGAACAAGTAGAGGGGTAAGGGTTAAATTGTGTACATTTTTTTAATTATTACATATAGGTTGAGTTTATTTTTGATCTTTGTTATATGTTGTTTGTTGTTACAGTGATTGTGGGATGTTCACAATTTGTTTTGCTGAGCATGTCATTCATCAGAAGTTTGATCAGATTCCTATTCCTTTCCCCATTGCGCAGTATCGGAAAAAGTTATGCACAAACATATATATGCATGCAAGGAACAAGCAGTTGGAGGGCTATGATACTGATAGAGAATTTCCAGGAAGATTTGTTCCAGATTTTGATTAGTTCGGATTTTGTTTTTTTGTCTTTATTAATTTTGTTGTGTATTTTTTTTTAAGTATTGGTGTTATACACAAAATTTGTGTATGGTTTATGATTTTTTGATGTTTATTGGATCTTATGTAGATGGGATTACATATTTGATTTTATTAGCATTAATGAAAGAGATATTGTTTGTTGGTTGGTATTTTGTTTCTTTTTAAGTTGTGTTTGTTGAATTTTTTTTCAAATATACAGTTGGTAACCAATTATGTATAAAGGGGTAACCAGATAATGATTTGATAGTAACCAGAGAGTTACAAGATTGTATCATGCTATATATAATATGTTAAGTGTACATGTGTTATGTATACATGGATTTCATAAACTTCAATACCTTTTTAATTACAGGTTGCTGAATATAAAGGTTGTTTATGTTGTGGTTACCATAATAAACTGGTATGGTTACTGTCATGAAATTAGGTGGTTACTATGATGGTTACTGTTATGTAATTATTTGGGTACCATTAAACATTGTTATGGTTACTGTTATGTAATTATTTGGTTTACATTAAAAACTGGTATGGTGAATGTTATGGTTACTGTCATGTATAAAATTTTAACCAATTATAATTTTGTAATATAAAGTTGGTAACCAATCATGTATAAATAAGTAACCAGTTAATGATTTAATAGTATCCAGAGAGTTACAATATTGTATCAAGACATATGTCATATGTTAAGTGTGCATGTGTGAGTATACATGGGTTTCATAAACTTCAATACCCTTTTAATTATATGTTGCTGGATATACAGGTTGTTTATGTTGTGGTTACCATTATAAAATGGTATTGTTACTGTTATGAAATTAGGTTGTTACTGTGATGGTTACTGTTATGTAATTATTTGGGTACCATTAAACATTGTTATGGTTACTGTTATGTAATTATTTGGTTAAAAACTGGTATGGTTACTGTTATGTTATTAGGTGGTAAATGTTATGGTAATTATATGTTGTTGGATATACAGGTTGTTTATATTGTGGTTACCTTTATAAAATTGTATTGTTACTGTTATGAATTTAGGTGGTTACTGTGATGGTTACTGTTATGTAATTATCCGGGTACCATTAAATATTGTTATGGTTACTGTTATGTAATTATTTGGTTAAAAACTGGTATGGTTACTGTTATGTTATTAGGTGGTAAATGTTATGGTTACTGTTATGTAATTATGTTGTTACCATTAAAAACTGTTATGATTACTGTTATGTATTTATTTGATTACTGTTATTGTTAATGTTTCATTTAAATCAGAAATCAATATATAAATGAATTACAATTTTGTTTACTATACACAATCAAAAAGTGTACAAACCAATCGTTTAATGGTTACTCAAAGTAAACAATAATATATTCATGTATTTAAACTATTAATATAACTGCACTATATCAGACCCTTTTTAGTGGTCTTAAAATCGGGGGATTATTGCATGTTTTCCTGTTGTGTCCTTTTTCTTGGCACCTGCTGCATTTGTTTTGAATTTTGATCTCAGATCCGTGTTTGTACCTCCCTTTTTTTGGTCTTTCTGCTGGCCTTCTTGTGTTGGGTGGTTTTATACATATGTTTCTTACTTCTTCTGATACATCCCAGTTTTTTTTTGTCAGCTAATGGCATGATGGAAGCTGAATATGTCTCGACCAAAGTTGCTTTAGTGTAATTTCTAGAGCAAAAATCATAACAGCTCAAATTTCTCTTGCTTATAACAGCAGCAGCGTGTGGACAAGGCATCTCATGGTACTGAAATTTACGGCATGTGCATGTCTTTTGTTCGATGTCCACAATATACTGTTTAGAGATATCGTAAACAGTGAAAATCACTAAGTTTGATGTCTCAACCTACAACACCCAATGCATACAATCAGATTAATAGTTGCATGCCAAATATACAGTAAGCAAATAACTAGTACCAGAATGTTAGTTAATAAGTAACCACCAATATAAAAGAAACAATTATAAATCTCATTAACATTATAATGTTACATATTAACTAAGTCAGTATTGATTAGTAACCAGTATGATGTGAAACAGTAACTAAATAAGCATTATACAGTAACCATTATATAATTACACAGTAAGCAATTCAGTAATAGTCAGTAACCAATATAATGTTGCACATTAAGTAAGTTAGCATTAGTTTGTAACCAAGTTAGTATTCAAGTTACTGTTAGTCAGTATAATTTTACACAGTAACCAACTTAGCAATAGGCAGCAACCATTATATGGTTACATAGTAATCATGCTAGCAATAGTCAGTAACCAATAAAATGTTGCACAGTAACTAATTTACAATTATTAAGTAACCAAGTTAATAATAATCAGTAAGTTGCAAATGTAAATTAGGACGTAATAATTTAAATCAAATATTAATTACCTTAAGTATCTTTGATTTTAAGATATTAGATTGCAACTTTCTCTCAGCCGTTGTGGAAAGAGTTGTGAATGTTGATATGGCTGATTGTTTATTTGTGAAATACCATCTCTGAACCAGACAACGTAGGCATTCAATCATTGACGCAACTGGAAGATCCCTGATAAACTTGATTGCATTGTTAATAGATTCGGCTGTGTTTGAAGTCATTGTTGAGTACCTACTTACAGTCCCATGGAGCCTGGTGCACTTATCCAATCTGACCTCTTCCTCCAGATATGTCCTTATTCGAGGATCAATGGCATCGAGTTCAGCCATGTGTTTGTTGAATTGTTCGACAGTGTAAGCTCTACAAGCCCCGTTGTAAGCTTGTTTAACTTCTTCTCCTTTCTTTTTGAATTTGTTTTTTATATTTTTCAGTATATGATACGTGCAGGAACCATGCATGATATCCGGAAACACAAAATTCAGTCCTTGTATAATGGCTTCATGCCTGTCTGAAACAATACATTGACCTTCCCTAACTCCACAAGCAATTCTCAAATTTACGAAAAACCATCTCCAAGACATTTCATTTTCGCTGTCAACAACTGAAAAAGCAATAGGAATAATGTTTCGGTTTGCATCTTGTGTGCTTGCTATCAGTAGTGTCCCCCCGTAAGTTGATTGTATGAACGTGCCATCGATTACAATGATTGGAAAATAATGGTGCCATGCTTGAATTGACGCTCCAATGGCAAAGAATAGATACTTGAAACGGCCATTTGTTTCCAACTCAAGGGATGTGACGGAACCTGATATGAAAATCAGCACTATCATTAGAATTACAAGTAGTATACTGTATCCAAATAACTAGTAATCGGTAACCGTTCATGTGGTTAATTGCTTACAACTTGTATATTATATTTAATAAATAAGCATGCGTATTAAGGTAACCAAACATGTATAATAACCGCATACAAATGGTCTGAAGATTTAATAATTAAACATGCATAATGTCTAAAGGTGTATTGGTTACTGTGTGATAGTTTATTGTTTACTGTATAATGCTTATTTGGTTATTAACTAATGTAATTTTGGTTACTGAATAATATTAATAATGCTTGGTAACCACATGTTTGGTAATCAATGCATTATTCAGTAACCAGCATGTTGCATGAAGGTAACCAATACAATATTAATCAGTAAACAATTTACATTGGTAATATTCTACCGTGTAATGATATCTTGGTTACTGTGGAACATCATATTGGTTACTGTCTAATGTTGTAAAACCAATAAATGTTTTTAAAGTGTTACCTGGATTTGTTTTCTTCAGCATGTATAACCATGATGGGATGAGTGAGTAGTCGTGTGGATTTCCTCTCACCTTTTCCAATGCTTTCTCCTTCGATCTCCATGCTTTTTGGTAAGAGATAGACACATTATATTATGACATCATGCCTTCAACAATATCGGTTTGTGTGTATATTTTCTTCAAATTTGTTATTTTTTGCATTATGCATTCACTGACCAACTCACTATTTGCCTGTCTGTGGTCTCCCAACAATACATTGACCGAACAAGTGTGGATATCATTGAATTCTCTCACCTTGAACATACTGGTTTTTCTGAAACTTGATGCTCTCATCTTCCATTTGCAATTTTTATCGCATACACACACTAGCACAAAGTCTCTATAACTTGTTCGTTGGACTTTGTGTTGTCTGTTTTTTCTGAATGAATGCAGCCTCATAGCTTGAGAGAGGATTTTTTTTTCTGTGTAGGTTTGATGTAATTTTACTTCACGTTCATTCGGATCCGATATTACATCATCATATTGTTCTTTTGCGTATGATTTGTCATGTTGTCTGTCTAGTTGTTGTTCAATAATTTCCATTGCAAGATGATCAACATATTGCGTTCCAAATTGGCATGATTGGCTTGCTAGTGGAACTAGTGCTGAATTCCCTCGTGTTGATCTGATTGGCATTACATCGTAAATTGTAGATTCTTCTACATTTGTCAAGTTATGCAAGATCGTTGTGCGTCCCATTCTGTGTTCAATATCCACAATCAGTGGGAATTTACCTTGTTCATCAGATTTTCTACTCATTTCCAGAAAGAATTGTAAGGTTGCTTCGTCTGATATACTGATCGGTGGAATGTCGCTTCTAATCTGAAATTTTATTGACAATGTTGTTGCGTTTGTGTCTAGCCGTAATGCACTGTATATTTTGGTTAGCATTTCTTTGAACGAAATAGTTGATGGAACTAATATGCCAGTAACTTCAAATTTGGTGTATTAGTTACTATTAGCCCATGTGCCGTTGAAATAAAGTACAACTGGAATCATCTCCATTGTCTGTCAACAGAATAAGTAATGGTAAGTAACAAAATCAATGTTAGCCGGTAACCAATATAATGTTAAACAATAACCAAGTTAACATTAGTCAATAACCAAGTATTCATCAGTAACCATTATAATGTTACACAGTAACAAAGTAATTATTAGTCAGTAACCAATGCAATGGTACACAGTAACAAAATCATTATTAGTCAGTAATATATACATAGTCGGACGGTAACCAATATAATGTTAAGCAGTAATTAAGTCACCATTAGTCAGTAACCAAGTCTTCAGTAGTAACCATTACAATGTTACACAGTAACAAAGTCATTATTAGTCAGTAACCAATGCAATGGTACACAGTAGCCAATTCATTATTAATCAATAATCTATGTTAGCCGGTAACCAATATAATGTTACACAGTAACCAAGTTATCATTAGTCAGTAACCAAATCAGTAACAATTACATATTATAATCAGACAGGAACCAATGTAATGTTAAGCAGTAACCAATTCAGCATTAGTAAGTAACAAATTCTTCATTAGTAACCATTATAATGTTACAACCAATGCAATGGTACACAATAGCCATTTCATTATTAGTCAATAATCTATATTAGCCGGTAAGCTATATAATGTTACACAGTAACCAAGCCATCATTAGTCAGTAACCAAGTCAGTAACAATTACATATTATAGTCAGACAGTAACTAATGTAATGTTAAGCAGTAATCAATTCAGCATTAGTCAGTAACCAATTCTTCATCAGTAACCATTATAATGTTACACAGTAACAAAGTCATTATTAGTCAGTAACAAATGCAATGGTACACAGTAGTCAATTCATTATTAGTCAATAACCAATGTAATGGTACACAGTAACCAAATTATTATTAGTCAGTAACCAATGCAACATTAGTTAGTACCATTATGCATTAACCAATCCAGCATTAAACAGTAACATAGACATAGTCAGACAGTAACCAATGTAATGTTAAGCAGTAACCAATTCAGCATTAGTCAGTAACCAAGTCTTCATCAGAAACTATTATAATGTTACACAGTAACAAAGTCATTATTAGTAAGTAACCAATGCAATGGTACACAGTAGTCGATTCATTATTAGTCAGTAACCAATGTAATGGACACAGTAACCAAATCATTACTAGTCAGCAACCAATGCAACATTAGTTAGTACCAGTATGTATTAATCAATCCAGCATTAAACAGTAAAATAGACATAGTTAGACAGTAACTAATGTAATGTTAAGCAGTAACCAATTGCATTTTTACATGAAATTTGCAATTAAAACATTCATATTGCAATCAAAAACATTCATTATTCTTACCGTGTGACCATTTTAAGTACAAAAAACTTAAGAAAGGTAACCAATATAGTAATTCGTAGTAACAATAGGTAACTATATGATTATAAATTTTAAACTATCATACCTCAGTATTTTTTAATCGAAGTTGATGTTGATCTTGTATTCAACAATCACTGCAGTATTTGGTTACTGATCTTGAAGGCGTTGTTGATTTTGTATGCTATTTTCGATCTTAGAGATGCGTCGCGACAACCGGCTTTGTCTTCTCCGATTACGAGTTTAGTCGCGACAGGAGGCTTCGGCTTCGTATTTTTGTCTTCTCCATCGTTGATCTGTTGTGTCGATATCAAAGTTGCATGATTTTAGGGACGGTTAATTTAAAATATGAAATTGGGTAACTGACTTGGATAATGACACGTGATTTTAGGCGCGTTATATTGATTATGTTTTATTTTTATAATTATGTTGTGTATGTTTTATTTTTGTAATTACTTTTTAAATGTTGTATATTAGTGTAAAGGACCCTTATTTTTTTTCCCAGTGTTGATGGATTTAGAGTAGTGGTGGAGCGACACTTAGAAGGTGAGGTTACAGGTCTTGATCGTTATGGGCAGCTCATCAAGGTTGATGCCTCAGGCTGACAGGCCTGAATTTTACAGTATGAATGTGATTACTTAGAGAACTTGGATCTACATATTGTTACTGGGTGCTCCAAACTAGGTGTTCGCTAACGTGTGTGGCCTTACCCAAACATTTCTTATCATTCTATAATACAAAATAGCTAATATCATCTATAGAGATGCTTTTGGCGCCCATTGGCTTATTAGAAGTTAGGATCCCTTCTTTATATCCGTATGCAGATTGGGTTAAAAGATTTATATTCTGTTGCCAATGATCTATTCATGTAGATTAGCAATATTTGCTCTTGCAGATTGAATTTATTTTTAATTTTTTTGGTTAAAGCAGCTGAACCATGTTGTGTGGCTTGCGTTTATAATATATAGTAATTGTAAGTTTTGTTTTTTAACACATTTTTTTGTTCTTAGTCTATGTCAGTCCACGTTTTTGAAAAAAAAATTTATTAAGAGACAATTCTGATGTGGATAAACTAAACTTGGCAACCTTCAGAAAATTAAATGTTTAACTTGAACCAAGTGGGATTGCAGAAAATGTCACAAATTGAAGATTGAATCTTAAATTGGCAAACTTAAAAAATTATTCTATACAAAATAGTCTACATAAAAAATGTCCTCCATTTAAGAGAACTATTAAGAGTTTTATAGTGTTACACATTACTAATAAATATACATGAACCTGAAGAAACTACCTAGAAAATTAAACACAACTGTACTTATACGCCATATCTATGCTCATTATTTAATCCGACTTTTTCTGGTTCAATGGGTTGTAGATGAAGATGTTTCTCATCTTCCAAAACGGATCGTATATAAATACAATGATATGGTCAACACAGAACCCGATATCTGCAATACATATTTTGCCTACTCACAGCCAGCTTATATACATACAGGAGCTTGACCATCTTTTAGATGGACTGAAGCACAGGGTTAGATGTAATATTTTGCTTAATAATTTTCTCTTTACATGAGAAGCAAGGAGGGGGATATATTAGACTTACACTTGAACCTCTGGCTTCCCAACAAAATGACCTCATAATACCCCCACAGTTTGATACGAGTTCAATATCTTCCAAATATAGTCTTTCACACGGGTAGTTGTCAGTACAAGCAAATCTTATAGCTTCCTCTATAGCTGAAGTTCCTTTGATACGAATGAATGATATATTCTCAACACGAAGAGCTGAAGTCTGCAAGTTCATTTTAAACGATGGATATTAGACTTATAGTAAAGCAACATAAAATCATAATTTTTTTAGTCTATATTTTCAAGTTCTACTATTTTTGTGACAAAATGTATGTTTAGTGAAATAAAGATAATGGACTATTTAGACTAAAATGCGTACCTGCTGCTGAATGAGTTGCCATAAAGAATGTTATGTCAAACCTTAAGTCCTCAGAATTTAAGAGGTTTGGACTCAAAGTAAGATAATGAAACAATCAAATCAAAATAATTTCTTCTTACGAATAACTAACATTTCTCATTAAATTCCAGCAATTATAATGTTCATCCAAAAAAAAAAGAAATTAAAGTACCAACCTGCCTGCTCATATAAACTAGTGGCACTCTTCCAATAAGCACTCCACCTTGTCAACTAAAGTAAACAGTTTACAAAGTAAGACATTACAGGCATCATAATCAACTTCTCATCTTAATTCAGTTAAGAATATATCTTACATAAATAGATAACTAAGATACAACAGAATTTGATGGTCTTACTTTTTTTCTCATTCATGTTTGAAGCATTACTACTCTGGCTATATTTTCTATTTCTGTACACAAGAAATGCTCGCCAACTAGAATGTCCTTGTGAAGAACACCCAAAAATAAAGCAATTGTCCTTTGTCTTAATTATTATTATCCATGTATTCGTATTGTTTTCGTAAAAATTAAACCAGCACTTTCATTAGCATTCATATTCAACGGAGAGTGCTTACGTCTAAACTCTAGAGCAAAGTCCTTGGGCTGTTAAGCACTAAAAATGCAGGTTCCAGTCCGAATCAGTCACTTTTGTACAAATAAGTGTAAGGTTAAGTTTAAGTTCAATTTACAATTCCTTCCATGTGTACAAAGCAGGGTCAATAATAGCCTTCTCTTTTGAAGACATATTTAACAGAAGAATCACAAGTATCTGCTCCCTACAAGTGCGTCAAACATTCAAATACATGTGTAACATTCTTATACATATAAAAATGATTATTTTTTCATAAATGTATAGATACGCACGAGTGATTTTCACGAGGCTCGGATTTATAGATAAGAAGCAGAAATTCCCCATTTTTAGTACATCAGATCTTCAAGCTGAAGTTACAGAACTTCATTAACTCTTTTATATCTCGACAGGTTTCGAATAATTTTACAAATTATAACAACAAACCCGACACATCTGATTGTTATCTGTAGGAAACTCATTCCTAATTACTCATCAAGATCATCCAAGTAATAAATTTTCAGACACTTTTGCCGGAGAATAAAATGCATCACACAGTCAAATTTCACTAAGCACCGCATATATAGATGTTAAATTAACTTCAGGTAAACATTTTCTTATTTCTAGATTGTATCATCAGCTTATTGATACAGAACAAAACTATAAAATTAGTGTAAAACCCAACATAAAAATAGGTATAAATTGAAGAACAGTTGTATTCTCATTGTACAATAAAATAAATGTGTAAATATCGAGAGAGAAAGAGAGACGAACAGTTTATCGGCTTTGATGATGAGCTTCTCGGGAGCATAAACCCATTACATGTATAAATATCTCTAATCTGTGTAAAAAAACAACAACAAATAAAGAAAGGAAGATCAACAAGGAAGATCGATACCTTGTAAGGGTCAAGTTTTCTTGATTGAACAGCAACAAGAAAGATTGATACGAATAAAATGATGGGTCAATTCTTACCGAAATTACACAAATAAAGAAAGGGTATACTGAATCGAAGTCGAGATCTGGGCATAGATTTCGATTCTTGGTCTCCGTCTTCTTGCTTGATTCGAATTTTGCTAGGAAGGTTTTGTGAAGGAGAGAAATAGGGCATCGCAACTCACGTTTTGTTTTGGACAGAGAATAGAGAATGTTAAAAAAAACACGGAGGCTTAAATAGGAAATGTCGTTTAAGAGAAAATGTCGTTTAAGCGGAATGTCCATGATCCGGACTCTATACGGTATATATATATTATATTCATTCATAATAAATTTTTTTAATCACAACCGATCATAAATAAATAATTTATTAATTATTTTTAAAAATAATATAAATTAGATTATTATTTAATTTAAAATATTATAGAGAGAGATACATATATTTAAAGGATATAAGTCATATGTGGTTAAAATTTGATTGACAAAATTATAAAATTTTAATTTAATCCCGTATAATAAAAATTTATAAAATTTTAATGGGGTCAATTTATATATAATACTTAATTTTTTAAAATTTACCTAACAATATAAAAGAATTTTTTTTTTTCGGTAAGGTCAATTCACCCGGAATCTTATAATTAGCTTCGCCAGTGCTTGTATTTATTGTTGTTTGCTTGGTCACTTTACAGCTCAATAGTTTGTTCAAACTTAGGGAAATTGATTGTATTTAAGGCTGACATTCAAGATCCAAAACTTAAATAGTCCTTGTAACTGGGTGGGAGTCAAATGCAACCCTGATCCAACAGACTCTTTGCCTTAACGGTTTTGGTCTTTTGGGATGGAGAGAGAGGATTTTGATATATTGTTTTGTAAAAAAAAAAATATAAGAGTTGGGACTCACTAGAATTATTGCTCTCTTAATGAACAGATCAGTCACTAATGAGTGTTTTTTTTATAAAAGCCTCGTAGAAAAATTGACTAATTTTTTGGATCGTCTGTTAACCAAATTAGACGGAAGGACCTGTTTAGAAAATTTAAAAAATTCAGTGAACCAATTATATTTTTTTTTAAAGCATAGTGATTCAATGCTTACAATTGGTTAAATGTGCTTTTTGCCGTTTGTTAATTGTTAGTTTGTCCAGATTTATTCATGCACCAAATTGCTTTGAGATTCTCATGCTCATGTCACGTGATACTACCCTCATCTCTCTCCCTTCCAAATCGCGGGTAGATTACAATTCACGTACATCTCACCTGATTATCTGACCGTAATCTATCACCAATACCTAAACCCTAACTCTAATCGCCGATGGATTCTCAGACGAACAACCTCTACGAAACGGCTTCTCAGCCGGACACCGGCAACGATACCTACACTTTCCTCGAATTCAACACAAAAGGCGAAGACTTCGATTACCCTGAATTCCCTGAGCTTTCCCAGCCCATTCGCTCCTCAGTATGGCCAACACCTTCCGATTCCCTTTGCGATGCACCGGACAGAGCTTTTTCCGATCACCAGTCCGACGCTTCCCCCATTTCCGCCACCTCCGGCAGCGGCGCCAAGGGAAGAGGTGGCGGTGGCGGTGGCGGTGGGGGAGGGAGTAGTAGCGGTAATCAGGCTGCGGTGGATGCATTAGCGGCCGGAATGAGCGGGTTGAACTTTGAGGAGATCGGAAATGAAGATAATTATGAGTGTGGTAAAGGGGATTTTACTGAGCACGCCTGTCGGTACTGTGGGGTGCAGAATCCGGCATGTGTTGTGAGATGTAATGTGCCATCTTGTCGTAAATGGTTCTGTAATTCAAGGGGTAATACTTCGGGGTCTCATATTGTCAATCACCTGGTAAGTGGAATTTCTACTAATTGGACCTTTTTCAATCTCTCTTTTTGGTTTAGCGTGTTATGATAGAAAATGATGGAAATGTGAAAAATAGACATGAATATTTTTTAGTAATTTGTATTAGTAGATAAATGATATCCTTAGACGTAAGTGATGTATAATTGAAAATATAAACTTCGTTTAATATTTTTTAGTAATTTAATTTGTATTAATACATGAGTGAATGAATGAATTTACTAATACAAATGATACGCATGCGTCTTGAAAGATGTATATGGCTAGGTTCATGTACTGTATATGCATTTAGTGAAGTTGAGATTATTAATGTGACTATAAATGTATTATGAGTCTCATAAATAGTCTTGTAAGTATGTCATTTCTATAATCATATTCCTCTCCAAGTATAATATATATATATATATATATATATATATATATATATATATATATATTTCGTCTTCCATTTCTTTCATAACTAGATACAAACCCCCGCGTTGCGGCGGGATTATTCAAATTTTTAATAATAAATGTGTGCGTACAATTAATAAATTAAAATATAATAAAAAAATAGTATATTATTATGCGATGATCAAATTTTACATAGAAAAACAAATGAATATACATATTTCAAATCCTGGTGCTAGTAGGTAGCAGCATTTTATAATCAATTAATAAAAAGGAAATTATATATTTTTGTTCTGTGAAGTAAACAATCATGCTTACTACAAAAGTTTTACTGCAAAATGTGTGAGGGAAGCTTGAATCAAGCTAAATAAATATTGACAAAATCATATTGCTCTGTCATGCAACAAGTGCGAAGTAGGACATTGATCCCAAAAATTCTGTAAGGAAAATTAACACTTCCAAAGCCTTAATATCCTTAATCTTATCAAACCCTTAAATCTGATCAAACATACTTATTTATGTGACTTAAAATGAAGATACTAAATAATCAAATTAAGAAATAAACCCAGTTCCTTACTGTTGATATAAGAAACGTGAATAGCTCTAATCTAAACACAAACTTTCCAATCGAAAACTCACCAAAATTTTTAATTAAACACGATTGACAACACAAATATCAGATCAATCAAATCAATTGCAAACATTATTCCGCATATCAGCAACTAAATGCAAATGCAATAATCTCAAATTTTAGCACATAATATCTAAAAATTTAGAAAATAGGCAAACCAATGAAATAATTCCACCTGCTTCTGGGTTATGTTTCACACTCCTGCATATAGCTGTAACCTGTAAATAATAATGTGTGTATTTTATAGAAGAAAGACAGAGAGACAAAACGGAAAAGAAGAGAAAAATTGATCATGAAGAAGAAGCTATGGTTGCTATTCACTTATGAGAATAAATAATTAGCCTAATTAATATACGTATATATATGTATGTATATGCATGAGGATTAGGTCAGATGATCATTAACATTATTTCAAACTCTAATTCAGTTAGGAAGTTTTATCCATATAAAATTTTGTTTATTAGTTGTTGAAGAGATTAAATTCTACTTGGTTTGTTATTATTTATCCATAATTTAAAAAAGGATAGGATATAATTAAGATAATTAGTTTGTTATTATTTTTCCATAATTTTAAAAAGGATAGGATATAATTAAGATAATTAGGACATAATTAAAATTATTTAAGATGGACATGTGTTGAATTTGTAGAAGGACATATGTCAATATATGGTGTCATGTACTGTGATTTATTATATATAATAGATATGGCTGAAATGAATGAGATGGTAATTTATATTGACTAATATGTTCTTTTCACTACCACACATTGTATTGTTAATATATCCCCAATAGATCAACTATCTTAAAATAATCCTCCATCCTACTCAAATTATAAGATCATTATTGATTTTTTAAAAGTTAATTTCAAACATTTTCAAACTCAAAATTGACATGAATTCATCGAGTTTATGTCAATTTAATTATGAATATCATAAATTATTTAAAAAATACTACTTGTTATAAGATTTATTATTTTCAAAATTTTAATGAATCATGTCAATTTTAAATTTAAAAATATCTCAAATTGACTTTTAAAAAGTTAATATTAGTCTTATAATTTGGAACGGAGGAAGTAGTTTAATTCTTCACATTTACAAAAAAAGAAGAAATTACAGACTTTGATGGTAACGCCAATTTTTTACACACTTGGACTAGCTTTTGTAAGTAGGTTATGTATGTTAATATGTTTATGTAAATAAGGTCCATAGGAATTTGATTGAGCTTTAATCATAGTTGTCATGACGCCACGACGAGATGCGGTGGTAGTTGACCGCCAGGATGTTTAAGCGATAAGACGTCAGCCATGGCGTTCATATGGCGACAAGTCGTTAACAACGTGTAATTTATACATTTATTTATTTTACTTCAAAAGTATATTAAACAATAAAATTTTATAAACATTAAAACTCAAAACATCATAAGTAATACCATATAATACAATTAAAAACACAATTATATGAATAATTCATAATTAAAATTCAAAAATAAAACAATTGACATAGAAAACTAGTAGAACAAGTCAACAAACACTAGGTAGAAGATAAAAAATCAACCAAGTCAACACCCTTTACGCATTACGAGTCTAATAAGTAATAAGTATACACCACATAGCAAGTCTATGGGTCATGATTACCAAGGCGTGAGCCTTGTTAGCTCGGTGTCTAAGGCGTAGCCTTGTCCTTCTCTAGCGCCAGGATGCCTAGTCGTTGCCTAGACGACGCCTTGACAACTATGACTTTAATATTATATTCAATAGATATGAGTTAGACTTGGATGCATTTATGGCTTGGGGTTATTTTAACATGGTGGGAAGACCAAATGTAGTACAGCTCATGAATTTATATTTTTAAGGTTGAATGTTCTTTTAGCTGATCTTAAGGCAATTTCTTCAGGGTAGCTGTCGCTCAAAATTTTCCATTACCATTATAGGTGTTAGCCTGTTCATATGTTGGAAGTCTTGTATTCCTTAACTCAAGCTGTTTATATTGGAGTTGAAGTTGAATGAGATAGAGTCAACTACATATATGAGGAAGTGTACTTTTCTAATTTATTACTGGAAGAGTGTTTTGCTTGCCAAAAATTGAAAAAAAATAATAAACCGGAACACTGTCTTGAGAACTTGGCATGATTGTGTTGCTGCTCTCAGGAAGTAATGCTTTGAAAGATGCATGTCGTAGAGTGGTTGTGTCTAACTGAGCAGCTAGGGATGCTGCAAGGAATGATTACTTAACCTTACTAAATCTAGTTGATTAGCTATGTCCGTTAGAATGTTCTGCAATATTTAAATGGTTGTCACAAGGAAAAAATCAAATCTTTTGAAGAAAAAATGGAAGCCACAGGAGGAGGTTCATGAAAGGTGCATGACAATACCTAAGCTCATATAATTATGTGCAACAGCTGATGCAGGATAAGGTTTACAATATAGCTTAGGAATGACAAAGAATGGGTAATTTGTAGAAGTCATAGTTGTCAAAATTGTACGATATGTATCATATCGTACAATACAATATAGAGACAATTCAATACGTATTGCAAGGTTAATTGAAAATGACACTGTACCACATGAAGTTACAATACGATGTATATCTTATGAAATGATACGATGCTTGATACTTTTTGAAGTTGACGACAGACTTGAAAAGGGTTTTATGTAGAGTAAAAACAAAATATTTAAGCCTGTTACTATTTCAAATGAAGAGGTTTTTTAGAGTTTCATATATACTTATATAGAATGTCACATTTTTATGTATATATCAAAAAGAGAAAGCAAAACATTTAAGCCTGTTAAGGTTTTAAGCGTTAACATATTCTATATCGTTTGACGAGTCTTTAAACACTTTCTAGAGTTTCATATGTACTTTTACAGAATGTCTCTTTATTTTTCTCATGTCACTTTTCACAAGCAAAGACAAATCTTCACTTATTAATTTGATTTATTTTCTTTTGTTTTATAGTTCACAGGTGAATCTGAATATTTGTTTTCTCTTAGTACTCTATAAATATTACTAAAATAGTATCTAATAATGTAGTGTAAAATATTTTGGCTACTATTTTTAACTTAAATTTTATTTTTAGGTTTTAATAATATTTACTTTTTATATATAGTCAAGCTATATGCTTGATTATCCAATAAATTTGTGTTTTATATGTTTAAATATATATCACCACATTACTCATTTTCTTTCTGTTCCATACGATACGATTCACGATACGATACATAAAAAATGATATGGGGTTTTTCGATACAGTATACACAATACGATGGTAGAAGCACACAAAAAAGCAAAAAGCTAATCTAAAATCAACAATAATTCAATTCTAAATAAATATGTTGGATTACAATGCTTATATAGGAAATCTGAGACTTGGAGAACAAGTAAAAACCCTAATTTAAAAAATAAAAAACTCATAATTTCAGTTGCAGTTGATCATGGGTAAGGGTAAGAAAGGACTTTTAAAATCTAATCCTGTAATTAAATTTCTAGAATTATCTACCTACAATTGATTTATCTCTAAACATAATATACAACAAATAATAATAATATCACTCTTTGTGCTCTACTTGATGTCAATTTCTCGTTACATGGTGTTTTTTTTGCTTATACTTGTTGCATGTTTTGTTATGTAAGGTTTATATATCTTTATTTATACTTGCTCGTTGGGTGGGTAGAAGTGCTGAACTAGAAGACTATCAGTCCTCAGGTTTGCCATGTTTGATGTGTTGTTTTTTTCACTTATGTGCAAACATTGCATCTTTTCCTTATATTTTTGAAATTAGCTTTTTCTATTGCATGTACTGATTAAATTCATCTTTTTTAGTTGATAGCGTTTAATTTTTTTATTGGTGGAAACCTTGATATATTTGTTCTTAACATTTTAAGGGTCCACTCTATTTCATACGCGTTGATTGTTATAACTTAGAATCTTGACTTGGTGTATTGCATTATGTTCTGTTGTAGGTGCGGGCTAAACATAAGGAAGTTTGTCTTCATAAAGACAGTCCCTTGGGAGAAACGATCTTGGAGTGTTACAATTGTGGATGCCGAAATGTGTTTCTTCTTGGATTCATATCGGCCAAGGCAGAGAGTGTTGTTGTTCTTCTTTGCAGGGAGCCTTGTCTTAATGTTAATGTATTGAAGGACATGAATTGGGACCTGAGTCAGTGGTGCCCCCTTATTGATGATAGATGTTTCTTGCAGTGGCTGGTCAAGGTTGATATAAATATATATACATGTATAAATATATATGAGTACTAGCTTCATCATTTTGTATACTTCACCAAATGTAATATCTGTTACCGAAATACAATGTTCTAAAAGGCGCTAGGCGGGAGGCGGGCTGTCGGGGGCCTAACGCTTAGGGGGCCTGGGCATAATTTTTTATTTTAAGCCAATTTTAATATTTTATCTTACATTTATCCAAATAAAACAATAATATAAAGTAAAACAATCTACAATAAAGATAATAAAAGTCTTTGCTTAAAGTTCAAACACATATCCATATTGTTAATGTCAAAGTTCAAACACAAACATGCAATTGTTCAAAGTTCAAACATATTTTTAACGTATTAGTTTTATTCATAAACAAGATAGCTATTAAATAATAAAACTTAAAATTTCAAAAATTTAATTCAATATTAAACCTTAAGAAACTAAACATAAATTTAAGAATTATATTGAATTAAACTAAATATTAGAAATATATCATCATTTATATAATTTGAAGTTGTTACAACTTTAAAAAAATTTAACTATAATAAAATTATTCATTTTGATTTGATATCGTTCACTTCTTGTTGTGATTTGATATACTACAACCTTGAATATGGTAAATCATTAAAAAAATAAATATATCAAGATCTGGTTTGGGTAGTTATTAAAATAAAAAAACCTCTCTGTCTAGACCACGCTTAGGCTCCGCCTAATTTTATGGAGGAATTTTTTTGCCGCCTTGGGCCTAAGTGAAGCGCCAGGGGGGCCTCGTGCCTAGGCGAGGCGCCAAGGGGGCGCCTAGTCTGACCTAGCGGAGATTTTTAGAACACCGCCGAAATATGACAATTGGTTCAAACTTTCCAGGTCCCATCTGAACAGGAGCAGTTGAGGGCACGACATATCAGTGCTCAACAAATAAATAAGGTAGAAGAGCTTTGGAAGACAAATCCAGATGCTACCCTGGAAGATCTTGAGAAGCCTGGTGTGGATGATGAACCTCAGCCTGTTGTCTTGAAGTATGAAGATGCATATCAGGTTCCTACACCCACAAGAGCTTGTTAATTGCTGCAACTTCATTTGCCCAATAGGGCTTGTTAATTACTGTTTTTGGTGTACAGCATGAGAATGCTGTTGTTATGGGGTTTAGCAGCTGTCATTATTATTTCTTTGATTTTTGCTAATAATTTGGTGGTGTTCTTATTTCTGTTGCAGTATCAAAATGTGTTCGCTCCGCTTATTAAGCTTGAAGCTGACTATGATAAAGTATGCATACTTCTTTTAAATTTTTTGTCCTTATTCTGCCCCTTTCCCTTCCTCTTTCCTTTGGTTTCCTCTCTGATTAATTGATATTGATATTGTATCATTAACCTGTGATACATTAATGGTTTCAACGTTTTCTATTTTTACTAACCCTTGAATTCACTATATCGATCCTTTGCATATATGTATATAGTAAGTCATTCTATTTTTTCTTCCTATCCTTTTGCATAATTATTATTTTTTATCTTGGTCTAAGCTATGTGGCACTCTATTAATTCGAGTTTTGTAGATGATGAAAGAATCTCAAAGTAAAGACAATCTTACAATTCGGTGGGATATTGGTCTCAACAAGAAACGTATTGCATACTTTGTTTTCCCCAAGGTGCATTACTTTCTGCCTTCTGTTTTTATGTCCAATTCAGATATGGTTCCACATTTCATCATTAAATTGTTGCTTGATTTGTATCTATCTCTAGGTTTTGCTTGGTGCCGTTTTCTATTCTAGATTTTGAATTCCTGTGAATTTTTTTGTTATTCTGCAGGAAGATAATGAATTACGTCTTGTACCTGGTGATGAGTTACGACTGCGTTATTCAGGCGATGCAGCTCATCCGGGTTGGCAGTCAGTGGGGCATGTGGTAGGTTATTATTTTTGACTTCGAAACATCTGTTAGATCTAGATTTTTCCGCTGTTCAGCTTCAGTTTAATTTTTTGGACGACTTGATATTAGTAAATATAGTCTTTAACAGATACCCATGGTTACCTTGTATAGGATCTACAATTTCCAGCTAGGCTTGTGTCCATGTCTGCTGTTTAAATTCTTTTAATTGTTGGGAATGCTCTTTATTTTCTTTCTTTTTTTTTTTGCTAGATTTACATCCTGTGTTCGCTACTGTTTCGTTAACAGATAAAATTAACGGCACAAGAGGAGGTTGCACTTGAACTTCGTGCCAGTCAGGTAATATGGTTATTATATTTGGTGTCTTTGGTCGTTGTGCTTCTTCTTTAGCAGTCCTTACTGTTAATGTTGTTTGCAGGGAGTTCCTGTTGATGTGAACCATGGGTTTAGCGTTGATTTTGTTTGGAAAAGCACAAGTTTTGATAGGATGCAGGGAGCAATGAAAACCTTTGCTGTGGATGAAACAAGTGTCAGCGGGTGAGTCAGCTATTATGCGACTCATTTCACATCCATTTAAACAAAACTGCCAATAAATTCTTATTTGTGCTATTTCTTCAGCTTCCTGTCATGTTTTCATAGTTCCTGACTAGGACTAGTGAAGATCAAATTTAAATAGCCTGTCATACATACAATTTAAATATTACTAAGATTTATTTCTTTCAGTAGAGTAGTGAAACTAACTAGATGTATACTTAAGTCGATGGCATATGTTCAGAGTGGCCAAAGATGTATAGCGCTCCTATAATTTTTCCACAGAGGAAGAAATTTTTTGATACCTTGGCTCAGTTATAGTATAGAACATGCAACTAACATGAGAAAACTCATTAATATATGCATGCAGCTAATAAGAGCAATTCATTACAATATTTTTATTGCATTCATAAGAAGGATTATTTGATGGTATTGACTTTTTGCTGGTCCTAGGTTTTTGGCCACAGTGGTGGATTCAAGATCGACTTTGGTTCTAAAACCTATATTTAAGTTCCTTTGGGAACATCTTGTCTTAAAAAGGAATCTATTTTTATACTTGAGCTTAATAATACTCCCTCCGTCCAAGTTTACTTGTCCTAATTTCCTTTTTGGTTTGTCCAAATCTATTTCCTTTTTAATGCTATTTTGACGTTACTTTTCCAATAATATCCTCATATAACTTAAAAAAAATTCATTGAAAACAACATGACATACATTGGAAAAAGCAGCACTATTAATTTTGACATTAGAATCACAACCACACCTCTTTTTTCCTCTCTCTCTCTTCTCTATTTTATTTTCCAAAAAAGAGTTGGGAGATTAAATAAAACAAAACAAATGATAATATAGTAATTAAGATGGGTAATTTGGAGATCAATTTTTTTTCGTAACAGGCGTGTACTCTCAAACTAGGACAAGTAAAGTTGGACAGAGGGAGTATATACATAAGCCTCCAAATTTCGGAGTTGGCTGATCTCCACTTGGTTGAGCTCAGTAAATAGTTTACTTCTTTTACCCTTCCCCTTTCTTGTATGTGTTTATATTTTTGTTTTGTCGAGGTATCCATAGTCTTACAAGTGCTTTGTTCATGCATCTTGCTGCTTGTAGGTACATTTATCATCATTTATTAGGCCATGAAGTTGAGGTTCAGATGGTCCGCAATGCCCTGCCTCGTCGTTTTGGTGCCCCAGGCCTCCCAGAGCTTAATGCATCCCAAGTAAATTTCTAAATTTTAGTTTATGTATATACTATGATTAATTATCAGTCTTTTTCTTATGTTAAATACTTGAACTGTCTGTTACTCTATATTACCCTTTGTTTATTTATTTTTATAGATGTATGGTTGTTCAAAATATTTGCTTATATGTATATATGTAGGTACTTATAAATTTTGAGAAAATAGTCTAATTGGTTTGTTTGTGAAAAATTCATTCTGTAGTTACATATGCGAGTGCATGCCTTTTAAATTTGGCAGAAAAAATTAACATTCTGCAAGGTATAGTCTTGTTCTGACTGATCTCAGACGTACATATCATTCCAGTTGAGGTGGGGGTGGGGGTGGGGGGGTGGGGGTGGGGGGGGGTATGCAGGATATTGTTGAGAGAGACCTTTCAGGCTATCATCCCTGATCCATTACTACTTTAGGATTACTATACAATTGGCAACAGGGAGGTTTACAATCTTAACTGGGGCCTTTAGGTGGAGGAAAGTTTGTTGCTTTAATATGCAGAAAAATAAAATGGTCAGTGTGGGCATTAACTTGACGATTGACGAAAGTTTACTTTAATGTGCAGAAGAGTTTACTTATGGATGGGAAGCGTTTAATTTTTGCTCCATTATATTAATTGCACATGTTTCCAAATTTAAATTGCTGGAAATTTTGGAAGAAGAAAGTTGTCATACTGTTCTATGAAGGTCCAATATTTGCCAATTATAAGATGAGGAGATTAAATGTATTTTGTTCATACTGTCCCCGCAATATATTACAAATTTGTACTTTGCAATGGCCACAAAAAAGTCAGAAGTATAAATTGACCTTGGCAAACTGTTGAATTATTTGAATGCGTTATTGGGTCCTTTTCGTCATATAGGAGGGGAGAAAATAGATTACAGAGGCTTTCACCTGAGTTGCACCCCTGCAGAAAAGAACTTACAAATTTTTGTTTAATATTCAAGACGTTAGGAATTTATGGCTATTTAGGATTGTTACTACTACCTAATTTAAACCAAGATAACTTGAGACTTGAGAGTTTAAGACAGTTACCAAATACTCTTAGTGACCTACCTGATTGCATTTTGTTACACTTAGTCTTATGAAGTTAGAAGAGTGGAAGGCATGTTTATGAAAAAGAGTAATCAACTACTAACAAGTCTCAAGCAGTGTTTTAAAAATCCCCGCCTAAGTCCGTCTAGGCACCGCCTAGGCGTTAGGCCCCACTTTAGCGCCCTGCCTAGTCGCTAGGCCCCCCTTGGTGCGTCGCCTAGGCGCTGTGCCCCCCTGGCGCCTCACCTAGGCGGCAAAAAAATTCCTCCAGAAAATTAGACGGGGTCTAAGTGGAGATGTTTTTTTAATTTTAATAACTACCCAAACCAGATCTTGTTATATTTATTTTTCTAATGATTTACCATATTCATAATACAAGTTGTAGCATATCAAATAACAACAAGAAGTGAACAATATCAGGTCAAAATGGAGAATTTTATTATAGTTCTAATTTTTTGAACTTGTACCAACTTCAAATTATATAAATGATGATATATTTGTAATATTTAATTTAATTCAATATAATTCTTAAATTTATGTTTAGTTTCTTAAATTTTAATATTGAATTAAATTATTGAAATTTTAAATTTTATTATTTAATAGCAATCTTGTTTATGAATAAAACTAATACGTTAAAAATATGTTTGAACTTTGAACAATTGCATGTTTGTGTTTGAACTTTGACATTAGCAATATGGATATATTTTTGAACTTTAAGCAAAGACCTTTATTATCTTTATTATAGATTGTTTTGCTTTATATTATTGTTTTGTTTGGATAAATGTAAGATAAAATATTAAAATTGACTTAAAATAAAAAATCCCGCCTAGGCCCCGTCTAAGCCCTCCGGCCTCCCGCCTCCCGCCTACTGCCTAAGTGTATGAATTGGAATCTACCAAAATAAGTCTTGAAGTATCTGAATTGGAACATTTGTCAATTTGAATGACGTGAGAGACTATTTTGAGCCTTCTCATAGGAGCCTTGTTGCAACATGCAAGAGCTATTACCTAAGTCCTGTGAAACCTCAAATGCAAGTGTAGTTTGAGAATAATACATGGTGCAAATTGTATGATTAGCTGCACGCACGAACCATGTACAATGATTAAGTTATATAAAACTCATATGAGAATGTAGTGTAGGCAGGTTCTCCCTTGTTCTGTTCTCCCGAGTTATTGACTTATTGCTTATAGTGTTTGTTATACTATATTTGAATGCAGAGTTCCCATTTTTGGTGCGGTATGCTTCCTGTTTTGAATAAGGGCAAACCTCTGTTGACTTATGTGAAATGAAATGTCTTATGGTCTCTGGCTTTTAATGATGTTTGATTTTTCCTCGAGGGTCCTGACCTTATTTGTTCTTTGGTAGGTTTTTGCTGTAAAAAGCGTACTTCAGAAGCCAATCAGTTTGATTCAAGGTCCACCTGGCACTGGGAAAACCGTCACTTCTGCAGCAATTGTATATCATATGGCCAAACAAGGGCAAGGGCAAGTAAGTTTATGGCGTGTTTTCCTAATGCTTTTATTGTGTAAAGTAATCTGTATTTCACCGTCTAGATACTTTTTGCCTTGTCAGGTTTTAGTATGTGCTCCTAGTAACGTGGCTGTTGACCAGCTAGCTGAAAAGATTAGTGCCACTGGCTTAAAGGTAGCAAAATTTCTTAGATTATGTTGATGTGTTGCATGTCTTTATTGGAAATTTCATCATGTGAATTTTTATCTGAGAAATTATAGTGGGCCTATTTTTCTGTAGTCGGCGGCAGGACCTTCTCTTAAAGTAAACTAGTTACAGATGTTGCTAGTTGCTGTTAAGAGTTGGAGCAGTTGGTGCAATTGTCACAAAAAGGGTATGTAACTAGTTAGTAACTAAGGCTAAAGTTGCAATTAGATTCTTGAGAGAGAGTTGATTTGAGGCCCACAAATACAGTAATGGCTTGCTAGGATGGGATGTTTAATATTGTGAAATCTGAATTTTCTCATTATAGAATTTCCTTCCATCCAGGTTTCTGCCTAATGACTAGTCTCTTTCTAGAGTAACTGACCATCTATCTTCTCTCTTTTCCCAGTCTGGTTCTATAAGCTGCCTTCATGCCCAGCTCCTTCTTTAGTTCCTCCCTCCTTAGCTACTACTTCTATCATTCACCGTCTCCATATCCTCTATATTTCTGTTAATAAGTTGGAGAAGAAAAGATCATGACTGAGTAATTCATGATACATAACATACCAGGAACTTTTTTTTCCTTTATTTTTTCCATCGTGTAAAAAAAAATCATTTTTGGGGTTTACATATTATTATTGTTATTAAATACTCCCTCTATTCTAAAATATAATACCATTGTTGACTTTTTAAAGTCAACATAAGAAATTTTTAAATTCAAAATTGATATAGATTTCTGTAATTTTAGTTAATACAATTACGAATTTTATAAACTACTTAAAAAGTACTAATTGGAAGATTTGTTATTTCATAAGTTTTAATAAATCAACTCAATTTTGAGTTTGAAAATGTCTCAAATACTTTCAAAAGTCAATAATGATCTTGTAACTATGAACATTTTTTGAAACAGTTTCTCAAATATCTTATTATACATTGTGATGTGTTGTACTCCATCCATTCTGAAATATAAGATTGACTTTTCAAAGTCAATATTATACTCCCTCCGTCCCACAAATATTGGAACCTACCCTTTTGCACAAAGTTTATGAAATTTTCAAATTCTTATTTGATTTCCTAATTGACCCCTATGATTTGTGTCATTGAGAGTGTTCCACTAATATATACCACAAATTTTAGTTAGTGGAGGGACCCAATATTTATTCAAATGATAAAACTGACATGACTATGGGTAAATTAGTCATTTAACTTTTTAAAAGTTACCCAAAATAGAAGCATTGCAATATTTATGGGACTTTTTGATATGGAAAGTGTTCCAATATTTGTATAATGGAGGGAGTATATTTTTAAAAGTGTGTGATTCGCTTAACTTTTTCAAAAAATAATAATCTTGTAACTAGGTTTTTTTATTTTTATTTTTTATTTTTTATTTTTTATTTTTTACATAGTTTACAATTTTTCATAATTGTATTCCTAAAATTAAATAATTCATATTAATTTTGAATTTGAAAATATCTCAAATTGATTTCAAAAGATTAAAAATTATCGGACCTTTAATTGATGTTATATGGGATATATGGTTATTTGCAGACAGAAACCATGTTGTGGAAGGACATGCTATTTTTATGCATATTCCCCTTGTGATCATCACAAGTGTGGAGTACAGAGTACACTGTAGCTGGAATGTGTGGGATTTTCTGACTTTCTTACTAGTGTGAAATGTGAATAATCTTTTTAATAGGTTGTTAGACTCTGTGCAAAGTCAAGGGAAGCTGTAAGTTCTCCTGTTGAGCATTTAACCCTTCATTATCAGGTTTGCTCATTTGTTGATGTCATTTTATTCTTTAGTTGTCTTGTCTAATATGCTACTTACTATGTTTTTTTAGCATTTTGTGTATCGTATATTTATATTGTTCTGTTACAGGTCCGACATCTTGATACGTCTGAAAAGAGTGAACTGCACAAGTTACAGCAACTGAAAGATGAACAAGGTGAGGTTTTTGTTTTGTGAGGCTGATGAACCTCTATATGTTCTTGCTTGTTAACTTCACAAGTGGGATAAAATTCTCATTTTAGACTCCATTGTCTGAGCATGTCTAGAAGCAGTTCTTTACCTATCTGGTTGAGGTTTCATGATTTCCTAGCTTAATTGGTAGTTCATTACTCATCCTGTCCCAATTTAGATGTCTCCATTGGGATTTTTTCATTTTAAGGAAGACCTCGTTTGGTACGAATGAATAAAATGTAATTACCTGTAATCTCTTTACAGGTAATTAGATTCTCATTTCTCAGTAATAAAATTCTAGATTATTCCCGTTCAAGCATTTGGGGTATTTTAAATATTATTCAGGAATCTTAGTTTTTGGTAACTGTATTTACCTTTTATGTTCTTTTATTAATTTATCAAAGGTGAAAAAATTACCACCCTAGGTAAGGGCTGAGAGACTGTGTGTGTGAATCTCAATCATAGTGAATGATAATCCTATCAACAGTCATGCATGCTTAACAAACACTGGAATTTATAAAAGCAGTAGTGAGCTCCAACTTCCACTCTTGATTTCCTCGTACAAAACGAGGTCTAAGGTGAATGATATTAAGATTCTGCAAACCATTATGGGTCTACTTCTGTAATTAGTAACTAGGTTTTGCTTGATGGGACTTTTACAGATTCCTTGCATTTATAAATTATGGGTGAAATGGATAATCTCCATTTGAAAATTCTAAGGTTGATAATTGATTTTCTTTTGGGACTCCCAAAAACGGATAACATCTATAACGAGTCTGAGGGATAGGTATTATGTGTCTAGTAATTGGTTAAATGATGGTATTCCCCTTTATTCCAGACCGAGCGTTAGTATGTATATCAGCACTGGACTTAAGACATGAATGTGACACATTTAGTGAATATTTTTTGTAATGTAGCTTTTCTAAATTTTTTTATAACATTTAGACTAAATTTAGATTTTGTTTTTGTTGGAAAAAGGAATGTGTAAATTTGCCATTAAGCATGTCTTAAATTTGTCTCAAATTTACAGTTCGGAAACATTACGCCCAATTTGGGTTCAGGAGAGTATTTAATATCCCGGACTTATGGTGATAATTCCATTGTTGAAGTTTTGTACAATGTATTTTCCTTTTTGTTTCATCCTGTCAATAGTTCTGTTATTCAGTAATTTAACTTGAGTTTTTTTGTATAAATTTTCATTTTGCATTACGTATCTAACGATTCTCACCATATGAAATTCTTTTTATTTGGTTTATGTTAAAGGTAGTATTTTTCTTAACATCTACAGGAGAACTGTCCAGCAGTGATGAGAAAAAATATAAAGCTCTGAAGCGTACAACAGAGAGAGAAATTTCGCAGAGTGCTGATGTTATATGCTGCACTTGTGTTGGAGCCGGAGATCCTCGGTTGGCTAATTTTAGATTTCGCCAGGTTGATCTTCTGATGTGTAATTATGGTAATTGTGCTGGTGCAATTTTGTTTTTATTTCTTATTCATATATTTAAATTTTGTTTACCTGTTTGCAGGTGCTGATTGATGAGTCAACTCAAGCAACTGAGCCTGAGTGTCTAATTCCTTTGGTTCTTGGGGTGTAGCAGGTTGTTACCGGGATTTGCTTATTATTATTATTATTTTTGTTCACGGTGCTTTATATTGCTGTTGTTGAGCATTTATTGATAAAAGATGTCTGTGTTAGGTGGTTCTTGTTGGTGATCATTGCCAGCTTGGTCCTGTCATTATGTGCAAAAAAGCAGCCCGTGCTGGACTAGCACAGTCTCTGTTTGAGCGTCTCGGGCTACTTGGCGTGAAGCCAATTAGATTGCAGGTTATTATCCTTAATGCTTTTGTATACATATGTATGGCTAGGACGACATTTTTTGAATTAAATACGGACATTTGGTGTCATTTAATATTAATTACATACTTCAGGGAGGTGGATTGGGTAATAAATAAGCCCCAATATCGTATCTTATTTGCTCTTAACTGCAGGTTCAATATCGCATGCATCCATCCCTGTCGGAATTCCCTTCTAATAGCTTCTATGAAGGTACACTTCAAAATGGAGTGACGATAAATGAACGGCAATCAACAGGCATAGATTTTCCTTGGCCTGTGCCAAATCGACCCATGTTCTTCTATGTGCAGGTACTTTAGACTTTTAATTCATGTTCTGGTCTTAATTTTGATGCTTTTGCCAAACGTCTGTAATTGTAATTGTTTTGCACATTGAAAACTCATTGAGGCTTGAGAATGTCATGAAGAATCTGTACGTATTTATCTGCTAGTAGGTACTTCTTGCTGCATGTTCACCTTCTCTCCTCAAATCTCTTTAATCACTTGCAGGCATGAATTTATTTGTAATTTTTTATTTTTCTGGAAAGTGTAGCAGAATATTGGTTTATTTACTGAAATGCAACTGTGCTTAACTGTCTGTTCTTATCATGTTTCAATATTATTTGAACCTATGTTGTTTCTTTTAGATGGGACAAGAGGAGATAAGTGCTAGTGGTACATCATATCTGAACAGGACTGAGGCTGCAAATGTTGAAAAAATTGTGACGACTTTCTTAAAGAGTGGTGTAGTTCCTAGTCAGGTATATTTTTATTGAGCTTTTGTACTTTTTACTTTTCGTTGAGGGCTTCTACACCTTAATGTGATAGTTTTATTACTCTATTTATCTTACAGATAGGGATTATAACACCATATGAAGGGCAGCGTGCATATATTGTCAACTATATGTCGAGAAATGGTGCTCTAAGGCAGCAACTTTACAAAGAAATTGAGGTAATCTTTAAATCCTCCTTGCTGCTGGTAAATACATTTCACTGTTTTACAAAACATGCAGCATGACATTTATTCTTTACAGGTTGCGAGTGTTGATTCATTCCAAGGGAGAGAGAAGGATTACATTATTTTGTCATGTGTGAGGAGTAATGAACATCAGGTTGGTTTGTGTACTATTTTGTTGTTCTTTTTTGGCTTTTGTTCAGTCAGAGTTCTTCTGACATCTCTATCTATCTATTTATTTAAATATTTGGAATTTCAGTTGGATATTATTTGTTAATTCACGAGTTCTTTTTTTATCATAACATATGCTAGAATGGATGTCGGCTTGTTTGGGTATTAATCAAAGCTGTAACGACCGAGAAATTCGGATCTTATTGTAAAATGATTTTATTAAATTAAATAATAATAAAATCTTATTCTATGTGTTATCAAGATGGTTGTCGTTATATAACCTAGTGATGTTAGAATGTCGTAGTATTTGAGCTACGTGGATGAATTAAAGTGTTTGAATTTTCAAGACGAAAATAAAAGTTTTCCGAGAAATTTTCCGAAAAACTCTATTCATCGGGATTTGCTCGGGATATAATTTTGAATTTCTGAGAAATACGTAATGATGGAATAACAAGGTAAGATGAATTATGTAATAAAAATCTAATTATGGAAAATGTAATATTTCGCTTGTAGACTTAATTTATAAACGTTAAGGAAGTCGAAATAGTAATGAATAAGTAATAATGGTATGATACTTAGGTATTGTACAAAGTAATGAAAAGAGTATAACACGAAGTATTATACGAGTTAGTATGAAGAATGAAATATCGTATATAAATTCTATATGAATTAGAATACGAAAATGATACATAAACAATATGTATATGTATTAAGTAATGTTAATGGATTTGGAAGATTAGTTAACAATTGGTACAAGTCCAAGTGAATAAAATGTTAAGGCCCAAATGATTAGTTAATAAATAGGTTAGTGTTTATTAATGTAAAGCCCAAGGATTTATTTAATCCAAGCCCAAGCTAGAATCCATGAGTTGTTTGACCCATGGGGCAAACCATATTTATATGGTTGAATGTGGTGACCAAGTTAATGTGGGGACCAAGACTTAGGAGTAATGGCCAAGCAAAAGATAAGAGTTGTGCTAGCCAAGTAATGAATAGTAAGGAGGTGGCTTAAGGAGGTGGGATGATTTAATGACTAAACTACTCTAGCTTTGTAAATTCTATAAATAGAGGAAGCTTGCAAGCCATTTGTTAGTTGTTCAAGTAATCCAAACATTACAAAGTGCTTAAGTGTTAGAGAGAATAAGTTACAAATAAGTTACTTCCATAAGTAAGAAGAAGAAGAAGAAGCTACTTACCAAGACTTCAAAAGTAAGACTTCTTCTTCATTATTTTCTATCTTTACCATGATAGGTGAATAAGAAAAGTTTGGATTAAGGAACATGAATGTTAAAAAGTAAGAAGAATGAGTAAGCAATGAACTTAAGTCACATAAGTCGGTGATAAGTCATTTAAGTTAACATAAGTTATAAACTATGTGAAAGTATTTAGTATTATGAACTTGTAATGAGTTTAGTAAGAGATGTTATATGGATGTAAAAGAACTTGTATGATTATATGTATCATGAATACATAAGTAAAAGTTATATGTTGAGAACATATAAGGTATGATGATTAAGAAACTTTAATTGTCATAAGTCATGAACAATGAAATATTAAGTAGTTTATAATTTGACAAGTTATAAGCTCATGAAGAAATAAGTCTAAAATCCAACAATTAGAATAAGTTGTTGTAATAAGCAGGTTGAGATGTTCACATGATGAATGGAATTCATTGGTAATGTGGAACAAATCATAAGAATGAAGATTTGCCGGAAATTGCACGATTGGACGATAATCGTCGAATTCGTGAAATTCTCGGAATAGAAGTCAAATTTTGTATTTGAACTCGGAACCGTTGTTTTCCAATGGAGACAATTCATATTTGGCATTTAAGAGTTGTGGACTCGAAAATGATCGGATTCCGACTTAGAACGAAGAAACGAGCGTTGAACGTTCACAAACGTTTATCATTTTCGTTAAAAAATGAATCAATAGGTGAATTTTTAGCAAACAAAATTCAATAGATAAAATTCTTGCATGAATGTGTAGATTACGTAATTTGTGAATCGTAGGCTTTTGAACGAGCCAATTCGGACTTATAACGAAGAAGTTATGCGTCCGGGAAGTTCACAAAATTTAAAAACTGAAATTGTTTTCTGGTGCACAGAGCTGGCGCCGCGGCGCCAACCGTAGGCTAAATGAGTCGCGCCGCAGCGCGTAACAGTAGCCGAGCACACCAAGTACGAACCGTAGTACAATTTGTGGCACCGCAGCGCCATGTACAGTGAGAAAATCTTCTGGAGTGTGGCGCCGCAGCGCGACCCGTTAAGTAAGGACTCGCGCCGCAGCGCCAGTCTCAGAACAAAGATAGTAATGAATGTTTCTAAGTACACAGAAAGGAAAGCTAATTGTTTTGAAAGTAAACACAACTTAATGAATGTAATGTAACTTTGTTTAAACTTTGTTAAACCTTAAGGATGTTGTATAAAAGTTGAGATAACTTAGTAGAATATAAATGCAAGGATAATGATAAACCGGAACGAATAATAACTGAATCTAATACACAATTAGATTGAGAAGAAGGGTAAGATATAGTCATATACATACTTGATTATTTGTGACCTAATGTAAGTCATTGTGTGATCATGTATTGTAGAGACTTGAAAGACTTAAATATAAAGTTAAATTACGGTAGCAGACGCTAAAGGCAAGTATTCTCACTCTTGTCTCAGTTCAATCTGAACAAGTTTTTGAGGTTCATGTATTCTTTCGCATGAATTAAGGTATGTTGAAGTTAAAACCAATCCCTTGGCTAGACTTGGTAATTCATTCATCTATTATCAAATGTTGTTGTCTTTTGTCAACTACTCAATATGGTTTTCAAAAGAAGACTGAAATGTTAAACAAATGTTTTGTCGGTAAAACGACAGGCACGTGAGGTTGCCAAATGATTAAACGTATATACGTTTAATGGATGTAGTGTTGATCAACATAGAGTACAATAGGCTGATCACCTAGACGTGCTCGTAAGTAATATCGGGCTTACGGAATTCGTTCCGGGTTGTCTTTTTTCCAAGAAAGAATGAACACTCAAGGTCTTTGACCGGAGTGAATGTTTTACTAAATATTGTTATTATTGTAAAATATTTTAAAAGAAAAATGAAGTGCTATTTTGAATTAACAATAGTACTTCATAACTATTGTTCAGTTATTGAAGATATACGATTCATACGTGTCAAGCAGGTTGTTATTGAATTGTTATACTTGCTGAGCTAGTTATGCTCATTCTTGCTTGAACCATATGAATGCAACTAAGACTGAACGTCCTGAAGGATCGAAAAAGAATAAAGGAAAAGCTAAGGCAAATTATTAAGCTGTCTTGTAATAGAATAGGTCTAATATTGTAATGTAACTGATATTATGACAAAAAACCTTTGTAATGGGTATAGAACCTGGGAAATGTAAATATTACTCTAAATATATAGAAGTTATGCTCGTTCTTTGAGACTTTCAATTGAATGAATGTATGAATGATTGTACAGTATAGCATCATCTGTCGGGTTGGAAGATACCCAGATTTGGGGGCGCTACAAGTTGGTATCAAAGCCTAGGTTATAAAACTTAAGGGGGAAAATAGAGCCTTAAGACATAACCTTAAGAAAGAATAAAGAAGTAAAAGATGGAAAGTAACCCTATAAAAATGCATTATATTATGTTATGTGTTTCTATTATTTTATTGACGTGTATTAATCAAACTATATTGTTTTATTGTAGATGTCAGGAGAAAATGATATGTATAGAGACATACAGGTAGTGAGCAAGGATTCGGTTAATCGGGTAGAGATACTACCAAATCCTGTAGCCGTAGAACCAGAGGTGGTGACAATCGAGTCTGGAGACTCAGACGATTTAGACTACATGTCTATATTTGATGGCATGCTAGAGGAGGAGGTGGACGTGATGTCCTTTGATCAGGTTCCACCTACAGAGAAATTGTCTACGGGGGAATCAATGAAGGCATTGTTTATGTCAGTATTGGATAGAAATATCCATTACTGCCAAGAGGTTAAGGAGTTGAAAGAGGAACTTCAAGCTGTCCGTGAGGACAAGACTAGCATGGAGGGAATGTGGGAAGAGGAGCACGATGATAGAATTCTAGCTAAGGACAAGGTCCGAGAGCTGAAATGTGAAGTCTTTGAGCTCAAGCAGGAGCTAAAGACTAAACAGCGGAAGTTGGAGAGGATATCCTATATACATAGGAGTTCTCATGTGGATTTCCAGCAGCATGTAGCTGGGTACCCGATAGAAGCAGGACAGACCCGACATACTATCAGTAGAGATGTTATTGTCGGTCTGGCCAACAAAGATTTGAAAATGCCCTAAAGCAGATGTAACCTAGCAATAGCTAAAGTAGCTTAGATATGTAAATATTATGTATATAGTAGTGACGTAAAACCCTCTTTTGGTATAACAAAGGGTAGTCTTTTGTAAAATTCCAATTTTTGGAAAGTAATTGCGGGATGGTAATGTAATCAGCTAAGGCTAAGTAATGTAAACAATGTAGTGTTATACTACAAGTTATGAATCAATATAAGTCTTTTTATGGAATATATTGAGTAATGAGTATGAGTTATTGTTTTATTATAAATAATAACAAACCAATAAGAATAAAGTAATAATGATGTATTGTTTTCTCAACAGCAAAATGCCGCCAAGAAGGAGACAACGAAATCAAGGCACTAATGTTAACCAACCAGAGGGTGGTCCAATTAATCCAATGCAGGAGTTTGTTAATCTTTTAACGACTGCATTTAATAGAACGGAGGCTAATGTACCTGTGATTCCGGGAGTAGTACGAGCTACTTCTTTTAAGGATTTTAAAAGTGTAGGTCCGCCGGAGTTCAAAGGAACTACGGAACCTATAGAAGCCCAGACTTGGGTAAAAGAAATCGAGAAAGCATTTGTAATAGCAAATGTTGAGGAGGGTCAAAAGGTTGCCTTTGCAACCTATTTGATGAAAGGAGAGGCCAACTTCTGGTGGGAGGCAAACCAGGCTAGGGCCGATATAGGAAATCTAACGTGGGAGAGGTTTAAGGAGATTTTCTTCGAGAACTATTTTCCCACGAGTATGCAAGGGAGGATGGAAATGAGGTTTCTTGAATTGAAATAAGGGGATATGACAGTTCCCCAGTATGCAGCCAAGTTTAATGAACTGGCACGATTTGCTCAACATCAAGTGGACACTGAAGTGAGAAAGGCTAGAAGGTTCAAGCAGGGCTTGAAACCCCGACTCTATAGCCGAATTTCTGTGTTCCAAAGTACTTCCTTTGGAACCATATTAGAAAAGGCAATAATTGCTGAAGGTGGGAATGAGGCTCTCAGCCAGTACCACAAGGATAAAAAAAACAAAGACAAGGTTGATGGAGGAATCAAGACCGAGGGAGCCAGTGGAAGTGGCAATGGTCAAAAGAGGAAGGGCTTGAACTCTGGGAATACCGGAGTAAAACAAGGGGATTCTAAGAGAATGATGGAGGCCTGTAAAACCTGCGGGAAGACTCACTTAGGAGTCTGTCTCAAAGGAAAGGCAGTATGTTATAATTGTGGGCAGGAAGGACACATTTCGCCTAACTGTCTAAATCCGAAAAAAAATCACGGATGTTTTGTATGTCGATCAACTGACCACATAGCGAAGAACTGCCCGAAGAAGGGGACGGAAGGAAATAAGGGAACTAATAGTGGTAAGTTGGCTATTAGTGGTCCATCTCAGCCAGGTAAATCAATGGCTCGCACTTTTAATATGACGGTCCAAGATGCTGTGGCATCAGGGGATGTAGTTGCAGGTATTATTCCGATCAATAACATAAATGCATACGTGCTTTTTGATTCGGGTGCTACTTGTTCGTTTATAGCATGTGATTTTGCTAGACGACTAGAATTATTTTCCGAAAAATTACCTATACCTTTGAACATTAAGGTAGCAAATGAAGAGATAATTCCTGTTGAAAATATTCATAGGAGTTGTTGCGTAGATGTACGGGGTTGTAAGTCATCGGTAGATTTAATATCGATAAAGTTAGGAGAATTCGACGTAATTCTCGGAATGGATTGGTTAATTAATCATGGAGCAATTATAGATTGCCAAAAGAAGTGTGTGAGCATCAAGACGTTGAAGCAACCTCCTGTAGTATTTTACGGTAGTAAGTTGCCGGGACGTCCGTGTTGCCTTACGATGACACAAACTAGAAAATTATTAAGGGTTGTGTAGGTTACCTATGCCATGTGGATACCTAGAGAGTGGGAGCAACCATGGAACAAATACCTATAGTAAATGAGTTCATGGATGTATTTCCAAGTGAGTTACCGGGGTTACCGCCGGATAGGGAGATCGAATTTGTGATAAACATTGTGCCAGGAGCGGGACCAGTCTCAAGGGCACCGTACCGTATGACGCCTGTGGAAATGAAAGAACTAATGGTTCAGCTACAAGAACTATTGGACAGAAAGTACATTCAACCAAGTGTTTCTCCGTGGGGGGCACCAGTGTTGTTTGTCAAGAAGAAAGACGGATCATTGAGACTTTGGATCGACTATCGGGAGTTGAACAAGTTAACGATAAAGAATAAATACCCATTGCCCGGAATCGATGATCTCTTTGATCAATTGAAAGGGGCAAAATATTTTTCTAAAATAGATTTGCGGACGGGGTATCATCAGTTGAAGGTCAGACAGGAAGATGTACCAAAAACGGCATTCAGGACTTGTTATGGTCATTACGAGTTTCTGGTGATGTCATTTGGGTTGAATGCACCAGCTGCATTTATGGATATGATGAACAGAGTGTTCAAACCATATTTGGACAAGTTCGTCGTTGTGTTTATCGATGATATTCTAGTCTATTCTAAGACGCCAGAAGATCATGCTGAACACTTAAGATTAGTGTTGGAGACACTAAGGAAAGAGAAGTTATATGCGAAATTCACCAAATATGAATTTTGACTGGAAAAGGTGCAGTTTTTAGGTATGTCATTGACCAAGAGGGGATTTCAGTAGATCCAGCGAAGGTGGAAGCAGTGATGAATTGGGAACAGCCGAAAATGCCGACTGAGGTGCAGAGTTTCCTAGGGTTAGCAGGGTACTATCGCAGATTTATCCAAGATTTTTCGAAGATAGCTACCCCGTTGACTAATTTAACAAGTAAGACGGTGAAATACGTATGGACGGATAAATGTGAAGACAGTTTTCAAGAACTGAAGAAAAGATCAAGTGAAGCGCCTGTTTTGTCATTGCCAGATGACACATGAAATTTTGTAGTATATAGTGATGCTTCGCATAGGGGACTTGGTTGTGTGCTTATGCAACATGGTAAAGTCATTGCGTATGCGTCACGGCAGTTGAAGGATTATGAGAAAGTTTGTCCTACTCATGATCTGGAACTGGCCGCAGTAGTGTTTGCCCTAAAGATATGAAGACATTATCTTTATGGGGAAAAATGTGAGATATATACGGACTATAAGAGTCTAAAATATATCTTCACTCAGAAGGAGTTGAATATGAGGCAAAAGGATTATGATTGTGAAATCCTGTATCACCCTGGAAAAGCCAATGTAGTTGCCGACGCCTTAAGTCGGAAGGGTCGGGAAAAGTTGTCTATGTTAACGGCTCAAGATGAGTTTGTGACAACCCCAAAATAGGTCTATTCCATCCAACATATTCTGAGTCGCCAAATACATGGTACAGAAAATAACTACAACTTTATTACAACAATTGTCGTGCAAAATACAACACATATGCTGTGAGTTTGGATACAAATATATACCAAATGTGACACATGTCCCAACCGTGGACAACACCTCACAGTGGCACCTTACATAAAGGTATAGTCAAAGACTGTTTTAGAAATTAGAATCTTTGGGAAGTGCTCAAGGAAACCTTGGTACATGGGAGGCCATGCTTCTAGGTTGTGATAGATATCATATAGCCACAGAATTATCCTTGGTTGAGCCAATATACCCAAAAAAAAACGAGAAGATTACTATTATATTCTTCCCAATGGTGCGTCTTCTCTTGACTTATCATTATCTTCACTGTCTCTAATTGAGAATTATACTTCAAACAAACACCAAGATTATATAGGTAGTGCTCGTAAAGATACTTAGCAAGTGGATGAGCACAACCCTGTCTTATGATGACACGAGGTTGTATGTCATTAGACATCTTATATGATAATGACAAAACACCCTTCCAACGTTGGGTTCGCTTCACCCTAGATGATTCACCAAATATAAATACTAAATGATGACCACCGTTCTATTCCCCTGTTACCCCCGCTCGACCCAGCTACACTCTTATTACCTGAAAGGAATTGTGAAACAGAAGGGTGAGCACAACTAGCCCAGTAAAGAATATCATGACTAAAGATAAATAAATTATCAATAGCCTTCAACAGAATTAAATAAGAGATTTAGAACATATGGTAGATGATAAAAATTTTCAACCATAGTTGCAGCGGAACGAGTAAACCATTAGAAGAGTCAAATAGACCATAAAGTCTATTATCTTCTCCACATTAAAAGTCCACCAATAATGTTTTATCCCTGTAACATTAATCAACAGTTCCTTCTCACAATTATATGAATAACTCATAATCATAATTGTAATTATAAATTCCTCTTCGCATCCAGGACGATGATAATTTTCCTCACATGTCTTTACCTGAAACATCAAAGATCATGGTTATACCAAATTACAGTTCCTGTTCATAATCATATTAATAAATTCATCTTTGCACTACAGGCCAACGATATTCGTCAACAGTTCATCTTTGCACTATTGGCCAAAGATATTCAACAACAGGTCATTTTTGCACTACGGGCCAAAGATATTCATCAACAATTCATCTTTGCACTACAGGCCAAAGATATTCCTCAACAGTTCATATTTGCACTACAGGCCAAATATATTCATATCTCAAAGAAATATATAATCATTTCAGAATTTATATACACCATAATTATAACCATGTTAATCAATTCATCTTTACACTTAAGCTAAAGATATTCAATTATAAATTCAATGGTCATGATCATACCAGTTAACAATTCATGTTTGCACTACAGGCCAAAGACATTCCTCAGTCACGATCATACCAATAATTTACCCATCTTTACACTCAAGTGAAAGAGAAATTCAACATCAGGGTTATAAAAATGTTATATATGATAATAAAAACAATATGATCAACAACTGCATTTATTTTCAAGAGCAACAATCATAAATCAACGATAATTTGGTCAGAAAAAGAAACCAATTTTTGTCGTGAATAGTACCCGTGAATAGTAACTCGTGAATAGTACTCCGTATTCGTACATAGTACCGTATACGTAAATAATGCCATACGTAAATAGTGCCATATACATGAATAGTGCCGTATACGTGAATAGTATCGTATACGTGAATAGTAATCCCGACTCAAAAAGGTAAAAATTCCACAATAAAATCCATACCAATATTTCAGTATAATGATATTGAAAGAATAACATCATTATGAAGAATATAGCATCCCTTAATATCCCCTACTATCCCTTACAATCCCTTACTATCCCTTACAATCCCTTACCTCAAAAGTGCAGTATTTCTGACTGGAATGCAAAGTCGAAGGAAACTTGCACTGAATAGCAACTTTTAAAGTATCTAAATACTCACAAAATATGCTTCATAATATAGAGAGAAAGAGAGAAAGCTTATGTTTCTGGTGTGATTTTCAATTCTAACTTAGCCCTCTATTTATAGGAAAATGTTAGTACGCCGAAGCAGACTTAACCTGCAACCTGATGGCTTTACCTGCTACTATTCCACCCACCAAAAATTAGCCATCTTCCCCAACAACCAAAAGTGGGGCCCACCCATTTCTAGAATTTTTTACCAAAATTATTTATAAACCTAATTTCCGAATCAGTCACCTCTTAAAATTCATAACAAATCATTCGTTCATTTTTAACGGTTCAAAATTTGTGAACATATACTCAACTTATATATGTATAACATATCCAAAAATTACCACGATCCAACGGTCAGATCAAAAATTATAACTCACGCAATATATCTCAAGAACACTGATTATCGCATTATAAATCCTTTGGACCAGTTTCATTCGAAAATTCACCATGAAATATCCACAAAGAATTTCTGGGTGATTCCAAATTCTACGGTTAGCTTACTTCCAGGGCTTTCTTTTGATATATGGCTCATCTCCTAACTCATTATACACAAAGAGTTGTGGATTTTACAAAATCAAGTAATAAACTAATTTTTCTGAAAATCTCATATTTTGTTCTCCATTTCGATAAAATACTGATAAAACACCTCATCATTAATTCCTTCATTTATAACCACATAAATAAATCTATCATTTATAGCCACATCAAATAAATATTTTCTTATCATTTAAATCAATAATTAATTATTCATAAATTATATTACAGAATCACAATTATGACAACCAGGCAGTTCCCAGGAAAGAGGGGGCTTTCCGATAAGGATTTCTCCTTACTGGCGCGCAATTAGATAACCAAACCTCTCCTTAGACAGAACTTTTTAGACATTGTCAATAATGCTATCTAATAATATTATTCTAAATAATATGAATTATTGATCTGATAATGGAGATGATGTGCAGTGACAGTTATTGAGCAACAATAATATAAAATATCAACGTAGCAATTATTGAATCAATAAAATAAAATATTGAACAGTAATTACTGTAACAATTATTGAGTAGTGCTTTCTTACGTAAGAATCAATAATTCAAAAATACTGTGTAAAACCGTGTGCTACTGTGCAAACACGCGTATTACTGTATTTTAACCACCGGGTATTCCAACAGTGTTAACGGTAATAACTACGCCGTTATTTATAAAAACTCAATTTTATCGTTATCTTCATCCGACAATTATTCTGTTATGAGACCCACAAATGACTGCGCCGTCGTACGTATATTCCCGACAAAAAGAATATTCCACGACCAAACGAATATTCCCCGACAACAACGAATATTTTATAGCCACTTGCGTATTTTGTAAAATTTGTATATTTCACCCATAATTTTAAATTTTTATCAATTTAACCATTTACCGAATAATAATTATAAGAAAAATTAAATAATTTTATTTCATAAAATTCGGAGTCTTACAGAGTTAATAACAGAGATGGCTAGTATGGAAATAGAAGTAAAGATGCCGAGTGATAGTAGACAGATACTCTTTGTGACGGAAATGCAACCTTCCATCGTAGACAGAGTCAAGGAGGTACAACTCAAGACAGACGAGTGTAACCAAATGAAGAAGCGGTTATCCGAGAAGGAAAATACTAAATATGGTCTTGATAATGAGGGATTATTAAGATTTGAAGGAAGAATTTGGGTTCCGAATGAGATGGAATTAAAGGAGCAAGTGTTACAAGAAGCTCATAGTTCGAGGTACTCGATACATCCTGGTAGCACTAAAATGTATCAAGACCTTCGACAGAGTTTTTGGTGGCCAAACATGAAGAGAGAAATAGCAGAGTATGTGAGTATGTGCTTGACTTGTCAAAAAGTTAAGGCCGAGCATCAACGACCCAGTGGCTTATTACAGTCATTGGAGATTCCAGAATGGAAGTGGGAGCATATTACGATGGATTTCGTGGTGGGACTTCTGACGACAAATAAAGGGTACGATGCAATTTGGGTAATAGTGGACCGGTTGACAAAGTCGGCTCACTTTTTGCCAATCAGGGTCAAGTATAACTTAGACCAATTAGCTAAACTTTATGTTAAGGAAATCATTTCCAGACATGAAGTACCGGTATCGATTGTGTCTGACCGTGATCCACAATTCACATCGAACTTTTGGAGGAGTTTGCAAGAACAGTTGGGAACACAGCTGAAGTTAAGCACAGCGTATCATCCTCAGACTGATGGGCAGAGCGAGAGAACAATTCAGACGTTAGAAGACATGTTGAGGTCTTGCGTCATGGATCTCAAGGGTAGTTGGGACGATCATCTACCGCTAGTAGAATTTGCGTATAACAACAGTTATCATGCAAGCATAGGTATGCCGCCTTATGAAGCTCTGTATGGAAGAAAATGCAGAACACCATTGTGTTGGGATGAGGTGGGAGAACACCGGATGCTAGGACCAGAATTGGTGCAGCAGACAGCGGAGGTGGTAAAGTTAATTCGGATGCGTCTCGTCACAGCTCAGGACAGACAGAAGAAGTATGCAGACTCGCACAGACTAAGCTGAGAGTTTGAGGTGGGCTCGTATATGTTTCTAAAGGCATCTCCTTGGAAAGGAAAGATACGTTTTGGAAAGAAAGGAAAGTTAAGTTCAAGGTTTATAGGACCTTTTGAAGTATTAAAACGGGTGGGAGAGGTAGCCTATATGATAGCATTAACTCCAGACCTAGAACGTATACATAACGTGTTTCACGTATCGATTTTACGTCCATTTAAGCCGGACTATAAGCATGTAATCGAGTATAAGTCGATTCATATCGAGAAGGACTTAACATATGAGGAATCGCCGATACAAATCATTGATAGAAAGGAACAAGTTCTGAGGAACAAGGTAATACCATCAGTAAAGGTATTATGGAAGAACCACGATGCTGAGGAAGCAACGTGGGAGCTAGAAGAACAGATGAAGAAAATTTTTTCCCATCTATTTGGTTAGAGTAAGATGAGATTCTGAGAACAGAATCTTTATAAGGGGGAAAGAATGTAACGACCGAGAAATTCAGATTTTATTGTAAAATAATTTTATTAAATTAAATAATAATAAAATCTTATTCTATGTGTTATCAAGATGGTTGTCGTTATATAACCTAGTGATGTTAGAATGTCGTAGTATTTGAGCTACGTGGATGAATTAAAGTGTTTGAATTTTCAAGACGAAAATAAAAGTTTTTCGAGAAATTTTTCGAAAAAACACTATTCATCGGGATTTGCTCGGGATATAATTTTGAATTTCGAGAAATACGTAATGATGGAATAACAAGGTAAGATGGATTATGTAATAAAAATCTAATTATGAAAAATGTAATATTTCGCTTGTAGACTTAATTTATAAACGTTAAGGAAGTCGAAATAGTAATGAATAAATAATAATGGTATGATACTTAGGTATTGTACAAAGTAATGAAAAGAGTATAATACGAAGTATTATACGAGTTAGTATGAAGAATGAAATATCGTATATAAATTCTATATGAATTAGAATACGAAAATGATACATAAACAATATGTATATGTATTAAGTAATGTTAATGGATTTGGAAGATTAGTTAACAATTGGTACAAGTCCAAGTTAATAAAATGTTAAGGCCCAAATGATTAGTTAATAAATAGGTTAGTGTTTATTAATGTAAAGTCCAATGATTTATTTAATCCAAGCCCAAGCTAGAATCCATGAGTTGTTTGACCCATGGGGCAAACCATATTTATATGGTTGAATGTGGTGACCAAGTTAATGTGGGGACCAAGACTTAGGAGTAATGGCCAAGCAAAAGATAAGAGTTGTGCTAGCCAAGTAATGAATAGTAAGGAGGTGGCTTAAGGAGGTGGGATGATTTAATGACTAAACTACCCTAGCTTTGTAAATTTTATAAATAGAGGAAGCTTGCAAGCCATTTGTTAGTTGTTCAAGTAATCCAAACATTACAAAGTGCTTAAGTGTTAGAGAGAATAAGTTACAAATAAGTTACTTCCATAAGTAAGAAGAAGAAGAAGAAGCTACTTACCAAGACTTCAAAAGTAAGACTTCTTCTCCATTATTTTCTATCTTTACCATGATAGGTGAATAAGAAAAGTTTGAATTAAGGAACATGAATGTTAAAAAGTAAGAAGAATGAGTAAGCAATGAACTTAAGTCACATAAGTTGATGATAAGTCATTTAAGTTAACATAAGTTATAAACTTATGTGAAAGTATTATGAACTTGTAATGAGTTTAGTAAGAGATGTGATATGGATGTAAAAGAACTTGTATGATTATATGTATCATGAATACATAAGTAAAAGTTATATGTTGAGAACATATAAGGTATGATGATTAAGAAACTTTAATTGTCATAAGTCATGAACAATGAAATATTAAGTAGTTTATAATTTGACAAGTTATAAGTTCATGAAGAAATAAGTCTAAAATCCAACAATTAGAATAAGTTGTTGTAATAAGTAGGTTGAGATTTCACATGATGAATGGAATTCATTGGTAATGTGGAACAAATCATAAGAATGAAGATTTGCCGGAAATTACACGATTGGACGATAATCGTCGAATTCGTGAAATTTTCGGAATAGAAGTCAAATTTTGTATTTGAACTCGGAACCGTTGTTTTCCAATGGAGACAAGTCATATTTGGCATTTAAGAGTTGTGGACTCGAAAATGACCGGATTCCGACTTAGAACGAAGAAACGAGCGTTGAACGTTCACGAACGTTTATCGTTTTCGTTAAAAAATGAATCAATAGGTGAATTTTTAGCAAAAAAACTCAAATAGATAAAATTCTTGCATGAATGCGTAGATTATGTAATTTGTGAATCGTAGGCTTTTGAACGAGCCAATTCGGACTTATAACGAAGAAGTTATGCGTCCGGGAAGTTCACAAAATTTAAAAATTGAAATTGTTTTCTGGTGCACAGAGTTGGCGCCGCGGCGCCAACCGTAGGCTAAATGAGTTGCGCCGCAGCGCGTAACAGTAGCCGAGCACACTGCAAGAGTTCGCCGCAGCACGAACCGTAGTACAATTTGTGGCGCCGCAGCGCCATGTACAGTGAGAAAATCTTCTGGAGTGTGGCGCCGCAGCGCGGCCCCTTAAGTAAGAACTCGCGCCGCAACGCCAATCTCAGAACAAAGATAGTAATGAATGTTTCTAAGTACACAGAAAGGAAAGCTAATTGTTTTGAAAGTAAACACAACTTAAGGAATGTAATGTAACTTTGTTTAAACTTTGTTAAACCTTAAGGATGTTGTATAAAAGTTGAGATAACTTAGTAGAATATAAATGCAAGGATAATGATAAATCGGAACGAATAATAACTGAATCTAATACACAATTAGATTGAGAAGAAGGGTAAGATATAGGCATATACATACTTGATTATATGTGACCTAATGTAAGGCATTGTGTGATCATGTATTGTAGAGACTTGAAAGACTTAAACATAAAGTTAAATTACGGTAGCAGACGCTAAAGGCAAGTATTCTCACTCTTGTCTCAGTTCAATCTGAACAAGTTTTTGAGGTTCATGTATTCTTTCGCATGAATTAAGGTATGTTGAAGTTAAAGCCAATCCCTTGGCTAGACTTGGTAATTCATTCATTCTATTATCAAATGTTGTTGTCTTTTGTCAACTACTCAATATGGTTTTCAAAAGAAGACTAAAATGCTAAACAAATGTTTTGTCGGTAAAACGACAGGCACGTGAGGTTGCCAAATGATTAAACGTACATATGTTTAATGGATGTAGTGTTGATTAACATAGAGTACAATAGGCTGATCACCTAGAAGTGCTCGTAAGTAACATCGGGCTTACGGAATTCGTTCCGGGTGCTTTTTTCCAAGAAAGAATGAACACTCAAGGTCTTTGACCGGAGTGAATGTTTTACTAAATATTGTTATTATTGTAAAACATTTTAAAAGAAAGATGAAGTGCTATTTTGAATTATCAATATTACTTCATAACTATTGTTCAGTTATTGAAGATATACGATTCTTACGTGTCAAACAGGTTGTTATTGAATTGTTATACTTGCTAAGCTAGTTATGCTCATTCTTGCTTGAATCATATGAATGCAGCTAAGACTGAACGTCTTGAAGGATCGAAAAAGAATAAAGGAAAAGCTAAGGCAGATTATTAAGCTGTCTTGTAATAGAATAGGTCTAATGTTGTAATGTAACTGATATTATGACAAAGAACCTTTGTAATGGGTATAAAACCTGGGAAATGTAAATATTACTCTAAATATATAGAAGTTATGTTCGTTCTTTGAGACTTTCAATTGAATGAATGTATGAATGATTGTACAGTATAGCACCATCTGTCGGGTTGGAAGATACCCGGATTTGAGGGCGCTACAAAAGCAATTTAGCAACACACGCAAGTGCACGTGGTCAACAAGTAATATAATGAAAGTAGAGTATCGTTCCCACAGAGAATATGAATTGTGTTTTAACTCTCATGCAACAATTTTATAATTATCTCGGTCTACTTAAATAGATGAGCAATTTGTATTTTATCTAAAAATTGCCAAGTATAATAAAACAACTAATTAACAAGTAAGATAGCCAAATAAGGGAAATATGGGGATATAACTTCACTTAATGCGTTATCCAAATTACTATACTTCCTGTAAGCTCAATTGATTATTTTGGACAGTAATTCGAGAACACGAAGGCAAGATATGGCCATCTCTCGATGTACCACCATATCACACTCAATCCACAAATAGATAGAATAAATGCAAACACCCAAATTGACTAACACACTATTTTTATGTGATTTACAATCAAAGTGGATTGAAGCTCAAGTTCTCAATAGACTACTTGCGGTGCTTCGGTATATTTCTATCCTTAGCACGAATTAAGGAATCTAACACCATGTAGAATTGCTAATTTGGTCAGATCTGAACTTATAATTCATTTCTCAATTTCATAAAAGTTATCCCGGTAATTGGTGATCAAGCAATTAGACAATTAAAGCAAACCAAATTAGAAAATCTAGATAAATAATCAACCAAGACTCATAAAGAAGTACAGAAATTTGAACTAAACATGAAGATTCATTATAACCCCAAAATGAGAATTAGTTTATATATAAATCAAAATCCATCATTAAAGATTGATCATACATTGGAAGCCAAAATGAAAAGAAAGAGATGCTAATGAGTGAGAGATTCAAATCTGGTCTCCTTCTCCAAACTGAGCATACAATGTTGAATCCAAGCTTTAATGTTCCCAAATTTAGCCCTAATCTAACCTAATCTAGAGAAAATGTAATAGAAAGCAAGAGAGATGCAAAAATAAAGAGAGGAATATGTCTTGGGTTCTCTCTGCACTTTTATATCCCCAAAAGAGGCAATAAAAGCGACCTATATCTATACCCTAATCTATACCCTAACTTAAAATGAAAAGTCAGCCTATAAGTCTTCAGTGACCGGCGCAGCTGCGCCGGTTTTGTACTTTGTCTGGGCACAGCTGCGCTCCAGGGCTTTCGGCAGCTAGACTTGGACGCAGCTGCGCTGGTTTCCTTTGCTTTCTAGGCGCAGCTGCGCTCTGCTTCATTTTGCTCTTCTGCTGTTCTGCTGTTCTGCTGTTGCAGCTTAACTTCTTGCACTCCATGCTGTCTATTGCTTACTTTAGCTTCCTCTTCTACACGCCTTAGCCACTTTTGCTCCCATGCACCATTCCCCATGTTCGCCATGCCAATTTGTCCTCCATTTTACTAAAGCGATGCCACCGAGCGAGTTTCTGAACGTGAATCCTACTAAAAGAGAAGAAATGCATGAAAAGCAACTAAAACGACTGAGATTAAAGAACGATTAAGGTAAGTTAGCATCCATTAAGTAGGTATACAATCTACTTATCAATGGACTTACCTGGTTCTCCTATGAAAACCATAACAATGTTATTATTTCAGTAATAGAGCAGCAAGTTGAAGGATTGATATAATTCATGACTACTCAATAGGTAGCTTTGCCCCTGCACAAAGTTGGCAGGCACTAATTTAAAGGGTCAAATATCTCACATGCTGAAATCGGTAGAGGACTAGAGGGTTCATCAACCGGTTAAATTGGGTTCATCATGCTGGTTAAATTTGGGTATCAGTTTTGTTGTGTATATTTTACAAGTTAAAGAGCCTCATAGTCCTAAAAAGTTGGGAGTTTAGGGTAAAGCAGAAGGATTAATGACATGTAGGCCCAAAAGCACAAAGGGTGGAGTTTGTTGCTGTGCAAGTGGGTTGCTTTTGAAGGCATGAACAACCTGGAGAAGTTTTGGAGTTTAAAATTCTTTTGTACGAGCCAGTGAGAATTCTTTAATTTATTCTAAGCGTGTTTTTGTCAATTTATTAGTGATCTGAAATTTAATATATTGTTTTCTAGCAAATGATAATATTTATTTTGTTTCCTTTTTTCTGTTTTGTGGTTTTGATTTGAAAGTTCCTATGCACTCTATGCCATGCAACTGTTCGATTCAGCTTATTATTGTTTTTCTACCATTGAGGATTTGGATTAGTTAAACTGATCTTCAACAATTTGATTAGAGAAAATTCATTTAACTTTCTAATTTTTTTTGATTTGGTCATTATCTCTATTAAGTTCATCTGTTAATGTTGTAACTACATCAGACATAAAACAAGCTAGTTCTTTGCTGACTTCCTTTTTCACCCAGGGTATTGGATTCCTTAATGATCCACGCAGGCTGAATGTTGCGCTCACGCGTGCTCGTTATGGTATTGTCATCCTGGGGAACCCTAAAGTTCTCAGTAAACAACCATTGTGGAACGGCTTATTGACACACTACAAGGTTCATTTTTACTTGTTTTCTGTTTCACCTTGTTTATGATTATAATAAGATATGTATAATCAAAACTGGCCAACTGATATGAACTCAAATAGCTGGCATTTTGTGAAAGGCATTTGAGTCCTTTCAAGTTATTGGAAGTTCATCTTCTTTTCCGCTTTAGAGAAAATGTTCTCTAGGAGGATATTATAATATTGTATGTGCTATGTTGCCCTTTTACAGTCTAAAATCTTTGTGGATGATGTATTGTGCTACCCTTTAAATTTTTCCAGGCTTTAGGAGGACAAACAATATAGTTGTGGTGTCAGAGTTGGTGTATACTTGGCTCAGTAATCTGTATTATGTATTGCCTTTACCAATTTATTTCCCTTTTTTCATTTCTGTTGTGTCAGGAGCACGAGTGTTTAGTAGAAGGACCTCTAAATAATCTGAAACAGAGTATGGTCCAGTTTCAAAAACCGAAGAAGGTAGAGCAATGAATGAAGATTATATGCTTTGGGGGTTAATATTTCTTGTTTCCTATAAAGTTGAGAAGACATTGTGCTGACCTACTAATTCGTTTGACACAGATTTACAACGATCGCAGACTTTTCTTTGGTGGTGGACCTGGAATGTTGCCTAATGATAGTTTTGGCTCTGTTTCCTCTTCGAGTCCAAATCCAAATGCTGATAGGAGAAGCAATCGCTCTAGGGGTATGTAGGTCTAGATAATTGGATTTCAAAGCTACTTTCAACATTAACTCCATATGAACAAGATCTATTATCATGACCAATAGAAGTGATACGATGGCAGGATAGAGCTTGTTTTTCTCTTTTCTTATCCAACCTATTGAGGCTGGTGGCATTTTTTACTTTTTACTTCATCTGATGAACTTTTATGCTTTCATACTGCAGGTTCTTTCATGCCACCTGGCCCACCAAATGGTACACATAAACCTGGACTGCATCCAGCTGGTTATCCAATGCCTCAAGTTCCCATTCCACCTTATCACGGTGGCCCTCAGCCATATGCTATTCCTTCTCGTGGTGCTGTACATGAACCTGTTGGAGCTGTACCTCAAGTTCCTCAGCCAGGAAGTCGGGGGTTTGGTGCTGGGCGTGGCAATGCTGGCACTCCCATAGGCAATCATCTGCCACACCAGCAAGGCTCACAGCAACCAATTGGAAGTCTTGGGTCTAATTTAAACTTCCCTGCTATGGAGAGTCCAAATAGCCAGCCATCTGTGGGTGGTCCATTATCTCAACCTGGATATGTTTCTAATGTAAGTGGTCGTGTTCTTCCCCACCAACCCATCTTTTTCCCTTTAATTTTCTCTTCTCATCTCATATTTTCTCTTTCCCTAAAGTAAGTGTTATTTAGATGCCTCGAGGAATATTCCGAAGGTCACCGGTTCAAATTCCCATACTCAGGGCGAAGTTGCCTTTGAAGAAGTGTTATGCATGCATCTCACACTGACTTTTTAGAGTGCTTCTTTTGTGACAGATGACAATTCAAGGACCGAGCCAAACATTTCGAGATGGGTTCTCTATTGGAGGCATGTCTCAGGTAATTATGTCTCAGGTAATTGATTTCTGTGAAGATTGACTTTTTTTTGTCTTTGTAATTGATTCTTGATCTTTATTCATACTAATTTTGCACCCTCAATCAGGATTTCGTGGGTGATGATTTTAAAAGCCAGGGGTCACATGTTCCATACAATGTTGCTGACTTCTCCACTCAGGTAGGAGTATTAGTTTTTTGCAATAATCTATTCTCTAATCCATAGCCAACATCAACCATACAGTTTGGCAAAAAGTTTTATAGCACTTGTCTTCAATACTGTATGTCGGACGGTATGTGTTACCCTGGTAGCCACTGTTGGCTATGGATCGCCCCCATATATATATATATATATGTGTATCTGTGAGGTGGGCATGTTAACTATTCCAATCTTTAGTTTACTCCAAATTGACCCTTAATGCACTGTTGAGTGTTGACGCGTTGTCCTTTGCTTGCAGGCTTCTCAAAATGGATATACCGTTGATTATGTTACACAGGGAACACAAGGTGGGTTTCCAGGTAGCTTCATGAACCAGAATTCTCAAGCTGGATATTCTCGCTTTGGTTCTGGAAACGATTTCATGTCTCAGGTTTGTTCATGTTATGTCAATTATTTATTTTAAGATTGGGTACTGTAACTTTTACAAGGATGTAACCCTTCATGGAATGGGGAGAAGAAGACATACTAAATTACTGCAAAATTTTAAACCTAGAGTATAGGATTGTGTCGAAACACTTGTTGCTAGTTTGTGTAAAATGTCTGCTCATTCTCCCTTTATTTTAGTTTTCTTGATTCTGCCACTTTTCAATGCCTAATATCAGGACTACATGGCACATGGAACGCAAGGCCTCTTTACGCAGGCTGGATTCAATGATCCGTCACAAGATGATGCTTCACAAAGCCACTTTAGCATGGCCAATGCTAATCAACTCCAATCTCAGGTTTCATATTTAGTTTGCCCTTTTTGATTTCGTTATTGTGTGGTCAATTTAACAAATTGGATCAGTATGATATGCCATCTTTGGTGAAGTCCATGAGGCCTGCAACACTCTCTCACTAGCTTAATTGTTATTGTTTTCTTGGGCATAGGGCATTTTGCTTGGTTTGAAACATTTACTATACTAGTTAATATTGTCTATGATAGCAGTATTGTTTGGCTTTGTCTGCTAGTGGCTTCCCTTTGGAATTGTTCTAAAGGGTTTTTTCCTTTCCAGCAGGGTTTGTTGAATCCTCTCTATTCCCAGCCCTTCACCCACTACAACACACAACCGTTTAACATGCATGCTCCACAGCAGCAACAAGTGCCGGACCAGGGCTCCCAAAATCAAAAACTCCACTATAATGGTTGAGATTTTTTGGGCTTTCTATCTGAGATGGGTTATATAGTCTTTGCGTTCAGCAACTTGGTTTGTGCTGCCATGTGTGGTCAATACTGTCTGCTGCCGTAAGATGCAATCGGGATTTGTGAATAATTGGGGTCTGGTTGACAATGCAGCACTTTGCGAATCATTCTGAATTACAGGAATGAGATGGTTTGATTCGGAACTGGATACTCTGGAAACAAGGGCGGCACATCTAGGGCTGAGAAAGAGGAGGATAACCCAAAAGCTTCTTGAATTTTTCAACTGTTCGAATTGAAGGTGAAATTCTCTAAAGGAGGTAGCAGCATTACATGGCATGGTTTTGTCACAAGGGTTTGGTTATTGAGGAAGTGGAGGCCTTTGCTTAGCGATATGAATACACAATAGTATACAGAAGCAGCTACGGCTGTAACATTTTTGTACAGCATGCCCTTTCAGCTCTACCTGACGTTTAATTGTACTCTACATAATTATACTCTACATATTCCTAGTCCAGGAACTGATGATGTTTTTGGATTTTACTAGTTTTTAATAGGTATATAGACGTGTGATATTAGTGTATGTAATTGGTTTACTTTGAACCCCTTCCAGCTGAAACTTGTCCTTAAAAGTGTCGTGTTCTATGTGGTTGTGATCAACACTCTTAAATTGTAAGGTTCGTCTCCTTCTGAGTAGATGTTATATTGTATGGTCGATTAAAGATATCTTGCTTTATTTAAAGAGATGTTACATTGTTAGATATCTTGCTTTATTTAAAGAGATGTTACATTGTTATTGATTACGATATACATGTGAATTCTGGTTTTAAGACTACTAAAATTCCTAACGTTGCATTTGTAGGACTTGGGTCCTAATCATCTTCCCCATCTTCTGGCTGATGTTCACTTGGCTTTTCAATTTTGTGGTATTATAATCATAATAATTTTGATCAATTTTTACGACTGTTGACAATAATGTCAGAGCAATAAATATTGTTTAAAGTATTAAGCATTACTATTATAATTGTAAAAGTGTCGATGAATATATATTTGTACAGCTAACTATATCATATAATATTAACAATCAATTTTTTCTATTCAGTTCTGCAATATAAAGGTATGTTTGGTTCCAAGTGTCGAGGAAATCCAGAAAAATATGTTGCTGCACTCTTATATGACCGTTAGTTTGGGCACTTTTTTAATAACTTAATCATAAATTGCCCTTATAATTTAGGCTTAAGTTCAATTTTTCACCATAAACTTTATTTTAGATTAAAAACACTCTAAACTTTTGAGTGTTTAAATAATTTGCACCCTCCCCGCCCTTTGCATCAAAACAGTTTGTTCCCTAAACTTTATTGCGGATGGTGCAAATTGTTTTGACACTTAAAAATTAGATTGCTTTTACTAAAAATAAAATATGAGGTTGAAATTTTAAGCCTCAACTATAGGTGCAATATGTGATTTAGTCATTTTCTTTTAATTGAAAATTTGCATTTTTATGGCAAAATATAAACTCCACATCCTATATTACTAATCTACAAGCTCCAAGTAGGGTGAGCATGATGCGGTTTGGTACAGTTTAAAGTCCAAACCGCACCCAAAATCGCTTAGGTGCGGTTTGACAAATTTAAAACCGTACACGAAACCACTTGTGATTGGTGCGGTGCGGTTTTAAACTGTGTGGTGCGATTTCAATTGGTGTGGTTTTGGTTCCAAAACCAATTGAAACAACAATAAAGTCTAAGTCTTCAATATAATTTAACACAGCTCACATCGAGCAATTAACTTAGTGACAGAGTCGACAATGAGAATTATATCAAGCATAGAACCAAAGTTCCTTCTGCCAAACATGTCAAATTCACCATCAAATCATAGAACAGTAAGACACATAATGTAAGAACCGAGAATTTCATGAATAAATAATTATTTTGATGTAATAAGAAAATGAATATTTATTTGAATATAAATATTTATGTGTTGTGAGATGATTAATTCAATTAATGTGAATTGAATTTATATGAGAATGGAGAATTTTGAAATGCCTTATGGTGCATGAAAATGAAATTTTGAATGGTTTAATAAATTTAAGAAAGGGATAATTAATTAATATCAATTAATTGATATTGTGAATAATAGAATACTAATGAGTAAAGTAAATTACATAATTGAGTGTATAGTATGGCAAGATAATAAAATGAGTGATCTATCTCTCAAGTAAAGAGATTAATTAATATGAATATTGACTGAGTTTGAGAAATTCCCAGAGTGGCGCAGCTGCGCCACTCCTGTACTGTAAACCAGCGCAACTGCGCCGATAGCAAGACTTGGAAAAATATTTCCACGGAGTGCATGAGATATGAAGGTGGTGCATTGACATTAATGGGTAAAATAGTGGAATAATTACCATTATTATTATGTGAACATTATTATTAAATATTATTTCATGCCACTGTGTAATGTGGGTAGTAGTATCATATAATTATTTACTACACGAGATTAAATGAGGTGTGACATTTAATTGTGGTTAATGATATACCAAAAAAAAATTATATGGTGAAGGTAATTAAATTATAATAAGTTTAATTACCTCATCATGTGTGATGAGACAATTAAATGTGTACTCTAAAATATGGGAGTAAATAGATGTGTGCTATTAAAATATTTATTTCTATACCAATGTGTAAGTAAATAGTAAAAGGAGATATTAATTTATTAATGATCAATTAAATTAAGTCCACACATGTTATAAGTATTAATTATGTGAACCCAATGTACATGGATTATATGATATTGGTATATATTAAATCCCTAATTTTTCACATTGTAGTAACAATTGTACATTAAAATTACATTTTGAGAATTAAAGAAACCAAACTATGCCTTATGTAATATAGTTGCTGGAATTTAAACCGTGTCCCAAAATCAATGACCCTCATAGTACATGCACAGTAGCCTAACTCTATGTTGCGTGAAAATTAGTCGGCAGTTAAGAGCTAGAATTAGCAGTGATGATGGCTAAGAAGGTGGTGGGTGGCCAACTTCTGTATACCCAGTGTGCTCTTCTACTTCCCTTTGAATCAAACCATGGTGCAAGGCTATGAACTGGATCATCAATTCTATATATATAGTACCCCCTTCTTCTCAATTCTCCGTTGGTTGAAATTGTCTGCTAAGTGTAAACGGGGAGTGTGAGTTGCTGAGCAATTGAAGAAGTATAATTAGTGTGTTGAGTAATTCAATTAAGCTTCAAGGAGGTATAAATTCTATTTTGGTGTTCTTAAGATGGGTTTTGTCAAACTCTTGAAATCTCTTGAATTCTTTGTAAATTAGTATGAAATAACATGCTATCAAGTGTTTATAAAGTTCGTATGCATGAATAGAATTTCTAAGATTTAGTTTGAGTGTGTTTGATTGAAAAATTTGAGGTGGGAGTGATACTCTGCAAAATAGAGTATCTCACTACTGCTGGTCCAGGAAGGGCGTAGCTGCGCCCAGTTTATACTAGGGTGCAGCGCAGCTGCGCCGGTCCCCAGAACCAGAATCTAGTTTCTGTTGGAATGTGTTGTTTCTAACTTGATATTAACACTTAAACATGCATGAAAATAAGTATAACATGTTGTTTAAAGCTTCCTTAGAAAATATGAATTGTTCAACATGAGTTGGTAGGAGATTTATAACAAAAACTTTAAGTTATGGAAACGAACTTTGATGGAACTCATGTTCTACAAATTATGAGCTTGATAGTTTACACACATGACTGATTCTGAACATAAATGAGCATGATTTAGGGTTTATAGTTCCTTTGTTCATGACCAACTTGTTAGGCTTGGTGTTAGAGAACTTTTTCAACGAAAAGCTTGACATATCAAAGCAAATATGCATGAATATTAGATGATGTATGTTCTGACCTTGTGAAGATGTTAACGTGACTTAACTACATATGAAACGAGCTTTAAAAATATCTTGTATGTGTTAAATCGCATTGTTCAAGTTTAAAATTATTTCAAAAGCAAACTTGATTATGTTTTCAAACTAAGTGGCATTAGTGTGAGTAGTTAAGTTCTGAGGATTTGAGATGACATGTTTATGTTCACTATGTCTCTAAACATGATTCTTATATGTTAAACATAATGGAAGTAACCCAAGCATGAGTTTAAGCATGTTGTAAAGTAATAAACGATGTTAATTGTGAATAAATAGTGTGAACACTTATGAGCATGCGTAGTACAGATTATGTGATCCCTCTATGTGGACATATGACCAAAGTTATAAAGCACTATGATTACATGATCGTATTGTACTTTAATGCCGTAGGAATCATAAACTAAGATATGTAAAAGTGAACGTAGGATGGTCATATGCTTATGTCAAGTCATCTATCATGTATGCATGTTAAGTGTAAGTGACTAGGTTGTAATTCTGTGTATATGTACACCTAGAGGGAGGGTGAATAGGTGTTTAAGCTAAAAGTGATAAACGATAAAAACTTTTTATAACTTTATGCTACAGGTATAATTCAGATAGCTACGCCTGTCTGCTTTAGTGTCTGCTTTAGTTTATGTTCTTCGTTTCTTATTATCAGACAGCTAGACCTGTCTGCTTTAGTGTCTGGATTAGTGGCGTGAATAACAAAAAGTGCAGAACGTGAATGACAATTAAAGAGATAAACAGAAGTAAAAATCACACCAAGATTTTTACGTGGTTCAGCCCCTATCCTCTAATCTAGTGGCCTAATCCACGTCCAATCCCAACTAGGATTGGAGACTCTTTTTATTAAACTTAATATTCAATTAAATACAATAAAAATAACTCCCTGTTTTAAAGAAGCCTTCTACTGATGGACACCTCTGCCCCCTTTGCACCTCTGCAACCTTTCTCACCACTGAGACCTTTTCACCTCTGCAACCTTGAAAGCTTCCTTTGAACAGATCCTATCTACTTCGAGATAGATCAAGCCACACACGGCTTACACTCGGAATAAAGATTTTGTTTACACGAAGTATCAATGTTCCAGCACTAAACAATTTAAGAACAATACAAATATATCGCTGGAAAAACTTAGAAATGCTATTGGATAAATAATATAAGATTGATTGAAGCTTTTCCAAGTCGTGTCTTCAAATGCCGTGAAGGATGAAATATATAGAAGCTTCCAACGGCTATGTGAAAAATTGATCCTATTAATTTCTCAATCACAGATTAACAATATCATAAAATCAGCAACTAATATTTAAAGCAACGACTATATTGTTTTCCTTGATAAGCTCTTTTAGAAGATATGATATTATACTAAGCAGCTGATATGAAGGGATAAAAGATATGCTATATAAGGTTGTTAGCAATTTAGAACAGTTACCTTTTTAAGCTTCTAATTCAAATTTGAATTAACTTAACAGTTAATCAAATTTATTCTCACTGAGATGAGAGATTCCAGCAATCACGTAATTTAGATGGACTAATATATTTGAATATTATAACCACCCATAATCCATGCATATTATATAATATTATCTCCTGGCCATTAAGTTATGTTCACATATACAATCATATAATATTATTCACATGCCCATAATATAATTCTCATGCAAAATATACTATTTCCATGCAAAACATATTATTTCCATGCAAAACATATTATCATCATTAAAACATAAACATATAAACCAACAATCCTTAATAAACTCCAATCCAAAACTTCCTTGATATCCTCCAAAACAAATCTTCCATAATTTTAAAAACATTCCAACTTACCAACGGAAAGAAATCAGTGATAATAGATCATGCAATACCCATAACTAATGCATGTCAATTATAATATAATAACCCACCATGAACCATGCACACTTAAATTAGTCATCAATCAAAACATCATAAATTCAAAAACCAACATAGGTATGCTAGAGAAGGGGACAGAAACAGGAAATGCAAGGCTCAACCCTGGTCTGGCCAGGGGACAGCATAGCTGCATCGTCCCTAAGCCTAACCAGGACGCAGCTGCGCCATCCTGCAGTCAGTTCTGCATTCTGTTTGTAATCTGAGATTTGAGGCATGTTTATATGGTTACGTTAACTTGTATTATATGACTAGTATACTATCCAATGTGGTAAGAAACATGCTAAATGATTGAATCGAATATCTAGTGAGTGGTTATGAACTTTCAAAATGATAAGTCCAAAAGATGTTTGCGAACTATCAAGCAATGATTAGAAACCACATTGTTTGACTTTGTGGTGTCTTATAAACTGATATTGTGATTTAAGTACACAAGGTATATGTAAAGAGTGTACAACTAAGTTAGACGTTTATGTATACGTTTGAACATACATATTATGTATGAGTATACGTAACTAATGAATATCCTATACGCATAACTATATTATGTTAGGATTCAAAAAGTGTTGGTAAGCTATACTCTGGTAAACTACGCTTGAGGCAAGTACTCGAACCCTACTCTTCATTGAGCATTACTTGAACTTGTGCTAATTGATCGTACAAGTAAATCTTTGAAAGTATAATTCATATATTATGACTTAATACTTCGTAAGTTTAGAAATGAAATTGGTTTCAAACCTTGATTTCGAACAATAATTGTTCATATATATACTGTGAAAGAAAACTGTCTAAGCCATTGCTTCGGCTAGACTATTGCTATTTGATCGAAAGCTATCCAAACCAAGTTAATTTGGTGCGGACTCTTATAACTGAGATGAACAACCCTCTTGGTAGGGGAATTATTAATTGTTGGGAAACCGACGTGCGCACAATAGAATGATTAAATGTTATGCATGACATGGGGTACTTTAGGTTGATCACCTGTTGTACTTGTTTTGTAGAATTATCAGTCTGTTAGTTCCCAGTAGGCACACAATAGATATAGAAGGGGGGATTGAATAGATCCTTTTTGATTTCAAATACTTTTTCATCTTTTATTTTGTATTACTAATGAATTAGCATACGATATACATAAAAATCTTTTCAAACACAATGGAATAAGTAAAACATTCCCTTCATTGATATATTTATAAACATTAATACATTGTTCGTAGAGTTAGTTTAGTTATAAGTAGTTAATACATACATAACATTTATAGCAGTTAGGTACATAATGTAAATGACAGAAAGTAAATGACTGAATGTAAAAGACACAAGGGATTTTAAGTGGTTCAGAGACTCAAGTTCCCTATCCACTCTTCTGCTTCAACAAGCAGGAATTCCACTAAGAAAGGGCAGCACCCTGAATCACTAAGATTCCTTCAAGGCCAGCAGCCTTGGAACTTCAGTTCACTTAGAACTCTTTGTTGGGTATTTTTTATATATGCTCACACGCAAGTGCACGCGGTCAACAAGTAATAAAGAGTAAGTAAAGTATCGTTCCCACGGAGAATTAACTAATAAAGTTCACCAAGCACTAACCCGTAACCATTTCAGACTTATTTAAACAATTGCTATATTTTTAAATATTATAACCAAGAAACTAATTAATACTAACTATCTCTAAAATAAAACTAAATAATGAAGACTCGAGATTACAATTTCATCCACTGAATCATTTAAATCAACACACTCCCTATTAAGCCAAATTAATTGCACCGGATTGTTAGTCGAGAACACGAAAGTAAAGCATAGCCATCTGTCAATGTACCATACCCATATCATATATAATCCACAATTGATAGAATACACATGAACACCCACATTACCTAAACCACTATATGTCTATGTGATTTACAAATAATTAGGGTTTAAGCCCAAATTCTCAATTGACTACGAGTGATGCTTCGGTATATGCATATTCTAAGCACGAATCATACATTCCATCACCATGTAAAATATATACACACAAGCTATCAAGATCAGATCTAAATCTATACTTTGTCTCTCAAGTTCATATGAATTATCACAGTAATTGATGGCCAATCAACTAAGCAAATAAGCATGCATCTTAATAGACAATTACATAATAATCAATAAGGCTAACAATGAAGTATATCAGATTAAACTAGGCAATAGAATCCATTGCAATCCCAAAACAAGTTTAACTCATAGTTGAATCAAATCCATCATCCACAAATTAAAATAACATCATAAGAATACAAATAGAAATCGAAGAGAAAATAAGAGGAGAAAGTTGAATTGTAAATCTGTTCCCTTGCTCCAAGTTTGACTCTATTATGCTATCCAATTGTTTCAAATCTTCAGACCTAATCAGTTCTAGAAAATAACTACTCTAATCTACTCTATTCTAATATTGAAAGTAAAGAGAAGAAAGCATTATTAGCTACGTGATCCCCCAAGGGGTGGAATCCCTGTACATACTAATATATTTCTAATTATATAGAAGCCCTAATTGAACCCTCCTCCAAGTTACGCTCCAATTGCATTGTTTAGTGAAAAAGTCATCTTTGGTTAACTTCCGAAGTGGCGCGACCGTGTTGGAAATGGCCTGAAGTTGGGCGCGCAGTGCTCAAGTAGCAGATGACATTGTTTTGGTATAGGGACTGGTGCGGTCGCGCCCAAAATACACTAGAAATCTGTGCGCCCGCACCATAGGTTTTCTACTGCAGTGTTCTCTGGTAAAACATCCATAACTTTTGATCCGGAAAGAGTTACGAGGTTTGCCATCTATCAAATCGAAACTCTCGACGAGCTCTACAACTTTCATTCTTTAAGAATTGAGAAATAATGGACGGATGAAGGTTGAAATTGGGTTGGAAGGGACAGCTATGCAAATGGCCACCTAAAATAGTGACATTCAGCGTCCGTTGGTACAAAGGTCCTAACTCTTGCATCCGAACTCCGATTGGAATGATTCAAGATGTTCCGGAAAGCTAAGAAGAAGCTCTACAACATAATCCAAGTGCCAAGCCAAGAACATAAAATGAACATGAAGGCCCAAACAATGTCCGAATTGCTTTTACTTGCATTTTCATACCAATAGTCGATCACATCGTTCCCAGGCATAAGATCTACAAAATGAACACACAATGCATGAAAAGTAACTAAGAAACATGAGTTTAGACAACTAATTCAAGTAACAGATGTAAAAGACCCAAATCCGGGTACTAATCACCACAGATCTTGTATACTAATTCTATACTATTGCGAAAGATATAAACATAAATTGTTTATTCAATAAACTTACACACTTTCCCCAAGGTCGAGAACCTTCATGTAAAACTTGTATTCCATATTTATCTGACATACAATGCCACTAGCTTATCCGACGTATTCGTCTTAATCTGCAATGTTTATCATGATATAGCAAGGGTGAGCAATAAGTTTGCCCCGCAAGTATAAGTTTAATTGAGGATATATCATAATTGAAAGAATTGAACAATAAGCTGGCTACAGTTCTACAATATAATTGTGAACTAGCATGAACAAATTTTTATAGCTGAACGAACATTGAACATAAACATATCAACTGAATCAGATGGTAATGAAGGTGATCGACCTTTCATACCTGATGAACACATGCAATATGCACAGAGTACGAATCAATAATTCATAAACATGGTAATCAACAATGATTAACCATAAGCATATTCGAATGAAACAACTCGAGGTCGAGTTAAAGAAAACTTGCACAATAAGTGAGTATAAGAAACTTGCCTGAATCACCGATTACAGCTACGCAATCAATATAGCTTTATCCGAAGACCTAATATTAAATATATCGATCTCCAATATTAGAATAATATCATCACAGTATAATACTGTTATAAATAGTTATAAAATAACATAAACACATAACACATATTCCTATCAGTCCACAAACTACTTAAGATTCGGTATTAAGTCAAACTATTACAATCTGAGTTGAGTCCGGTACTATTCTGACATCCCGACGCCTAGTCGGATAATTCTCGAGCCTAATATCACTAAGACTCAGTCTAAACACTTTACAATTATCTTAAATAATTTATTATTTAATCAAAATATTTTTCATAAGCTCGTAATAATTTTTAAATAATTATTACCATTTATCGTGATTTTTCAATCATTAATATTGTATTTATATGATATAAATATCACTTAATTCTATTATCATTACTATTTATTTAATATTAAATATTAATGAAATTCTCAACATAATATTATAGGGCAAAGGTCCAAAAATACTCCTGACGTTTACCCCGATGTCTACCGAATACCTTATACTTTTTTTTTGTCCAAAAGTACACTTAACGTTACAATTTTTGGGTCGACCGTGCCCTTGCCGTTGACAGACATGCCAAAGAGATAAACGGAAGTTACACTTGACACGTGGCAAGATTCGTTGACGTGTACAAACGGGAATTATACTTGGACAAATTCCTTTTGTGCTTCTTTTTTTTTTTCCTCTTTTTCTTTTCTTAGTATAATTTTTAATGGCAAAAAGCACTTTTTGGCCACTGTGGTTATAGTGATTTAACGAATTAGCCACTGTGTTTTTAAAATATTCAATTAGCCCACTGAACTTTTTAAAAATGTTCAATAAGCCTATTCCGTCCAATTTCTTAGACGGACGTTAACAAATTGCACACGTGGCATTGAAAAAAAAAATAAAAAATTTTTATTTTCTGATGTGGCAGCATAAAAAAATAAAATAACACCATTGATTATGTGGAATGTACAATACATGTTGACTTTATATTTAATTGTATAAGACCAAATTTTTTTTTGAATTTTTTAGACAAAAAAGAAATAATGCAAATTACAAACATAAATAAATTAATATTTATAAACATAAAGAAATAATGAATTTTTCTTTCTTTTTCTTTACCTTAATATTTATAATATTTATTAAAATAATAATAAAAATAATTTTATTCATCTCATTTAACCCTCTTTATCAAAAAATAATAATATGTATGTTTTTTTTGAAAAATAAAAATAAAAATATTTTTATCTTTTAAAATACTTATAAAATTTTTAAAAATAAAAATATTTTTATGTTTTATTTTCTTTTTTTTGCTTTACCTAAATATTTATAATATGTATAATATTAATAAAAATTAATAGTATAATATTTATAATTAATATGTATGTTTTTTTTGAAAAATAAAAATAAAAATATTTTTATGTTTTAAAATACTTACAAAATTTTTAAAAATAAAAATATTTTTATGTTTTATTTTCTTTTTTTTGCTTTACCTAAATATTTATAATATTTATAAAAATTAATATTATAATATTTATAATTAATATGTATGTTTTATTTTAAAAATAAAAATAAAAATACTTTTATATTTTAAAATACTTATAAAAATTTTAAAAATAAAAATATTTTTATGTTTTATTTTATTTCTTTTTCTTTACCTAAATATTTATAATATTTATAATATTAATAAAAATTAATATTATAATATTAATATTATAAATATTTATCTTCATATTCATCCACAAGACACAGGTTGCTTCATAGGAATCTACAGTCTTTTCCCCCATTTTTTTCGGCCAAAATCAAATATTTTTTCCGGCCAAAATCTACAGTCGATATCTTCGCCGGCGATTCCCTAAATCAACGCCTCCAACAAGATGCGACAGAGCGATCCTAGAATTTGAGAATACAATGATACGAGATCTGCTTGTGTATATATGAATGTGTGTAGAGGAATTTCATGCTAGATCTGCCCTGCTAGATCTATTGAATTTCATGTGGCTCTTCACAAGTTGCCCTGTAGCTAGTGCAGACAAGGGAAAGCTCACCAGCAAGGACTGAACCAGCATTTGACCCTTTTAAATGTGTACGGGTCGGGTTGACCCGACTGAGGAAGAAGATGAGCCACATCAGCATTTACATATCATTTCTTTTATTTTTATTTTACTTTTAAACTGCCACGTATGATATTTTTTAACGTACGTCTGAAAAATTAGACGGAATGAGTTTATTGAATATTTTTAAAAAATTCAGTGGGCTAATTGAATATTTTAAAAATACAGTTGCTAATTCGTTAAATCACTATAACCACATGGGCCAAAAAGTGCTTTTTCCCAATTTTTAATTCACTTCGGTCTATGTTTGTACTTCCTTCTCCTTCTTCCAGATTATCACTCCTATCTTTATCCTTTTCAATTGATTCATTTCCAGAATATTCAACTAGTAAAATCCTATCGATTCCGTTTGAAAATCCTTCGAACGCTCGCCTGAAAATCTGCTCTGTAATTGAAGAGGAGAAATCTACCAAAAGAGGGGAAAAAACCCTAACAGTGGCTATTAAGTACTCCACTCACAAGCACAATCAAAATGAATCAAATGGGTTCAAGATCTGCAAATTCAAATTCTCTCACCCCGGCACCGTAAGGAGAGACTTGTGGGTCTCTTTCTCTTACTCTTACACATCTGAGTTTTTTTTGCTTCCCCACTTCAAGAACAAATCGACTTTTGGTAATTTACATGACCTTTGATTCCTCTCACCTTTCTCTATTTCTGCCCTTAGATTTAACAAAACGATGAAAACTTTAGGAACCCAATTGGGAGCAAAAAAGATAAGTTTAATTTAGATGAAATATTCACTTGTAACTTTAATATTTGGGGCTGTTTTTGGAGAATCTAGAACAAGAGTTCCTTGGAATACCCTGCAAATTGTAAGATGAAGAATTATAGATGGGCATGAAAGAGAGAAATTTGAAGACAGTTTTACAAAGAAGAAAATGAAGAGAGAGGAGAGAGAAGAAATCTTACAATGATAGAGCTTCGTATCAAGATACTGGGCAAAAGGAGAAGTTTTTCATAATATTAAAACAGAAACGCAAATTTGTTTTAGAAGAAAAGAGAAACCCAGATATAAATATCTCTGCAAATTGTATGTATATATTATCATAACATATTTTAGTATTTTTTTTGAATTTTAGTAATTTTTAATTTGATTTTTTTTAGTATTTTAGTTTTTTTAATTAGTATTTTAGTATTTTTTCAATTAGCATTTTTAATATTTGATGTAAATATGTAATTAATATTTTAGTATGTTTTGACCATTATTAATTTTAGTAAATTCGTATTTTACTAAAATATAATACTAAATATATTCGTATTTTAGTAAAAAAAATTTAGTAAGAAAAAATTTTTACGTTAAATTTTAGTAAATTCATATTTTAATAAAATATAATACTAAATATTAAGTAAAATTTGATATGTTATACTAATATTTAGTAAAAAATAAAAAGTATATAATACTAATATTTTAGTATTTTAGTATTTTTAATTAGTATTTTAGTATTTTTTTTAATTAATATTTTAGTATTTTTTAATTAGTATTTAGTATTTTTTAATTAATATTTTTAGTATTTTCATGTGGCAGCCATGTAATCAATTTGGACGGATATTAGTCTAGTTGGCAGATCTGTTAACGGCAGGGGCACGGACGACCCAAAAATTATAACGTTAAGGGTATTTTTGGACAAAAGAAAAGTATAGGGTGCTCGGTAGACATCGGGGTAAAAATCAGGAGCATTTTTGAACCTTCTCCCTAATATTATAATAAATTTATAATATCTCAAAATATTTTTAATACTTAATATCGCACTTAAATGATTTTTAAACATTTAAATATATTATCTAATAATTGACATTAATATTAAAATATTAATATTTTTATAACAAAATATCAAAAGTTATATTTTATAACTTAAAATAATTTTATAACCATTAAATCATTTTTATATGATTTTTAAAGCATTAAAACTAATTTTTCATAATTTATTTAATATATTTATTAAATAAATCAACTATCATTAATATTAATTTATTAATAAAATTCATCACAAAATATTAAAAGTCATCAAAAATAACTTAAAATATTTTCTAACACCATAATATAATTTTTCATGATTTTTTAAGTAATAAAATCTTTTTTAAGTAATTTATTTAATATTATAATTAAATAAATTAAATACCATTAATATTCTAAAAATATTAAAAATTAATGAAATATACTCAAAATTATTAAAAACCCATTTTTAGGCTTTAAAATATTTTTTAGAAATTTATTATGAATTTTTTAATAATTAAAAACTCTTTTTCTCTATTTATTTAATTAAATTAATTAATTTTCTAATTATTTATCGCTAAAAGGGCCTATAGCGACAGAACCGTCGCTATAGGTGTTCTTCATCAAACCCAGAACATTCATAGCAGTGTGCAGGGTACCATGTTTGACCCTCTCCAGATCTTTGATCTTCATGTTTCTGGGTTTCAAATTGTGTTAATGTTGTAGTACTGATGTAGTACTACAACCCTAAACAAATTCCATGGCCATAACACAACTTATCAGTGAGATTCAATTCCATCGAAATATTTAGGTATAGCCAAACCCCGTTGGCAAATTAAAATTTTAAAAATGACGTCATGATGTCGTACTGTATTAACAGCCCGTTTGAGGATGCCGTCATCGAGTGACTTTGTCATAACATATCATACAATAGTGGAATAACGATTTTAGATCAAATTTAACACTAAGTATTTCTGTATTTACAATTCCATCAACTTTTTATCATCTCTGCACCAGGTTACATGGTACATAAGTGATAAATAAAAATATATTTTGATATTTTAAATCATTATCGTCTAGTTTAAACAAGTAGCATAGACTATTCTTTAAACCGTTCAAATATCATTATAAATCTATTTTATCATCTCAACATGTAACGATGTGTCGGTGGCCCGAAGTCCACTGATACACAATGGTCATCAGGAGTTGAAAAAAAAATCATTTTTCAAAAGCACATAGTGCTTTTTTAGCTTGATGTCAAAAATTCGAGTCTAGCATAGCTAGAAGATTTGAAAAACTTATGTCTCCACTAATGATCAATTGCTTAATAATCTATCTATTCCTATTGTCCTTAATACTCCATTCTCACAAAACTATACCCAGTTCGTCAAACTTACCACACTTATGAGTTCAGGAACTTGCCACAATCATATGAGTTTAAGAAATTGTCCTAGACAGACCTTTGACGTTCATTCGCTAAGGGGTTCATAAACATTTCATATAATTATGAGTCACGAACGTACCATAAGTATGAGTTTTAAGAACTCGTACTTAACCTTATATTCTCTACCTATACCCTATCTATCTGTTATACACATGAGAAAAGAATCACCTTCTCAACACGCATATAGCAAATAGCACGACACATACATTTCAATGATTATCAGTGTCAGAAACTAAGTGGTTTTTACACCAAGTACAATTTCCCGCCCATAACAAGGAATCATACAACTTAGCTGTTGACATGAGTCCTCAATTAAAATTCCCACCTAATCTTAACTCCTTTCTCAATACGAATTTTATTTAATCCGTATTCATAATCCTTTCCTGAATTTGTACCAATTCATAGACACACAATATTCTTGCCGTAAAATTGTCAATCATTCACTTAATCCATATCAGATCACGAGGTGATCTCATCGTATATATTACAATTCATTTCTAGTCTATGATCATTTTGTTTTACGATCTCCTGCCACTGCACTTTTAGTCTTTTAGACTCTATCTATTCATTACTACTGTTCAACTTTATTATCAGAGTTAGGGAACTCTGTATCTTTTATAACCCGCCGAGATTCGTCTTTGAATCTTACAGACGCACTAACTCTATTTGAGTTAGTTCTTATCCTAATCATTGCGGTTATTAGTCTAAGGTATCACTACCCTAGATTTATAACTAACAACTTTGATACCAACTGTGAGAGCCCCAAATCTGGGTCCCAATTCACTGCGGATCCGGTACAATCATTCTATTACTATTGCGGAAGATATAAACATAAATTGCTCATACAATACATTTACACACTAACCCCAAGGTCGAGTAACCTTCACATATACACAATTCATTATCCTATCTGACATACAATGTTACTATCATATAATACTATTACATTTTTAGCTGCACATATTATCCCAAGCTGGACTTGGTCTTGTCCTTTCATGTATTTGACGTATTCGTCTTAATCTGCAATGTTAAATCATGATATAGCAAGGGTGAGCAATAGGTATGCCCAGCAAGTTTAAGTTCAATAAATTAAAGATATATCATGATAGAAAGAATTGAACAATAAGCTGGCTAAACTTCTACAATATAATTGTGAACTAGTATGAACAAATTTTACATGGCTGAACGAACATTGAACATGAACATATATATATCTGGACCGAATGGTAATGAAGGTGATCAACCTTTCATACCTGATGAATACATGCAGTATGGGTCTAATCAGTACGTTTTAATGGTTCATACTTGTAGTCTTGATGTCAGAGTACTACTACACAACATTAGTTCAATCAAATAACAACACCAAGTCATGATTTGAGCCGGTCAAAGTACATGTCAGGAAACGGTTCTTGAAGATCTGGGTTTCCCAGAAATCTTCATCCGTCAAGATGGTCAACTACTATTTGACCACGATTAATTGCGATCCTGTGCAAGATCTGCTTGTTCTAAAGGCTTTAATGTGTAGTTCACATGCCATTCTACAACATAACAACAACAAATTGACCAAACTATCAAAGAGCAGCAAGATCGAAGGCCTGCAAAACACTGTCAGACAAGATCTGGGTCAACCCAGAAACCCGTTCCCGTGACCGAACAACGCAGTTTAACTGCTCATATCTCTCAACCTGTTCATGATCTAGCCCTGTTTCTAGTTTCAGATCATAGTCCGCATGACATACTAAAGATCTATAACATAAAACACAACAAACCAAAAACAAAGAAGGATCTAAGGCGTCTGACATTTGGCTGTCAGTCAATATTTTTTCAGTTTTTCAGATTTTTTAAAACTTCAAAATCGTGCATCTAGATGTTATAGATCCTTGATCTAATAACCCAAATCACTAAAGGACACCCTCTAATACATATCTAACCAATCAGTAACAACATTAACACAAAATTTTAAGGATTTTGAAATTTGAAGTTTATACCTCATTCATGCCTTGATCTTGAATCTGATCATCATGATCTGATCTTGACTTGCTATAGATCAATCTAAGAACTGAATCAGTAAAGAATTTCGTGGGTCTAGAGAGAGGATGGCATGGTTGAGTGTTTGTGGACAATTGAAGCTAAATAATAACTTTCTCTCTCTTCAATTATTTATATAATTGGATGTAATAGATATGGATGTGATATATGGCTGATTTCTGGATTTTAAAGCACATGGGTATATCTTAGCTAATCACCAACTACAAGTGGTGCAATAATTGAAAGCTACTTCAATAATGCACAAAGGGTAATTTAGTCATTTTGATTTTAGTTTTAATGGCATACAAGTAAATTGTCCAAACTCTTAGGGTTTAGGGTTTAACCCTTAGGGTTTAGGGTTTAACTCTAAAATATTTGAAATTTAATTTTTAAGATTTCCAAATTTGGATTTTCAAAATAGAAAATTAATATTTCTAAATCATAATTAGGAGTTTCTAATTATATCAAAATTTACTAATCATTATTCAAGCTTGCTAATTAGGATTAATATTTTCAAATTAAAATTACTAATTTAACAATTAGGTTTCATAATCATTCATTAGGGTTTATAACCCAAGAATTAGGGTTTTCTAAATAGTTAATTAGGGGTTTCCCTAATTATATTTATAATCACAAATGCTTAAATAATTAATTTAGCCTTTAAATTCTGAAATTAAGGTTTTATATTCCGAATTAGGGTTTCGGATTCTCGAAAACTTAAATTAGAGTTTCTAGAACCAGTTTTAGGGTTTCTTATAAATCGTAAAAATTTTCTAACTGAACGTTGATGTTTTTAATATAATATTAGGGTTTACCACTGATATAGCTTAGCTGGTCAACCCTTGACCCTTAACCACATACTGTACACATGTAATACCATATTTACAGAACATATTCACTTATACCCTTAATCCTGAATAATACACCACAAAAATTTTTAAATCCATAAAATTTCTTTCCAGAAATGTCAAATCCATTCACTTATTTTCTGCCTAGGTTTATTATTTAACCTTTATTCAATAATTTAAGATTTATATAATTTTTTAAATTCTTGGGTCATCATAGGTCAACCCTACTTTGACCCTTTATATCTTTGATCCAATGTAAGATCTAAGTGTTCTAGAGTCATGATCATGTAGCCTAAATGTTAGTCTACAAATCTAATATAACAACATAACCAAACTCCTTATCAGTAGCAAGATCAAAGGCTTGCAAAACGTTGTCAGACCAAATCTGGGTTTCTGGGTTTCCAGAAATAGTTTGGTCATGGTCGGTTAACCATGTTTGACTGCTTATAACTTGAGATCTAGACATGGTATGGAGTTGATTCCACTTCCAGTCTATTCTCCTCATGACAGAGAACAAGTCTATAACATAAAACTAACATAACACTTAACATAGACAATCTAGAGGCCCTGACATTAGGCTGTCATGCCTTATTTTTAGGGTTCTTGGTCAGTTTGAAAACTTGATTTTCTAACATCTAGATGTTATGGATCCTTGATGTAACATCTTGGATCACTAAATAACATCCCTTAACATAACTTTAACCAACAAACAACTACAAATAACATGGATCACATAGATTTTTATAAAGCTAAGGTTTTTATACCTTTATGCTTTGATTCTTGAACTTTTGATCCTTGATCTGTTCTTGGAAAGCTTTGAACTGATATTGGCTTTGTTTCTCACTCTCTCTCACTCTAAGTTTCAAAATTTGGTGAGAGACAAAGTATTGGTTGGTTTGGAAAGTAAAGTAAGTAACTTTACTTACTTTTTAAGTTTTGATTTTTGATTTCATGGCCAATATTGATGCAATGTGGCCTAATGGCTGATTTGTGGTGGAATTGGACACTTGGCAAGCTCAATTGGTAATCCACCACACATTTCAAAATATCTTTTACTTAAAAGATAAGTATAAGGGTATTTTAATCATTTCGCACCCACTAAGGGTATTTTGGTTTTTTCCCTTATAATTGGAACGGTATTTTAGACATTTCCCATTTATCCCATAACTTATAACACGTAAGCTTTTATACTTCACATTTGAGCTCCCGAATTAGGGTTTTTAAATACCGAATTAGGGTTTTGGGTTCCCAAAATTGAAATTAGAGTTTCTGAGCGTATCGTTAGGGTTTCTAAACAATTGTTAGGGTTTACTAACTTAACAACCATAATCTTAATACAACACTAGGGTTTGCTAAAGTTATAATTTATCTGATCAATAGTTGATCTTTTATCCACAGACTGAACACATAAACAATCACTATACATCTATATTATCATATAAACTGATTTATATATCCTCGTAAACCCTTATACACTTAACCTTAATAATTTTCACTAAAAGATTTTAAATCCACCAAAATCCTTCACAGAATTTTGAAATCCTTAAAATTCCTTCGCAGAAACGTCAAATCCATACACTTATTTTCAGTCTAGGTATATCTTATAACCTTTAATCCATCATTTTTGGATTTTAATAATTATCTAAATTTTTGGGTTGTCACAAAAGATACCAGATAAATATGTATAAACCTACTTATCAAATACTCCCAAACTTAAACCATTGCTTATCCCCAAGCAACACAACAAATGCAATCTACATGTTATGCAAGCTACGCTACTATGACAATAAATCCCCCATTCTCAGCCAAATATGAATTCCAATAAGATGTGTCTCAGAGAAATAACAAGATCTATGAACAAAGCATCAAACTAAACTAAAGTCATAAGGATATACACTCCGAAAATCATAACCTGCTGCTGAGATGTAGTGTGTGTGTGTGTGCTATGTTCACAAATAAGCTAAACAAAGGTGAGGATTCCATATGTTATACTTCTTAAGAAAGAAAACTGAGGTTTCAAATCCAAAACTATGCACATAGTTGAAACAACAACCAATCCAACACATCAATACAAGCTAAGGTTCAACAAAGGATTTATTCTGCTTTATTTTACTCACGAGGGCGATTTTCGCACTTTCCCGCTGTGTTTATTATTATTTTTTGCACATGGCTGTGCAATGTCTCATTCCATTAGGCTATACAATGCTACCCCTTAGCGAGCTTTCAACCAACGACTCCCAAACCATTCAGGTTTTAGGGCGCTAGGTGTAGAGACAATCCCCTCGGGCGTACTTACTCAAGTAACAAAGTTCCCGAAACAAGACTAGCCACAGTGTTTATTCATCATTTGCATTTTTTTTATATAGATAGCAAGTATACCCATGCGTTCCCAAAGCTTGAGTTTTAGTGTCTTATAGTCATTACTCACTTCCTACACAATTCTATCATTAAAAATAGTATTTTCCTCTCAGAAGACAAGCATGCTAATCTTAACCAACAAGCAAATTAGAGCACTGACGTGCTACCCGATAACATCTAAACAACATGCATGGATTATATCATGTATAAAATTATAACTAAGCTTAAAATATCAACCCAATTCAAGAATCTATCAAATTTCTATATCATCATTGGCCAAATTAGAATTCAACCGACTAAAAACATGGGAATATGCTATGTAATGCAACTAAACACATACTAAATAAACACGACAAAAGAAAACTAAAAAAAAAAATTATGCCAAAAATTTAACTAGCAAGATACTAAAATACCACTACTATGCAACCTAAACAAGCAATAAAACCATATGCAACTCCCAATACCCCCAAACTAAAAATTAACAATGCCCTCATTGTAATTAAAAGTGAAAGAATACTCCCTTAAGTGGTAATGTCATCTCTGTTTGCCTCCTCAAGATCCAATGGTATATCAGGCGATGGACAAGTTTGAGATAATCTACAGTTGGAAACTGAGTGTGGACTTCTAACTGTCCGAATGCTTGAGTAAAAAATTCTAAAAATTGAGCAGTATTTTTTTTCTATGACTGAGATATGGCGCGGCCACGCTACCCTGTACCCTGGCAGCTTTAGTATTTTGGACTTCTGTTTGATCCTGAATGCTTATAGTAATTGGATTTAACCTGAGAGGAGAAACAATAAAACTATTATTAAGACTTACAACTAACAAACATCTACTAAATATGCAAAGTATGAAGAATTAAACATAGAAGAAGAAGTAATTGGAAATGTAAATAAGAATTAAACAAGGAGGGAGAAAAATTGGATGGGGTGTCTCCCATATAGCGCTCGTTTATAGTCCGTTAGCTGGACTCTTTTCTTGACACCGCTATCCGATTCTTCTACGATAAGCGAGGAACCCACCATCCATTAGAACTGCAATGTGCGGTGGTAGGTTTCCCATCATGAGAGTCTTCGAATTGAAGCCACCTATCATATTTCTTGTACATGATGTCCCCATTTCCATTGCATAGCTAGGTGCTTCTTCCGTTGTATTTGTGAACAATTTTTGCATTGAGGCATGAAAAATACAACGGGCTTTTCCTCTTCTATTTTCTCTTCCTCATCCCACCATGGTTTATAAGAGGCCTCATTATCATAGAGATCTTTGCCTTGGATGTGACTACCAAGGGGACATGGGTGTGCAAAATTCACTAGATTTTTTAACTCTGGCTGAGAAGGTACTTGGGGTATTATAAAAGTTAGCTCATGTTCTTCATTTTCCATATCCTCAGTTGTTTCTTCAATGTCAACTTCTTTAAGTTCATCCAGTGGCATGCACTCTTCTGGCTCTCTATCAGTTTCATCATCCATGTCATAGCACCAATTGTTTTGAGGGTGATTGTTCAAGGCTTCAAACATTTGATCCATCTGATTCTGAAGATTTTGAATTGACCTCTCTTGCTCAATCATTTTCTCCTCAGTTGACGCTATAAACTTGAACCACAAATCCTCCAGTCTTGAATTATCTTTTTTAGTTTCAAAATCTATGTATTGAGGACCATTCATTGAGGGATTAATGAGTTGTTCCATCTGTCTATTAAGATTTTGGGTTGATAACTCCTGACTCATTATCACCTCTTCTTGGTCTGCTATAATCTTTGACATGAATTCCTTCAACTCTGAATTTTCTTCTTATTGCATTGGAGGTGGATATGAGAAATCTGATGGATATGTTGGACTTGGGATGCAGTATTGGTCTTGATAGTTATAACTCCATGCAGAATCTGGGTGATACCCCCAACCTTGATGATAATTGGGATAAGCATAGTTGTTGAGGTAATCACCCCCATACTGTACTTGTTCAACACTGATGTTGCACTGATAACTCGGATGCTCGCCATCATAATATTCACATGTAACTGCTATCTCTCGGGTACGTTGGCTTGCAACAATGTCCAACTTCCTCGAAAGAATCTCAATTTGTGCTGATAATGTAGCAATTGTGTTGAGTCCATCAATACCTGTTTCTCTTGATTGATCTATCCTCGTGTACGACCATTGATAAGCACTGTAATCCATGGTACCTGAAAAGAGAGAATATAGGAAGAGAATTAAAATAAAACAAAATGTTTAAATTAAGACTAATTTGATTAAAATTAATGTTGGCAAAAATTATTACACTAATTCCCCGACAACGGCGCCAAAAACTTGTTGGGTATTTTCTATATACGCTCACACGCAAGTGCACGTGGTCAACAAGTAATAAAGAGTAAGTAAAATATCATTCCCACGGAGAATTGACTAATAAAGTTCACCAAGCACTAACCAGTAACCATTTCAGTCTTATTTAAACAATTGCTATATTTTTAAATATTATAACCAAGAAACTAATTAATACTAACTATCTCTAAAATAAAACTAAATAATGAAGACTCGAGATTATAATTTCATCCACTGAATCATTTAAATCAACACACTCCCTGTTAAGCTAAATTAATTGCACCGGATTGTTAGTCGAGAACACGAAAGTAAAGCATAGCCATCTCTCAATGTACTATACCCATATCATATATAATCCACAATTGATAGAATACACATGAACACCCACATTACCTAAACCACTATATGTCTATGTGATTTACAAATAATTAGGGTTTAAGCCCAAATTCTTAATTGACTACGAGTGATGCTTCGGTATATGCCTATTCTAAGCACGAATCATACATTCCATCACCATGTAAAATATATACACACAAGCTATCAAGATCAGATCTAAATCTATACTTTGTCTCTCAAGTTCATATGAATTATCACAGTAATTGATGGCCAATCAACTAAGCAAATAAGCATGCATCTTAATAGACAATTCCATAATAATCAATAAGGCTAACAATGAAGTATATCAGATTAAACTAGGCAATAGAATCCATTGCAATCCCAAAACAGAGTTTAACTCATAGTTGAATCAAATCCATCATCCACAAATTCAAATAACATCATAAGAATACAAATAGAAATCGAAGAGAAAATAAGAGGAGAAAGTTGAATTGCAAATCTGTTCCCTTGCTCCAAGTTTGACTCTATTATGCTATCCAATTGCTTCAAATCTTCAGACCTAATCAGTTCTAGAAAACAACTACTCTAATCTACTCTATTCTAATATTGAAAGTAAAGAGAAGAAAGTAGTATTAGCTATATGATCCCCCAAGGGGTGGAATCCCTGTACATACTGATATATTTCTAATTATATAGAAGCCCTAATTGAACCCTCCTCCAAGTTACGCTCCAATTGCATTGTTTAGTGAAAAAAGTCATCTTTGGTTAACCTTCGAAGTGGTGCGACCGCGTTGAAAATGGCTTGAAGTTGGGCGCGCCGTGCTCAAGTAGCAGATGACATTTTTTTGGTATAGGGACTGGCGCGGCCGCGCCCAAAATACACTAGAAATCCGCGTGCCCGCGCCGTAGGTTTTCTGCTGCAGTGCTCTCTGGTAAAACATCCATAACTTTTGATCCGGAAAGAGTTACGAGGCCTGTCACCTATCAAATCGAAGCTCTTGACGAGCTCTACAACGTTCATTCTTTGGGAATTGAGAAATAATAGACGGATGAAGGTTGAAATTGGGTTGGAAGTGACATCTATGCAAATGGCCACCCAAAACAGTGACGTTCAACGTCCGTTGGTACAAAGGTCCTAACTCTTGCATCCGAACTCCGATTGGAATAATTCAAGATATTCCAAAAAGCAAAGAAGAAGCTCTACAACATAATCTAAGTTCCAAGCCAAGAACATGAAATGAACATGCAGGCCCAAACATGTCCGAATTTCTTTTCCTTGTGTTTTCATACCAATAGTCTCTCACATCGTTCCCAAGCATAAGATCTACAAAATGAACACAAAATGTATGAAAAGTAACAAAGAAACATGAGTTTAGGCAACTAATTCAAGTAACAAATACCGAATAAATAGGTATAAACCTACTTATCACTCTTCAAGCCCAGCAGGCTTAGAACTTCATTTAGTCCCTCCGGACAAGGATCCCTCAGGCCCTGGCAACTTCTTGTTGTTGTAGTTATTGTTGGTGCTGTGACGCCCCCAAATCTGGGTATCTTCTAACCCGACAGATGGTGCTACACGGTACTACCATTCACACATATATTCAATTGACAAGCCTCAATAGAACGAATATTTCTTCTATATAACCAAAATACTGTTAACATTTTCCCAAGTTCTCGATAACTAATACATTTGTTCTTATCATAATATCAAATATATACAATCATTCACCCTATACTATTACATAAGTATACTACGATTTCGTCTTTGTCTTGCCTTTATCCTTGCCGGAGCCTTCGGTCCGTTCGATCTTAGCTGTGTTCATATGGTTCAAGCAAGGGTGAGCATGACTAGCTCAGTAAGTACAACATTCTAATAAACAACATGCTTGAAATATAGGAATCGCATATCTTCAATAACTGAACAATAGTTACGAAGTACTATTGATAATTCAAAATAGCACTTCTTTTCCTTCAAAAAATTTTACAACAATAATATTTAGTAAAACATCAATTCCGGTCCAAGACCTTGAGCATTTCATAAGTTCTTTTGAAAAGGACATCCCGACACTAAGTCCGTAAGTCCGACATTACTTACGAGCACGTCTAGGTGATCAGCCTATAGCACTCTATATTGATCAACACTACATTCATTAAACGTATATACGTTTAAGTTGTGCCAACCTCACGTGCCTGTCGTTTGACGACAAAACATTTTTAGCATACTCAGTCTTCATTTGAAAACCACACCAATATAACTTGGTAACCATTGACCATGCTTTGATAGAAACATAATGTAAGTCTAGCCGAAAGAGTTGGCTTTGACTTCATCATACAATATACTTCATGTGTAAGAATACATGAATTACAAAGCTTGTCCAGATTGAACTGGAACAAGGGTTAGAATACTTGCCTTCAGTGTCTGCTACAGTTATAACACGTTCTCGTTTAAGTCTTTAAGTCTCTATAGTAACTGATAACATCACATAACACATTAGGTCATGAACGAACATACATGGTTCCTAATGAATCTTACCCTTCTTCTCAATCTAATTATAACTTAGATTTGTTATTATTGGTTCCGGCTTTTCGTTACATCGATCTTACATTCACATTACGTTCATGTTTAATCACTTATCTTCAACCTTTAGCCAACATAATTAAGGTTTAACAATACCTTACAATGCTTCATTAAGTTCCTTAGTTCATTACTAATGAGTTACCATTCATGCTATAATTGTAAACTTTCTTCTCTGTCGAAACCCTAGGGCTGGCGCTGCGGCGCCATCCTTTCTTCTCTATGCCGCGCTGCAGCGCCACTTTGCAGTGGCTGAGGACTGGACTCGGCGCTGCGACGCGAGTCCCAGCGTTACATGCCGCGCTGCGGCGCCAACTAGCAGTATCTCATGTCTCGGCCTCGCGCTGCTGCGCGGGTTTTTATGTTTTGGGCTGGCACCGCGGCGCCAGCTCTGCGGCGCCTGTGACGCCCCCAAAATAGGTATACAACACCCATTATGAGTCGCCAAATACATGGTACAAAAAGCAAACTACAACTTCAATAATACAATTGTCGTGCAAAATACGACAACACATACTGTGAGTTTAAATACAAATATTGTCTTCTAAACAATATCCACACTCAAATAAGTCCTCATTACAATTATTCAAATACTATTTTACAGAAATAGTGAGGACAGCTAAAACATCTTTCTAGAACCATCACTCCATACCCCGACTAGATCCTGCTATGTTCTCACCTCCTGAGAAGAAAAATGGAACAAAAAGGAAAAGGGTGAGCTCAACTAGCCCAGTAAAGAATATTATGACTAAGATAATATACAACAAATTATCATTAGTATTCAACAGGGAAAAATCTGATAGAATATAATTGACAACAAGTTTTAGATCAACAACTGCAGCGGAAACAGCAAACCATTAGAAGAGTCAAGTAGAGAATGAATTCTACTATCTTATAAGATTTAAAAGTCCATCATCAATATATTATCCCTGTAACATCAATTAAAAATCATCTTTAACCAAATATTCATCTTTACACTACAGGCCAAAGATATTCATTTGTATCACCAGTCGGTCATGTTCATCTCAACACCTGTTCATCTTTGCACTACGGGCCAAAGATGTTCATCAGTTAATCATTCATCTTTGCACTACAGGCCAAAGATATTCAGTAATATCATCATTTAGGACTGAGGATGATGAAAAATATCTTAAAGAAAACGAATCCAGTGAGACAGAAGGACAAATAGTAGGGATTCGTATAACAGTTTATCCAAGATCAATAATACTTCATAATAATCAATTGTGAAGCAAAATTCAAAAATAAAGATCAAAACATGGATACAATCAAAGATAGTAACCATAATAGACATCTTGGACAAAAAGGGAAAATTTTATTTTTCGGTGAATAGTGCCGTATTCGTGAATAGTGCCTTATACGTGAATAGTAACGTATACGTGAATAGTAACCCCGACACAAAAAGTTCCAAATTTGATAAAAATTTCATATCAATATTTCGGCATAATGATATTGAAGAAAATATCATTTAACAAGAAGATAATATCCCTTACCTCAAAATATCAGTACTTCTAGTCGGAATACCGGTATAAGGCTGAAAGAAACTTGCTCTGATGAATAAAAACTCTCAAAGTATCTAAATACTCACAAAATACACTCAATAATCTAGAGAGAGAAAGAGAGAAAACTTGTTTCTGGTGTGATTTTAAATTCTAACTTAGCCCTCTATTTATAAGAAAATGTTAGCACGCCGAAGCAGACTTAACCTGCTACCTGATGGCTTTACCTACTACTATTCAAGCCTACCACATTTGAATAAAATTCTCAGCACATTTCTTCACCAACTAAGAGTGGGACCCACCAATTCTAGAATTTTCCGCCAAAATAAAAAACTCCGAAAATTCAACAATTTCTAAACCAGTCATCTCGTAAAATTCATAATAAATCATACGTTCATTTTTAACGGTTCAAAATTTGTGGACATATACTCAACTTATATATGTATAACATATCCAAAAATTACCACGATCCAACGGTCAGATTAAAAATTATAACCCCCGTAAAATATCTCAAAAATCCTGATTTTTAATACCTCCATTCCGAAAAAAATACTGATAAAAACCTCAACATTAACTCCTTCATTTATAACCACAAAAATATATCCCTCATTTATATCCACATAAAATAAATATTTCCTTATCATATGAATCAATAATTTAATTATTCACAAATAATATTATAGAATCACATTTTTGACAACCAGGCCGTTCCCAGGAAAGAGGGGGCTTTCCAATAAGAATTTCTCCTTACTGGCGCGCAATTAGATGACCAAACCTCTCCTTAGACAGAACTTTCTAGACATTGCCAATAATGTTATCTAATAATATTATTCAAATAATATGAATTATTGATCTGATAATGGGAAATACTGTGCAGTGACAATTATTGAAACAACAATAATATAAAATATCAATGCAGCAATTATAAAATAAAATATTGAACAGTAACTGCTGTAACAATTATTGAGTAGTGCCTTCCTTCGTAAGAATCAATAATTGGTGCAATACCGTGTGCTACTGTATTTTAACCAACAGTTATTCCAACAGTATTAACGGTAACAACTACGCCGTTAATTATAAACAACTTATACTTGTCGTTTTCTTCATCCAATCGCTTTCCGTTATGGGACCCACACAAGGCTGCGCCGTCGTACGAATATTCTCCGACAGTAAGAATATTCCACGACCAAACGAATATTTACCGACCAAAAATGAATATTTTATAACCACTTGCGTGTTTGAAATATTTGCGTATTTTACCCATAACTAACCACATTAATCAAATCAAGCCTTTCTATTCCAAAATAATAAATAGAGAAAATTTAATTTCATTTATTAATAAGTTGGGGTCTTACAACCTCCCCTCCTTATGAAATTTCGTCCTCGAAATTGACTGACGTACCTGGTGTTTCGAAAAGGTGAGGATACCTCGCTTTCATTTCTGATTCCAACTCCCAGGTCATTTCTTCAATAGCATGGTTTCTCCACAAAACCTTGCCTTTTGGTATAACCTTCGTGCGTAGAACATGCTCTTTCCTATCTAAGATCTTAACAGGTACCTCCTCGTACGTTAAATCTTCGGCTATCTCGTCTGGTTCTAACTCAATTATGTGGTTCGGGTCTTTCACATATTTACGAAGCACAGATATGTGAAAAACATTATGAACACGAGACATGCTTGGAGATAATGCGAGTCTATAGGCCACATTTCCTATTCGATCAAGAATCTCAAATGGACCGACAAATCGTGGATTGAGCTTTCCTTTCTTCCCAAATATTGTAACTCCTTTCCATGGTGCAACACGTAACAATACATGATCCTAAATATTGAATTCTATATCCTTTCGATGAAGATCCGCATAACTCTTTTGTCGATCCTGTGCCGTTTGTATACGTTGTCTAATTGTTTAGATCTTCTCTGTAGTTATGCGTACCAATTCTGGTCCCAACAATGTTGCTTCACCCACCTCGTCCCAGCATACTGGAGATCGACACTTTCGTTTATATAAGGCTTCAAATGGAGCCATACCTATACTTGCCTGATAACTGTTGTTGTAGGAGAATTTCACCAGTGGCAAGTACTTATCCCAACTTCTTTTGAAATCTAGAACACAGAGTCTTAATAGATCTTCAAGGGTTTGAATAGTCCTCTCTGATTGCCCGTCCGTTTGAGGATGGTATGCTGAACTAAATCGTAAATCCGTGCCCATAGCTTTCTGCAAGCTAACCCAAAATCGTGAAGTGAATCTCGGGTCACGATCCGAAACTATGGATACTGGCATGCCATGCAATCTCACAATCTCATTCACGTACATGCTAGCAAGACGTTCAAGGGAATAGGTCTCACGTATAGGCAAGAAATGGGCAGACTTGGTTAATCTATCAACAATGACCCAAATCGCATCTATGCCTTGAGAAACCTTGGGAAGACCTGTAACGAAATCCATGGTAATGTGTTCCCACTTCCATTACGGGATCTCAAGTGATTGCAATGAACCCTTTGGCACTTGATGCTCCGCCTTTACACGTTGACAAGTTAAACACCTCAAGATAAACTCTGCGATCTCTCTTTTCATATTGCTCCACCAAAATGTATGTCGAAGATCGTGATACATTTTGGTACTCCCAGGATGGATTGCAAACGGTGTGTTGTGTGCCTCCATCACTATTCTATGCTTCAAGTCAAAATCGTTAGGAACACAAAGTCTGGAGTTGACTCAAAGTATTCCTTCTTCATCGATTCTTGCTTCTGGAATAACACCTTCTTGCACTTTCTTCTTCATACGCATCAGCTCTATGTCCGTAGCTTGAGCGGCTTTAACTTTATCAATTAAAATCGGTTCTACTCGTATATTTGATATCATCATGTGGGTACTTGGAGCCTTCATCTCTATCTCCATCCTTTGCAAATCATACAAAATGGGCCTTTGTGTTAACATCATTGCACTCGTACCCGCGTATGATCTTCTACTCAATGCGTCAGCTACTACGTTCGCTTTTCCAGGATGATATTGGATGGTATGATCGTAATCTTTCAACAGCTCAAGCCAACGTCGTTGCCGCATGTTGAGTTCCTTTTGGGTGAAGAAATATTTGAGGCTTTTATGATCCGTATAGATCTCCACTTTCTTCCCATACAGGTAGTGTCTCCAAATCTTCAACACAAAAACGACTGCTGCCAACTCTAAATCATGAGTAGGATAATTCCTCTCATATTCTTTGAGTTGTCGCGAGGCATAGGCTATGACTTTCCCATGTTGTATGAGAACACATCCTAACCCTTTGCCTGAAGCATCGCTGTAGATAACAAATCCATCCGAACCAGATGGTATTGTCAGAACAGGTGCCGAAATGAGTCTCCTCTTGAGTTCTTGAAAACTCTTCTCACAATCCTCGCTCCAACTGAATTTTGTATCCTTCCGAGTCAGCTGAGTTAACGGAGTAGCGATTCTAGAAAATCCTTCCACGAATCTCCGATAATACCCAGCTAAGCCCAGAAAGCTACGTACTTCGGTCACCGACTTCGGTTGCTCCCAACTTTGTATGGCTTCAATCTTCGCCAGGTCGACAGATACTCCATGTTTTGATACCACGTGCCCAAAGAATGCTATTTCCTCAAGCCAGAACTCGCATTTCTTCAATTTGGCATATAGCTTGTTTTCACGAAGCCTTTGTAGTACCAGCTTCAAATGGCGCTCATGATCTTCACGGCTTTTAGAATAAATGAGGATGTCATCAATAAAGACAACAACGAACTGATCTAAATATTCTTTGAATAAACGGTTCATCATATCCATAAAAGCAGCAGGAGCATTAGTCAATCCAAAAGACATGACTAAGAATTCATAATGCCCGTACCGAGTTCTGAAGGCAGTCTTTGGAATATCCTCAGTTTTAATTTTCAGCTGATGATATCCAGAACGAAGATCGATCTTTGAAAAGAATTGTGCTCCTTGCAACTGGTCAAACAGGTCATCAATGCGAGGTAGCGGATACCTATTCTTAATGGTGACATGGTTCAATTCCCTATAGTCGATACAAAGTCGCATACTCCCGTCTTTCTTCTTTACGAATAAAGCAGGAGCACCCCAAGGAGATGTACTAGGACGAATAAAACCGATGTCTAATAACTCCTGTAATTGGACTTTTAACTCCTGAAGTTCAATAGGAGCCATTCGATATGGGGTTTTAGAAATGGGCTTTGTACCAGGTTCAAGGTCAATAAAGAATTCAACTTCACGTTCTGGGGGTAGACCAGGAAGTTCTTCAGGAAATACATCGGGAAATTCTCTAACAATAGAAATATTATTCAAATCTGACTTGTCTTTGTTCAAATCCATAACATGGGTTAAGAAAGCTTGACATCCATTTTTCAATAAACGAATAGCTTTGTGGCTTGATATGACAGTGACTGATTTTAGTGGTTTAGTAGTTTGAATTCGTATGACAGGTTGGTTAGGAATATGAAAACTAACAACCTTACAAAAATAATCAATTTTAGCATGATGAGTGGTTAACCAATCAATTCCTAAAATCACATCAAAAGCAAGTATCTTTAAAGAGATAAGATCAACAGATAATGTGATAGTGCCAACTTGGATCATGCAAGATTTATAAACTGTAGATGTAACGAAGGTTTCACCCAACGGAGTTTCAACAGATAAGTCAAAGTCCAATTTCTCCGAAGTCAAGTTTAAACGTTGAGCACAAGCAGGAGAGATAAAAGAATGGATAGAACCGGTATCTAATAAGGTATAAACTTCGCAAGAGTTTATGATTAGCTTACCCGTGATCACCTCGTTCGGGTTCCTCACGTTTTGGTCAGTCATGACAAACGCTCTTCCAGGAACCGCTGATTTCGACTTATCCGGGACAGCCCTTGGAGTCACCATCCCCGTTGAACTTGGTTTTGCTACAGAACAATCCCGAGCTATGTGGCCTTCCTTTCCACAGTTGTAACATACCTTGGATTGTTGTGGATAGTTTGGACTGATATGTCCCTCTTTCCCGCATTTGTAACATCTAACTGGCGGTCGTTCTCCTCCCCTAGAATTTGTTGGTTGTGCTGGTGCAGCTGCTGATGTCTTCCCGTCATTGTTGAATCTCCTCTTTCTGAAATTTCCACTTGACTCACCTCTCCTATTATCATGGCCACGATGACCACCCAAGTGGTTACCGCCTTTGTTCGTATTTTTCCCTCCTCGTTGGTTATCATCGCTCTGACGACTGCTGTCACCGGTATGACCTTGGTTGTGGTCCCTCGGTTGCACATACTCATTATCTTGCTCTAATAATTGAGCCCTGTTTACAACATCTGAATATAAAGAAAATTTATGAGAGATAAGATATTGTCGAATCTCGGGTTTTAGACCTCTTAGAAACTTTCTTGTCATTTGTTCCTCATTTTTGACCAAATGAGGTGCAAACCTAGATAACTCTGCAAACTTCGCCTCGTACTGGGACACCGTCATGTTGTTTTATTCCAGTTTGATAAACTCCACCTCCTTCATATGACGAATACTTTCAGGAAAGTACTTATCATTGAACAGTTTCTGAAATGTTTCCCAGGACATGTTGAGTGTGTCAGGCTGGGTACGCTTCACAGACTCCCACCAGTAGTCTGCCTCACCGCGGAACATAAAGGTGGCGAATGGAACCTTCTGTTCCTCTGTGCATCCCAAGACATCGAATATCTTGGTAATTTGCTTGACCCACGTTTCCGCCATGATCGGATCCGGCTTTCCCTTAAATTCTGGTGGTCCTAATTCTTTGAACTGCTTGGCTGTGACAAACCGCGCGTTGTTATCATTTCCACCCGTATTCTGCACACGAGTCTCCCTCGTCTGATTTTGCATGAACTGTAAAAAGCTCCTAAACATTCCATCATTCATAGTTTGCTCGGTAACGTTGTTTACAGGAGGAATATTGCCTTCCTGTTGCACGTTCCCCTGGGTGGTGATCAAAGGTGTCTCCACGGTCTGATTTACTCCATTATTAACGTTCTCAGCTGCCATTCTTAAATACTGCCATAAAATAAGGGTTAATAGTCATGTCATATATTATCCCTATACTCTGACCGACCAAATAAACACCAAATAAACTTAGTCAGGTCATACTAGCGAAGAAATTTTCCGTCTCTCCCCTCTTAGTTCTTGTCTCACATCTCAGCCAGGGATCATATCCCTAAGCTCTGATACCAACTGTGACGCCCCCAAAATAGGTATACAACACCCATTTTGAGTCGCCAAATACATGGTACAAAAAGCAAACTACAACTTCAATAATACAATTGTCGTGCAAAATACGACAACACATACTGTGAGTTTAAATACAAATATTGTCTTCTAGACAATATCCACACTCAAATAAGTCCTCATTATAATTATTCAAACACTATTTTACAGAAATAGTGAGGACTGCTAAAACATCTTTCTAGAACCATCACTCCGTACCCCGACTAGATCCAGCTATGTTCTCACCTCCTTAGAAGAAAAATGGAACAAAAAGGAAAAGGGTGAGCTCAACTAGCCCAGTAAAGAATATTATGACTAAGATAATATACAACAAATTATCATTAGTATTCAACAGGGAAAAATCTGATAGAATATAATCGACAACAAGTTTTAGATCAACAACTGCAGCGGAAACAACAAACCATTAGAAGAGTCAAGTAGAGAATGAATTCTACTATCTTCTAAGATTTAAAAGTCCATCATCAATATTTTATCCCTGTATTATAGGCCAAAGATATTCATTTGTATCACCAGTCGGTCATGTTCATCTCAACACCTGTTCATTTTTGCACTACGGGCCAAAGATATTCATCAGTTAATCATTCATCTTTGCACTACAGGCCAAAGATATTCAGTAATATCATCATTTAGGACTGAGGATGATGAAAAATATCTTAAAGAAAACGAATCCAGTGAGACAGAAGGATAAATAGTAAGGATTCGTATAACAGTTTATCCAAGATCAATAATACATCATAATAATCAATTGTCAAGCAAAATTCAAAAATAAAGATCAAAACATGGATACAATCAAAGATAGTAACCATAATAGACATCGTGGACAAAAAGGAAAAAATTTATTTTTCGATGAATAGTGCCGTATTCGTGAATAGTGTCGTATACGTGAATAGTAACCCCGACACAAAAAGTTCCAAATTTGATAAAAAGTTCATATCAATATTTTGGCATAATGATATTGAAGAAAATATCATTTAAGAAGAAGATAATATCCCTTACCTCAAAATATCAGTACTTCTGGTCGGAATACCGGTATAAGGCTGAAAGAAACTTGCTCTGATGAATAAAAACTCTCAAAGTATCTAAATACTCACAAAATACACTCAATAATCTAGAGAGAGAAAGAGAAAAAACCTGTTTCTGGTGTGATTTTAAATTCTAACTTAGCCTTCTATTTATAGGAAAATATTAGCACGCCGAAGCAGACTTAATCTGCAACCTGATGGCTTTACCTGCTACTATTCAAGCCTACCACATTTGAATAAAAATCTCAGCACATTTCTTCACCAACCAAGAGTGGGGCCCACCAATTCTAGAATTTTCCGCCAAAATGATAAACTCCGAAAATTCAACAATTTCTAAACCAGTCATCTCATAAAATTCATAATAAATCATACGTTCATTTTTAACGGTTCAAAATTTGTGGACATATACTCAACTTATATATGTATAACATATCTAAAAATTACCACGATCCAACGGTCGGATTAAAAATTATAACCCCCGTAAAATATTTCAAAAACCCTGATTTTTAATACCTCCATTCCGACAAAAATACTGATAAAAACCTCAACATTAACTCCTTCATTTTTAACCACAAAAATATATCCCTCACTTATATCCACATAAAATAAATATTTCCTTATCATATGAATCAATAATTTAATTATTCACAAATAATATTATAGAATCACATTTATGACAACCAGGCCGTTCCCAGGAAAGAGGGGGCTTTCCAATAAGAATTTCTCCTTACTGGTGCGTAATTAGATGACCAAACCTCTCCTTAGACAGAACTTTCTAGACATTGCCAATAATGTTATAAAATAATATTATTCAAATAATATGAATTATTGATCTGATAATGGGAAATACTGTGCAGTGACAATTATTGAAATAACAATAATATAAAATATCAATGCAGCAATTATTGAATCAATAAAATAAAATATTTAACAGTAACTGTTGTAACAATTATTGAGTAGTGCCTTCCTTCGTAAGAATCAATAATTGGTGTAATACCGTGTGCTACTGTATTTTAACCACCAGGTATTCCAACAGTATTAACGGTAACAACTACGCCGTTAATTATAAATAACTTATACTTGTCGTTTTCTTCATCCAATCGCTTTCCGTTATGGGGCCCACACAAGGCTGCGCCGTCGTACGAATATTCCCCGACAGCAAGAATATTCCACGAACGAATATTCACCGACTAAAAATGAATATTTTATAACCACTTGCTTATTTGAAATATTTGCGCATTTTACCCATAACTAACCACATTAATCAAATCAAGCCTTTCTATTTCAAAATAATAAATAGAGGAATTTTAATTTTATTTATTAATAAGTTGGGGTCTTACAGCCCCAGCTCTGTGCACCAGAAAATTTTTACAGACTTTTAATTTTGTAAAACTTCCGGGCTCGTACCCTCTTCGTTATACGTCTGAATTGGCTCATTCAAGAGCCTACGGTTCACAAATTACATGCTCTACATGATCATGGAAAAATTTCATCTATTTTACTTCTTTAGCTAAAAATTCACCTATTAGCCCATTTTTAACGAAAATGATAAACGTTCGTGAACGTTCAACGCTCGTTTCTTCGTTCTAAGTCAGAATCCGGCCATTTTTGAGTCCGCAACTCTATAATGCCAAATACGACTTGTCTCCATCAAAAACCAACGTTTTCGAATTCAAACACAAAATACGACTTTCATTTCAAGAATTTCACGAATTCGACGATTATCGTTCAATCGAGTGTGTTCCGGCACAACTTGATTACTAACGATTTTCTCATCATTACCAATGGATTCATTTCATTAACTAGACATCTCAACCTACATATTACAACAACTTATCTTTCAATTAGATTATGGCTTACCTCTTATAAGTGCATAACTTAACAACTTATAACTTACAAGACTTCATCCTTTAAGACTTATTACTAATTAAGTCATTTAAGCAACATTCTGACATCTTATCAACTATACCAACTTCTTATAGTAGTTTATATGACAAGTTCATTCATGTTTTTCATAAGTTAATAACTTATTTAGGTTTAACTTACTTGTTCATGACTTATTCGGCTTAAATCCCTTGCTTATCCTTTTTTCATATGTTCTTAACATATAAGTTCATTAGGTTACACTTCTCTTATCACCCTACAATGATAGAGATAGAAGATATAATATCAATTACCTTTGATGACTAGCTTCTCCTTCTTGACAATCTAATAATGGAAAGTTGGGCTTACAAGTGCTTATTCTCTCCACCAAATAAGTTACTTATCTTGGATGAAATAACAACCAAATAATGAGCCATATCCTCCTCTATTTATAGGATTTCTAAAGTGAGGGTAAAAGGGTCATTAAGGCATCCCACCTCCTTAAGTCACCTCCTTACTATTCAATACTTGTTAACCATAACTCTTATCCCTTACTTGGTCATTACTCAAAATTCTTTCCCATCAAGTTCACCCATGGATTGCACCATGGATCTTGCTTTACCCATTGGATCATCCTTTGGGCTTAGACTTAATTAATTAGATTATGTCTTGTGGCTCACATTAATTTAGTTTGGGCTTCCTATTAATCCACTTGGCTTAACCTTAATAAACCCTTGGGCTTAAACATTATTTCATCTTGGGCTTGCCTTTTAATGATTATTGGATTTGTACTTCCTATACAATTCACAATTTCATTCCATTAGAATTAATACTTACCATTCTTAATTTAAGTCCGCATGCAAAATTTTACGTTTTCCATACTTAGATTATTATTACATAATCTATCTCACCTTGATATTATAACATTATGTATTTTTCGGAAGTTCAAAAATAATTCCCGAAAAATGATGAATAGTATTTTTCGAAAAATTTCTCGAAAAACTTTTATTTTCGTCTTGAAAATTTAAGCACTTTAATTCTCTCACGTAGTTAAAATACTACGACGTTCAGTCGTTTCTAGGTTATGAACGACATTCATCTTACTAACAAATAATAACAAATAATATTATTTTATTCATTATTAAAAGTATTTACAAAAGGTTCGATTTTCCAGGGCGTTACAGGTGCATTGCTGCTAAGATGTCTTGAAGCTTGAACATCTTTTGTACTTAGCAGCTTGACGTGGTCCTCTTTGCATTCTACATAGAGTCTAGACCACCTCTTCTCTGGTGCACCTGATCTTCATACTGTTCATCTCATCTTCATCCGATGTCAGCTGTGCACCATCATCATTTAGGATTGCTAAGCCTTTGAGCTTTTGGCAAACTTTGTCTGACACTTAACATTCCCTAAAACCTTCTTGAATGGTATGCAGACATGGTTTTGCATCTGTTCTGGTTCAGCTTTTGGTTCATGGTGATTCGTAGAGTGGCTCTCTGGATCTTCTTTGTGCTCTGCCACTTTTCCAAATGCTATCTTTTTGGCCTTCTTGGCTCTTAGCTTAGCTGCCATCTTCAGCGGCATTCTTATCCTTGTTGAGTGAAGCTTTAGTCTGTTCAAGTCCTTCTTTAAATCTGCTTCACTTCCACCTTCGTAGTCTCACTATCATTGAGACTTATTCTGTTCAGCTCTAGTAGACCTCGTAGAGTCAACAATATAGCATTTCAACAACTCAACGATTCTTCTACCCATCCCTTCTTGATCTTTGAAGCTCTAGCTGATATATAATCCTTCACAAGCTTCTCGTTGGAATATAGCCGTTGGGAGATATTTGAATTGCTTCACAGATCTCGACTTATTTGGTGCAGACTACTTGATGTGACGCGATAGTTCCTTTATAACTTTACTGACACATCAGTCTGTTACCTCACCTACCGCCTCAGAGATGTTACCTTTATTTCTTCTTTCTGGCTTCTCGATCAGAACATCAGAAATTGTCCTTTTGCATCGATGCTCTCAATTAGCAACGTTCGAATATCAGTCTTCAGATTAAACCATTGCCAATGCTTCAATCTTTAGATGACCAAACTCTACGATTCTGATGCAGATGTTCTTGGACCTGATCATAGTGTGTCTTGTTGAATGTTGCTCATTGACTGGTTGAGACAACACTATGATTCTGAAGAGTGTTCATTGAATCTTCAATGTGAAACACCTCTTCCTTCACTTGTTCAATGCTTCAATACTTCTGTTTGCCTCGATTGATCTCAAGAACTGATAGCTTGACTTCTTGTTCTGGCCTCTTTTGAATAGCAAGACACATCAGATTTGTGACATGCCCAACTCTCTTTCTTCTTGTGATCTCCTGTTCACTTATCAACAATGGTCTGACCCTTGTTTAATCACTTTTGCCTTGTTCTTCATAAGTTAGCCAGTATCTCTGTGTAAACTGCATCAGTTCCTGCTTTGTTTGGCAAACACTACAATCCTGGTTAATCCTAAGATCGTTGTTTTCTGTTCTCTTGACAGCTACTGCACTTGCTGACTTTCTTTTGTCAGTCACTTTTACTGAAGTCTTCTTTTGATCAACTTGTGGAAGACTTCATCTTGAATGGCTTCACAACTCAATCTGGATGTTGATTGGGTTGGTGCTTAGATCTTCTGTTAGCTTGCATGCCATTCTTTGAGTGCTCTCTCGTTTCCTTGAAGTGGAATGTATCTTTACAACTCAGACCAGAGGCTTCATACTTTGGATATTCTGGCAGTGCTCATTTGTTGAGAATCATGTTGACTCTACAATTCTGCCTTGGCGTTGTGAGCACCTTTGTTGAAGCCTTAGTTCTGCAGACTACGATTTAACTTTGGTTCTGTAAACACTATAACTCCAAGATTAGATCTTGACAGACTACAATTTTTGTCTTTATACTTGCTATCCTCGTCTGATCTGGCTCAACTATGATCTTCTCCTCTCATATGATCAGTAGACTCCACTACTTCAAGTGTGGCCTACGATTCTTGACTTGGCTCTAGCAGATGCTCGGTCGGCTCTTAGACAAGCTGTCTCTACGATTCTGAACATGACTTTCTCAGCAGACTATGACTCTGAGAAAGTTCTTCTCGACACACAACGATCCTTCCTCGTCTCTCCTGACAGACTACGAACTCCGAGATCTACTATCTTGCAGAATATAATTCTGCCTTGATAGTTCTCGAGTTTTGTAAGAACCCTAATTTTCAGAAAATATTAAAATAAGAATTTACTAGATAAAACTCTTAAAGCATGAGATGGGTTCGAATAAGAATATATATATATATATATATATATATATATATATATATATATATATATATATGTTGTAAGACCCCAAATTATTAATAAATGAAATTTAATTTCCTCTATTTATTATTCTGAAATAGTAAGAGTTGATTTGATTAATGTGGTTAGTTATGGGTAAAATGCGCAAATATTTTAAATAAGCAAGTGGTTATAAAATATTCATTGTTGTCGGGGAATATTTGTTTGGTCGTGGAATATTCTTGTTGTCGGAGAATATTCGTACGACGGCGCAGCCTTGTGTGGGCCCCATAACAGAAAACGATTGGATGAAGAAAACGACAAAAACAAGTTGTTTATAAATAACGGCGTAGTTGTTACCGTTAATACTATTGGAATACCCGGTGGTTAAAACACAGTAATACGCGTTGTTGCACAGTAGCACACGGTATTGCACCAATTATTGATTCTTACGTAAGAAGGCACTACTCAATAATTGTTACAGTAATTACTGTTCAATATTGTATTTTATTGATTCAATAATTGTTGCGTTGATATTTTATATTACTGTTGTTTTAATAATTGTCACTACACAGTATTTCTATTATAGGAGCAATAATTCATATTATCTGAATAACATTATTAGATAACATTATTGGCAATGTCTAGAAAGTTCTGTCTAAGGAGAGGTTTGGTCATCTAATTGCGCGCCAGTAAGGAGAGATCCTTATTGGAAAGCCCCCTCTTTCCTGGGAACGACCTGGTTGCCAGTACTGTGATTCTGTAATATTATTTGTGTATAATTAATTATTGATTTATATGATGAGAAAAATATTAATTTTATGTGGATATAGATGGAGAAAATTTTTAATGTGACAATTGTTGAAAATTAATATTTTATCTTTTTCTGATAAAATAATTCATTTAAATATATTATTTTAATAATATATTGATGGTGATATTTTTACAATGAATGTGGGATATATGAGTATATGAGGAGGAAGAGTATTTTTGTGACATTAAATGATTAACACATGTTTTGTGTGTTGGTGGACACAATTCTTGACCGAAAATTTATTATTGACTGTAAAATTGTCCGTTTGTGGATTTCGGTCAATTTCTGTTTGGAATTTAGAAAACTTTCTTCTGCAAAGTTGTAGAGAATTGAATTTCCTATAAAAACTCGCGAGATTCGAATTTTCTGATAAAAGTACTATTTATTATGAATTATTGAAGTTCTGAAGTTCTGAAATAATTGATTTTTGGAAGTTTTATTTATTAGAGTTAAGAAAAACGTTTTTTGTATTTTGTTGGACATCATTAACATGTGTGGCTGGTGTTTTTGACCAAAGGTGGGATAAGGAAAATTTGGTTATAAATATATTATTATATTCAATTTTCTACTTTGGTGTTCTAAGCATTTTCCTATAAATAGGGTGCTTAGGTTAGAATTGAAAATCACACCAGAAACACAAGTTTCTCTCTCTTTCTCTCTCTATATCGAGCGTATTCTTGTGAGTATTTGATACTTTGAGTGTTGCTATACGGTGCAAGTTTCCTTCAGCACTATATCTAGTATTCCAGTCAGAAGTACCGTCTTTCCGAGGTAAGGGATGTTATTTCTTCTTAAATGATATTATTTTCTTCAATATCATTATGCCGAAGTATTGATCTGAACTTTTTATCAAATTTAGAACTTTTCATGTCGGGATTACGATTCATGAGTTACTATTCACGAGTTACTATTCACGAGTTACTATTCACCGAAAAATAAAATTTTCTTCTTTTCGTCCAAAATATCTATTCTGGATACTAGCTTTGATTGTATCCATGTTTTGATCATTCTTGAATTTTACTCCACTATGATTATTTATGAGGTATTTCTGGACATGGAATAGCTGAAATACGAATCCTTAACATTTATTATTTTGTTTCACTGGATTCGTTTCCTTAAAAAATATTTTTCATCATCCTCAGTTCTAAATGATGACATAAATGAATATCTTTGGCCTGTAGTGCAAAGATTAATGATTTCTGATGAATATCTTTGGCCCGTAGTGCAAAGATGAACAGGTGTTGAGGTGAACATGACCAACTGATGAATATCTTTGGCCTGTAGTGCAAAGATGACTATTTGATTCAAGATATTTATTGATTGATATTACAGGGATAAAATGTTGATGATGGGCTTTTAAATTTATAGACAATCGTAGATTTCATTCTCTACGTAACTTCTCTATGAATTATTATTTTCCGCTGCGAATATTAATTTAAAACTTGTTGTCTATTGTATTCTATTAAATTTTTCCCTGTTGAAGACTAACGATAATTTGTTGTATATTATCTTAGTCATAATATTCTTTACTGGGCTAGTTGAGCTCACCCTTTTTCTTGTTATTCCATTTTCTTCTCAGGAGGCGAAAATGTAGCGAGTACTAGTCGGGGTGTGGAATGATGGTTCAAGACAGTTGTTTTAGTAGTCCTCACTATTTTGTAAAATAGTGTATCAATAAATATAATGAGTTCTTAGTTGAGTATGAATACTGTCTAGATGACAATATTTGTATTTAAACTCACAGTATATGTGTTGTCGTATTTTGCACGACAATTGTAATAATAAAGTTGTAGTTATTTTCTGTACCATGTATTTGGCGACTCAGAATGGGTTGGATGGATTGGACCTATTTTTGGGGCGTCACAGTTGGTATCAGAGCTTAGAGATATGATCTCTGGAGGAGATCGGGGAATAGAACTAGGAGGGGAGAGACGAGTAAATCCTTCGCTAGTGTGTCCTACCTAAGCTTATTTGTTGGTCGATCATAATATAGGGATATTATGTGATATGTTAATTTGTTAGATTAACCCTTGTTTTATGGCAGTATTTGAGAATGTCGATTGAGAATATTAACAGTGGAGTAAATGAGACCGTGAAGACACCTTTACTCACCAACGAGGAGAACGTGCAACAGGCTGGCAATATTCCTCCTGTAAACAACACCACTGAGCAGACGATGAACGACGGGATGTTTAGGAGTTTTTTTTCAGTTCATGCAAAACCAGACGAGGGAGACTCGTGTACAAAATACTGGTGGAAATGATAGCAATGCGCGGCTTGTCACAGCCAATCAGTTCAAAGAGTTGGGACCACCAGAATTCTGGGGAAAGCCGGATCCGATTAAGGCGGAGACGTGGGTCAAGCAAATTACCAAGATATTCGATGTCTTGGGATGTGCGGAGGAACAGAAGGTTCCATTCGCCACCTTTATGTTCCGTGGCGAGGCAGACTACTGGTGGGAGTCTATGAAGCGTACCCATCCAGCCGCACTCAACATGTCTTGGGAGACATTTCAGAAACTATTCAATGACAAGTACTTTCCTGAAAGTATTCGTCATATGAAGGAGGTAGAGTTTATTAGACTGGAGCAGAATAACATGACGGTGTCCCAATACGAGGCGAAATTTGCAGAGTTGTCCAGGTTTGCACCTCATTTGGTAGAGAATGAGGAACGTATGACGCGGATGTTTCTGAGAGGTTTGAAACCCGGCATACGTCAATATCTCATTTCTCATAAATTTTTTCTCTATTCAGATGTTGTCAACAGGGCTCAATTATTAGAGCGAGATAGCGAGTATGATCAATCGAGGGACCACAACCCGAATTATACCGGTGACAGCAGTCATCAGAACAACGATAACCAGTGGAGAAAGAAAAATACGGACAAGAGCGGCAACCACTCTGGTGGTAATCGTGGCCATGAGAATAGAAGAAGCGAGTCGGGAGGAGATTTTAAAAAGAGGAGATTCAACAATGACAACACGAAGACGTCAGCACCAGCAGCAACTGGTTCCAAGGGAGGAGAACGACCACCGGTCATATGCTATAAGTGCGGAAAAGAAGGACATATCAGCCCAAACTACCCCCAACAGTTTAAGGTATGTTATAACTGTGGAAAGGAAGGACATATCGCTCGAGATTGCACTGTAACGAAACCAAGTCCAACGGGGGTGGTAACTCAAAAAGCTGTCCCAGAAAAGTCAAAGTCAACGGTTCCTGGAAGAGCGTTTTTCGTGACTGGTCAGAATGCGAGGAACCCGAACGAAGTTAGCACGGGTTAGTTAATTATAAATTTTTGCGAAGTCTATATCTTATTAGATACCGGTTCTACCCATTCATTTATCTCTTGCTTGCGTTCAACGTTTAAACTTGACTTCGGAGAAATTAGACTTTGACTTATCTGTTGAAACTCTGTTAGGAGAAATTTTCTTCACATCCATTGTTTATAAATCTTGTTTGATCCAAGTTAGCACCATCACATTACCTGTTGATCTTATCTCTTTAAAGATACTTGCTTTTGATGTGATTTTAGAAATTGATTGGTTAACTACTCATCATGCCAAAATTGATTACTTTCGTAAGGTTGTTAGTCTTAATATTCCTAAGCAACCTGTTATTCAAATTCAAGCAACCAAACCATTGAAGTCAAACTCTTTCATATCAAGCCGTAAAGTCATTCGTTTATTAAAAAACGGATGTCAAGCTTTCTTAGCTATGTTATGGACTTGAACAAAATACGTCAGATTTGAATGATATTTCTATTGTTAGTAAATCCCTGACGTATTTCCTGAAGAATCTCTTGGCCTACGTGTGGTATTGAATTTTGTATCATTTTTGAATCTGGTACAAAACTCACTTCTAAAATCTCATATCGAATGGCTCCTATTTAACTTCAGGAGTTAAAAACCCAACTGTAGAAGTTTGTACTCAAGCCTCTATCTGGTGACTTCCTTTGTGGAATGCACTGAAACCAGACTCTCCGTAGGGGATACCGTATTCGTATGTTAGTAACTAATAGGTGCCATTGTGACGTGATATCCAAGATTGGGATATGAGTCACAGTTGAGAGCAACCTAAGTCAGTAATTGAAATACGTAGCTTTCTAGTTATTATCGGAGATTCGTAAAAGGATTTTCTCGAATCGCTACTCCATTAACTCAGCTGACTCGAAAAGATACAAACTTCGAATGGACCGAGGAATGCGAGAAGAGCTTCCAAGAATTCAACATGCGACACCGACGTTGGCTCGAGCTGTTGAAAGATTTCGATCACACCATCCAATACTATCCTAGAAAAGTAAACGTGGTAGCTGACGCATTGATCGTATGCGAGTACGAGTGCGATATTGTTGAACACAAAGACCTATTTTGTATAATTTATAAATGATAGAGGTAGAGTTAATGACTCTAGGGACCCACGTGATGATATACGAGTAAAATCGACTTTAATCGATAACGTTAAAGCCACTCAAGCTACAGACCTGGATCTGATGAATATAAAGAAGAAGGTGCAAGAATGTGTTATTCTAGAAGTAAGAGTCGATGAAGAGAAGAAAGCTCAAGCCTTCGATTTATTTGAAATCCTCAATCGAGTAGGAACTGTGGCCTATAGACTCGCCTTAACGCTAAGTATGTCACGTGTTCATAACGTTATTCACGTATCGATGTTACGTAAATATGTGAACGACCCGAACCACATTATTGAGTTAGAACCGGACGAGATAGCTGAAGACTTAACGTACGAGGAGGTACCTGTCAAGATCATGGATAAAAAGGAGCATGTCCTACGCACGAAGGTCATACCACAAGTTAAAATTTTGTGGAGAAACCATGCTATTGAGGAAATGACCTGGGAGTTGAAAACGGAAATGAAAGCGAGGTATCCTCATCTTTTCGAAATACCAGGTACGTATGTCAATTTCGAGGACGAAATTTCATAAGGAGGGGAGGTTGTAAGACCCCAAATTATTAATAAATGAAATTTAATTTCCTCTATTTATTATTCTGAAATAGTAAGAGTTGATTTGATTAATGTGGTTAGTTATGGGTAAAATGCGCAAATATTTTAAATAAGCAAGTGGTTATAAAATATTCATTGTTGTCGGGGAATATTTGTTTGGTCGTGGAATATTCTTGTTGTCGGGGAATATTCGTACGACGGCGCAGCCTTGTGTGGGCCCCATAACAGAAAACGATTGGATGAAGAAAACGATAAAAACAAGTTGTTTATAAATAACGGCGTAGTTGTTACCGTTAATACTGTTGGAATACCCGGTGGTTAAAACACAGTAATACGCGTTATTGCACAGTAGCACACGGTATTGCACCAATTATTGATTCTAACGTAAGAAGGCACTACTCAATAATTGTTACAGTAATTACTGTTCAATATTGTATTTTATTGATTCAATAATTGCTGCGTTGATATTTTATATTACTGTTGTTTTAATAATTGTCACTACACAGTATTTCTATTATCGGAGCAATAATTCATATTATCTGAATAACATTATTAGATAACATTATTGGCAATGTCTAGAAAGTTCTGTCTAAGGAGAGGTTTGGTCATCTAATTGCGCGCTAGTAAGGAGAGATCCTTATTGGAAAGCCCCCTCTTTCCTGGGAACGACCTGGTTGCCAGTACTGTGATTCTGTAATATTATTTGTGTATAATTAATTATTGATTTATATGATGAGGAAAATATTAATTTTATGTGGATATAGATGGAGAAAATTTTTAATGTGACAATTGTTGAAAATTAATATTTTATCTTTTTCTGATAAAATAATTCATTTAAATATATTATTTTAATAATATATTGATGGTGATATTTTTACAATGAATGTGGGATATATGAGTATATGAGGAGGAAGAGTATTTTTGTGACATTAAATGATTAACACATGTTTTGTGTGTTGGTGGACACAATTCTTGACCGAAAATTTATTATTGACTGTAAAATCGTCCGTTTGTGGATTTCGGTCAATTTCTGTTTGGAATTTGGAAAAACTTTCTTCTGCAAAGTTGTAGAGAATTGAATTTCCTATAAAAACTCGCGAGATTCGAATTTTCTGATAAAAGTACTATTTATTATGAATTATTGAAGTTCTGAAGTTCTGAAATAATTGATTTTTGGAAGTTTTATTTATTAGAGTTAAGAAAAACGTTTTTTGTATTTTGTTGGACATCATTAACATGTGTGGCTGGTGTTTTTGACCAAAGGTGGGATAAGGAAAATTTGGTTATAAATATATTATTATATTCAATTTTCTACTTTGGTGTTCTAAGCATTTTCCTATAAATAGGGTGCTTAAGTTAGAATTGAAAATCACACCAGAAACACAAGTTTCTCTCTCTTTCTCTCTCTATATCGAGCGTATTCTTGTGAGTATTTGATACTTTAAGTGTTGCTATACGGTGCAAGTTTCCTTCAGCACTATATCTAGTATTCCAGTCAGAAGTACCGTCTTTCCGAGGTAAGGGATGTTATTTCTTCTTAAATGATATTATTATCTTCAATATCATTATGCCGAAGTATTGATCTGAACTTTTTATTAAATTTGGAACTTTTCATGTCGGGATTACGATTCATGAGTTACTATTCACGAGTTACTATTCATGAGTTACTATTCACCGAAAAATGAAATTTTTTTCTTTTCGTCCAAAATATCTATTCTGGATATTAGCTTTGATTGTATCCATGTTTTGATCATTCTTGAATTTTACTCCACTATGATTATTTATGAGGTATTTCTGGACATGGAATAGCTGAAATACGAATCCTTAACATTTATTATTTTGTTTCACTGGATTCGTTTCCTTAAAAAATATTTTTCATCATCCTCAGTTCTAAATGATGACATAAATGAATATCTTTGGCCTGTAGTGCAAAGATTAATGATTTCTGATGAATATCTTTGGCCCGTAGTACAAAGATGAACAGGTGTTGAGGTGAACATGACCAACTGATGAATATCTTTGGCCTGTAGTGCAAAGATGACTATTTGATTCAAGATATTTATTGATTGATATTACAGGGATAAAATGTTGATGATGAGCTTTTAAATTCATAGACAATCGTAGATTTCATTCTCTACGTAACTTCTCTATGAATTATTATTTTCCGCTGCGAATATTGATTTAAAACTTGTTGTCTATTGTATTTTATTAAATTTTTCCCTGTTGAAGACTAACGATAATTTGTTGTATATTATCTTAGTCATAATATTCTTTACTGGGCTAGTTGAGCTCACCCTTTTTCTTGTTATTCCATTTTCTTCTCAGGAGGCGAAAATGTAGCGAGTACTAGTCGGGGTGTGGAATGATGGTTCAAGACAGTTGTTTTAGTAGTCCTCACTATTTTGTAAAATAGTGTATCAATAAGTATAATGAGTTCTTAGTTGAGTATGAATACTGTCTAGATGACAATATTTGTATTTAAACTCACAGTATATGTGTTGTCGTATTTTGCACGACAATTGTAATAATAAAGTTGTAGTTATTTTCTGTACCATGTATTTGGCGACTCAGAATGGGTTTGATGGATTGGACCTATTTTGGGGGCGTCACACACACACACACACACACACACACACACACACACACACACACACACACATATATATATATATATATATATATATATATGTGTGTGTGTGTGTGTGTGTGTGTTACGAGGTATGTGGTATTGTGTTAAATAGGGTAATATGTGTTATGTAATAAGTGATGGTGTGTTTAATAAATATATATATATCATTATTATATATTTATTATGAATTCGAAGAAGATGGATAAAAATTATCTATTGATATTAAATAATTTATGTGAAATTATTTTATAATAGTTGTGACAACCCGAGAATTTAGAAAATTTTTAAAAGTTTAATTAATTAATTAATTTAAGGTTTGATATTAGAACCTAGACAGAAAATAAGTGTATGCGTTTGATATTTTTAAGATGAAATTTTGAGGATTTCAAAATTCTGTGAAGGATTTAGGTGAATTATTCAGGATTAAGGGAATAAATGAATAAGTTCTGTGTATATGTGTACAATATGTGGTTAAGGGTCAAGGGTTGACCAGATAAACGATATATGTGACAAACTCTAAGTATATATTAAGAACGTCAACGTTCGGTTAGAAAACCCTAGCGAATTATAAGAAATCCTAGAAATCGGTTTTGGAAACCCTAATTTCGGTTCCGAGAATCCGAAACCCTAATTCGAAAATTTAAAACCCTAATTTGGGAACTTAACGGAGAATTATACTACTTAAGTGATAGTAATTATAATATTAATTAGGGTAAAGCTTAATTATTTAGCAAACCCTAATTTCAAATTTAGAAAACCCTAATTTCTGGATTAGAAACCTTAATTTATAATTAGGGAAAACCTAAGTGTTAATTTAATAATTTTAATATTAATTAGAAAATATTAATCCTAAATGTAAAGTTAAGTAATTAGAAAATCATAATCTAATTACGAAATCTAATTTCTAAATTAGAAAATTATTTTTCTATTAGAAACCCTAACTCGTGGGTTGTAAACCCAAATGACCAATTTTGTCCTTAAATGCTAAATTAGAAATTTTAATTAAGAAATACTAATCCTAATTAGTAAGATTTAAATTATGATTAAGAAATTTTATTACAATTAGAAAATCCTAATTATAATTTAGAAATATTAAATTTCTATTTTTAAAACCTAAATTGGAAATTTTAGAAAATTAAATTGTAAACCCTAAAGGGTTCAAACTCTAAACCCTAACCTAAACCCTAAACCTTAACCTAAACCCTAAACCTTAAGGGTTTGGCCAATTGACGAATATGCCATTAATTTTAAAATTAAAATGACATTAATGCCCTTTTTGGAATTTTTTAGTAAGTAACTTGTAAAATTGGCCAACAACTTTAGTTGGTGACCAACTCATTTGACCTTGTGGCTTTTAATCTCAGAAAATCTGATTTTGCATGACACCTAGCATTACTTGTATACATTGTATCAAATATAAGTAATTTTGGAAAGAGAAAGTTCATAAAAATTAGCCCATTTGCTCTCAAACACTCAACCCACTTTTCTCTCACCAAACCCACGAAAACTTTAAGTGTTTCAGTCCCATGAACACCGCTTAGTACACTTAGATCAGTGGAGAAAAATCAAGAATCAAAGATTGGATACTAGAAGGTAAAACCTTAATTTAATTTGATCTTGTATGCTTAAGATAAATTTCGTGTTTATGTGTTTAGATGTTTGCTAGAAGGTGTTTTATGATGATCTATGATGATCCATCATGGATCCATAGCATCAAAGGCCTTAAAAATGAAGTTTTTCAAAATCTGTCCAAGAACACAAAAGTGGCCTGACAACCGAATGTCAGTGGCCTTAGATTCTTTTCTGTTTTTGATTTTTGTTGTTTTAAGCTTTGAATGTGTAGTATGACATTAGTACTTTAATCTGGAACTGGAATAGTAGCTATTGGATGTCCAGGTTGTGAGTTATAAACGGTCAAAACCTGTTGGCCGGGCATGACCGGAACTTTCTGGGTAACCCAGAAAGTGTTAAGGCAGCGTCTGACATGATTTTCTAGGGCCATTATCTGTCAGACGATAGATGCTATGTTAATGTTATGGTAATCAGTTTGTAGCCTGTTAGTTGAACTATAGATCCATGCCTCTAGACGTCTTAAACAACAACCATATTGGTCGTAATGAGTGGTCAAATCAGGACACTCGGTCACAGATGAGTTTCTGAGAAGAAACCCAGAAACCTCAAGAACAAATATTCCGACAGCCTTTGATTGTGAGCTTTTTGGATATTGTGATGCTTATGGACTGATCTGTTGTTTTATATATGTTCCTTGACATGAGGAGTACACATTTGAACTATTATATCCTATGAACTATGATCAGAACACTTAGACAATCCAGCTATAATATAGCTACTCGAACTGCCTGGGTTTCTGGAAAACTCAGGTGACGTCTGCCAACATATTCTGTAGCATAGATCTTGTTATGATGATGTAGTTTGGGCATGAAATCGGTTTGTAATCGTATTATTGCATATATACTATAACATTAAAACAATATACAACCCTGTTAACGTCCAGAACATGAAAAGTTTTGTGGTCAAAGTAGACACCTTATAACTGACAAGAAATTCTGGGTTTGCTCAAGAACATGCCAAGAACACCTATAGCGACGGGTCAGTCGCTATAGGGCCCTTTAGCGATACCTAATTTCGGAAATTAATATTTTTAATTAAATAAATTGAAATAAATAGTTTTTAATTATTAAAAATACAAAATAAATTCTAAAAAAGTATTTTAAAGTCTAAAAAATAGTTTTTAATTATTTTGAGTATATTTCATAAATATTTAATATTTTTGGAATATAAATGGTATTTAATTTATTTAATTATAATATTAAATAAATAATTTAAAATTAATTTTAATGCATGAAAAATAATATTATGGTATAATAAAATATTTTAAGTTATTTTTAGTAACTTTTAATATTTTGTGATGAATTTCATTAATTAATCAATATTAATGATAATTAGTTTATTTAATAAATATATTAAATAAATTATGAAAAAATAGAATTAATGATTTATAAATCATATAAAAATAATTTAAGTGTTAGAAAAATATTTTAAGTTATAAAATATAACTTTTGATGTTTTGTCATAGAAATATTAATATTTTAATATTAAAATCAATTATCGGATAAAGAATTTAATTGTTTAAAAATCATATAAATATGGTTTTAAGGTATTAAAAATACTTTGATATATTATAAATATATTATAATATTATGACATGTATTTCATTAATATTTAATAATAAATAAATATTAATGATAAAAGAATTATGTGGTATTTAATTCATTTAAATACGATATTAATGATTAAAAATTCATGATAAATGATATTAATTATCTGAAAATTATTATAAGACTTCGAAAAATATTTCGACTGATATTAAAATTATCTGAGATAATTGTTAAGTGTTAGACAGAGTTTAATTGAACTTAGACTCGATAAAAGTCCGACTAGACCGTCGGGATGTCAGTTTTGTGTCGGGTTCAACTCAAACTGCAATAGTTTGACTTGATATCGAGTCCTATGTGTGTTGTAGACCGATAGGGTTATGTGTTTAGGTTATTCTATGTATGTCTATATATATAATAGTATTATATTATGATATTATTCTAATATTAGAGATCTAAATTACTAATATTAGGTCTTCGGATAAAGCGTTATAAATTGCGTAGCGGTAATCAACGGTTCAGGCACGTTTGTTTTTACTTAACTCTACTAAAAGTTGTTTCATTCGAATATGCTTATGGTTAATCATTACTGATTGCCATGTAGAATTGTACTCTGTACATATTGCATGTATAATTCAGGTATAAAAGGCTGATCACCTTCATTACCGTTTGGTCCAGATATATTTGTTCATGTATAATACTTGTTCAGTCAAAAATTTGTTTCTGCTAATTCATAATTATATTGTTGAATTATAGCCAGCTTATTATTCAGATTCTTTCAATCATGATATATCGTTATATTATTAAACTTAAACTTGCTGGGCAATCTTATGCTCACCCTTGCAATATCATGATAAATATTACAGATTAAGACGAACGCGTCAGATACAAGAAAAGGTTAAAGACAGTTCCAGCTTTAGTTTATGTGTGCGATTAGATTTGTAATAGTTGTATAATAATAATGTTATGTGTTAAATAAGTTATGATTTATGTATTAAGTTAAGGTTACTCGACCTTGGGGAATAGTGTGTAATGTATTGTATAAACTATTTATGTTTATATCTTTCGCAAATATAGTAATAGTGATAGAATGATTTTACCATATCCGTGGTGATTTGGGACCCGAATTTGGGGCTCTCACAATAGTAAGTTGGTGACATTAAATATCTTTGATAATCACCAATTTCTTGAGTATTTGTACGAGTAAGTATCAAGTCTAAGGCAGTGCAACCGTACTCTTTAATGGTGGATGTATAGGAGCTGTGACAACCGAGATTTTGTAAATTAATTTTAATATTTATTGGATGGAATAAATATTTTCGATGAATTAATTATTAGATTAATTAATTAATTGATGAAGTTGTGATAGATTAATTTAATTATATGTGTTACATTTATTAATTTAATATGGAGAATTTTATTATTCGATGTATGTATTTATGTGAGCTTATTGTATTAAAAAAAATATTTAATAAGCCTAATGTTATTTAATTATTAATTAGAGATTTAATAATTTAATATTATTAATCAATGAGAATTTGAATTATGTGACTATGTGCACTATTAAGAAATTATTATATTTTATTAAATGAGATATTGATTTTATTTTATGATGGAGTGTGACATTAATTAAACTATATGATAAAAAATTTTATTAAAATAAAGAGTTTTGAATCTAGATTGCTAGCCAAACATGGCCTTTGAGGGAGTTGAGGGCAGTTACCCATGACTGGGTAACTGACCACAATGCGTCAGACGTCTTCTTTATTTACGCCTTCCCTTCCTTTTTCTTCATTAATTTCCTAAGTCTAGAAAGTGTCAAAGAGAGTTTCAGAGAGAGATACAAAGAGAGAGTTGAGAATTCAGAGTTTTGTGGAGGAGGAATTCACTTCCTAGTAAATTAATATACGCTTGGGTAATCTCTTCAACCCAATTTGTATATTTTACGTCTTTTAAGTTCCATGAATATGGCTTAAGTCTTCTGTGAGTCTCTGTTTTTGGGGAATTCAGTTGTTATAAGAATAGATGTAATAATTTGAACTGTATGGTATATATATATATATATATATATATATATGTGTGTTTCCATATCATTAATTTTATAAGATTTCAACGTACGATGATGACTTGTTATTTCAAAATTTACAGAGTTTGGGTTTTGGCCATATGGCCTTATACGTGATATTTCATGTGTTGATCATATATTATCCCTAAATTTTACACTCGTATTTTATTATGCATGTTGATACGAAGAGACCAAAGTTTAAATGGTTGGATTTGGCCTTATAACGAATCCGTAGTATTAATTTTCATGATTTTTGTTCAAAACCTTCAAGAACACAAAGAACAGTAAAATTTACATACTTTAATTCCGTAATTATATGTTTTAATGGATTAAAATCATTCTATAATTGTTGGGTAAGGATTATATATGTATTACAATGATTGGGTAAGTCTAAATTCGTGTAAAAATAACTAATTGGAAGTTGTGGCCATATTCACGTATAATCTTACATGTGATTGATTTTTGGCCTAATTTGGCCTTGTTATGTTCGCGAACTGCAGAACTGCAGAAACTGCAGAAAATGAGCCTGGGTAACCTGGCCCCAGCGGGCGTTACCAAACTACATTACCCCGCCCCAGCGGTCAAAAAAAATAAAAATAAAATAATAATAATAATAAATAAATAAATATTCGATGAGAATTATTATTAAAATATTTATAAAATAAATTAAATATTTTAATTGAGATATTATGGAATAAAATAAATATTTGATGAAAATTATTATTAAAATATTTATAAAATAAATTAAATATTTTAATTGAGATATTTATGGAATAAAATAAATATTCGATGAAAATTATTATTAAAATATTTATAAAATAAAGTAAATATTTTAATTGAGATATTTATGGAATAAAATAAATATTCGATGAAAATTATTATGAAATAATTTATTCGAGTGTAATAATAGTAAGAGAATGAAAATATTCTAATTTAATTAAGTAATTAATTTAAAAGGGTAATGATTTGTTAAATAAAGTGGAGTTTATATTAAATAATTAAGTGAAAATGTAACTAATGAATGTCGTACATAAATATGGTATGTGTGTAGGATTTGTGGTGAACGGAAGTAGTAATCGTTTAGCCTACGCACGAGGCAAGTTTCCTAACCCTACTTGTTATCATTATTCAAGTTATAAATCAAGTTCATTTGTTATGTTAAAGATTTACTATCTTTTCAAAGTATGATTCTGTTATACAATAATTGTTCTATTGTATACCTATTGGGATTGTTATTCATAATAAATATCATTTATTGTTGAACCTTGTTAGACTAGCGAATCCTTATTGATTCAACTAGTCCATAGTTGATGAACGTTCTAAATTCAGAACCCTTATTAATTTATCCAAACCAAACTTTCTTTGGTGCGGACTCTAATGTCAAACTGAGATGAACAACCCTACAAAGGGATTTACTTATGCGTTAGCGTTAAGATATTGTGCACAGTATGGTACTAAGGGCTGATCCCCCTAAGTACGAGAAGAAAGGTCCATAGTCTTATGACTGTTAAAGGTTTCAAGTATAACCCTTGACAACCTTGGACATAGTTTAAGGTCTTATGACTCTCAGAAATTCTTTTGATTCTTGTTATTCATTCTTGATTCAAAAGTTGAGCTTTTATATTCGAAGTTATTATTTTTCCTCGCATGTTATTATATTGTTGTTTTCATTATTATACTTGTGGGCAATCGTGCTCACTCTTGCGTAATAATAACATTGCAGTTAAGAACGAAAGAGCAGACGAACCTTCCACTAGTAAAGGCAAGGGCAAGGTTAACAAGTGATAAAGACTTGTTGTTTTATATGATGATGTATTTTGTTTAAGACTTAAGTTAATGATGTTGTTTAAGAATTATTTGTTTATGATTCCGCACAGATGTTTAAGGTTAAAGTAACCTGGGATTTATTTATTATGTAGTTGATGTAACCCCATAAGGGGAGATTTATTATTATTTCTATCTATTGCATGGTTTGTATTTATTTATGGGTAGATAGATGGATGATGTTGTATCGTGAACACCAAATCTTGTGGAAATGGAAGTACCGAATTTGGGGGTGTCACAGGTTGGTATCAGAGCTGTAGGTTATGAACCTTAGGTGGGGGAACAACCTTAGGTAGTAGCCTTGTATGAGATCGAGAACATAGTGGTGGTAAACTCTTATCGAGTTCTAAAAAATGAATTTCTTAATTCATTGAAGATAATAAAAGACTTTATATGTTTATGTGTTAAATTATGTGCTCACTAGTACGATTTAGTAACTAAAACTTAAAACTATGTTGTCAGGATGTCAGATGTTGGAGGAGCTGGTCGAGCTGGGGAGGAGGAACCCCGAGTGCCTATTGAGGAGGAGCCCTGAGACATTCATATTGTCAGGGAGCAGTTGATTCAGAGGGAGCCATCTCTATTGATCACTGTTGTTGGTCAGGAGCATGAGCCTGAGACTGATCCAGAGGAGGATCCTGAGGAGGAAGAGGAAGAAGAGGAGTTCCCACCGAACTCCATTGATGCTGAGATGTACGACGCGTTATATGATCGTAACATAGAGTTGCAGGATACTATTCAGGATTTGACTGAGCGGGCGATTAGTCAGCAGATTACTATTGAGCAGAGGGATAGGGAGATTGTGACTCTTCACACACGTTTGGAAAATGTAGAATGAGATTTGGTCCACGAGAAGGGTCAAAATGAGGAGAAGTCTGAAGAAATAGAGAAGTTAAAGAAGGAACTGAAGGAAAGCTCAGAGAGGCTTGCCATAGCAGAGGAGGGCTGGGTACGAGAGTCACGTCGTGCTGATCTTGCAGAAGACGATAGCCGTGCGAAGAAGGCTAAGCTTGGAGAGACATACTCTACACTTAATAACGCAATGGATGAAGCCCAGGATTGAGTTTTGAGGTACCCAATCCAGTTTGAAGGTCTACCATCGTACATACTAGATCGCAGGACGAAGTCTCGCATCATAGAAGAGGAGTGTAGCAAGGCTATTCGGAGCCTTAACAGACAGTGATAGTATTAGTTAATTATGTGAAACTATTTGGTAGTTAATGATGTAAATTCTGATGTGATTATAAACAAAGGAATATTTTGATGTTTTAAATCCTGTAGATTCTTTATCTCGGGATAGTTGATGTAAATAGCAGTGATGCTATCGTTTGATGTTAAAACTTTTGATTTGAATAAGTATATCAAGTTGTTTGAGATAATGTGTTAAGTGATTATGTTAAATTGTTGAGTTAAGCCTTAACTATTTAGAGAATTTAATAAAGACCTAATAAGCGTATATTCTTAACAGAAATATGCCGCCGAGAAGAAGACAAAACCGTCAACCAGCTCAGGAAGAGTCAACGAATAACAACAATAGCACCAATGCTAATCCCGTCCAACAATTAGTGAACCTTCTAGCTGGAGAAATGAATAATCAACCTCAAGCTCCACCGAATACTTCGTTCAAAGATTTCAAGGCGGTGGGACTGCCAGAGTTTAAAGGTTCCATGAACCCGATCAAAACTCAGACTTGGGTTATGGAGATGGAGATGGTTTTTGAGGTCGCAAGAGTCAGAGAGGACCAGAAGACCGCATTTGCAACGTTTATGCTAAAATCTGAAGCCAGTTTTTGGCGGTAAGCAAACAAAATTCGTGGAGGAGAAGGTATGATTACCTGGGAGAGGTTCGAGGAGATGTTTTTCGAGATGTATTTCCCGACTACCTCGCAGAACCAATTGGAGGTTCAGTTTTTGGAATTGAAGCAAGGGAATATGTCTGTATCAGATTATGCGGCTAGATTTAACGAATTGGCAAGGTTCACCACGTATCAAGTGCACACGGATGAGATAAAAGCAAGAAGATTAGAACAAGGACTGAAGTCGTGGTTGTATAGTAAGGTGTCGATGTTTCAGTTGAAGACATTCGCCGGGATACTAAAGAAAGCCATACTCGCTGAGGGTGGAAACTATGCAGTAACGAAGTATAATCAGGATCAAAAGAAGAAGAAGAATAAAATTGAAGGAAATAACAAGGCTAGTGGGAGTAGCACTGGGGGTAGCCATAATCAGAAGAGAAAGTGGTCTGATAACTCGTCGGCTGGAAGTCAGCAAGGAGGGCCGAAGAAGAAGATCGAAGCGTTCTCAACCTATGGAAAAGCACATTTGGGAGTTTGCATGAAAGGGAAGCGTGTGTGCTACAATTGTGATCAGGAAGGCCACATAGCACCAAACTGTCCAAACCCAAAGAAGGGTGCATGTTTCACTTGTGACTCAAATGATCATCTGGCAAGGGAATGTCCCAAGAAGGGATCTGGAGGAACGAGTTCAGGAGGAAATAGAGAAAATACCGGTGGAAGCACTCTGACTATCGCAGCACCAACCGCAACCAATCGACCAGCTACCAGGACATTCAACATGACAGTGCAGGACACAGTGCAGTCTCGCGATGTGGTGTCAGGTATCATTTCGATCAATAGAGTTAATGCTTACGTATTATTTAATTCGGGTGCCACTTGTTCATTTATATTTGATGACTTTTCTAAGAATTTAGAATTGCCTAAGGACGAGTTAGAATACCCCATGAACATAGAAATTGCGAATAGAGAAATAATCCCTGTTAAGTACGTGCATAAGAACTGTAGCGTAGATATTAAGGGTAATATCATGAACGTAGATCTTATCCCTATTCGACTTGGGGAATTTGACGTTATCTTGGGAATGGACTGGTTATCCAATTATGGAGCTGTAATTGACTGCCAAAAGAAGCGTATTAACCTTATGACTCCTTCAAAGGTTGTATTTTATGGTAGCAAGTCGCCTAGACAAGAGAGTTGTCTGACGATGATGCAGGCCAGGAGGTTGTTAAGACAAGGCTGTGTAGGATATCTAGCTTACATAGTCGATAGTCGTAAAGAGAATCCAAAAATAGATGAGATACCAGTAGTGAGAGATTTCGCAGACATATTTTCGGACGATTTGCTGGGACTTCCTCTAGATAGAGCAGTTGAATTCGAGATCGATTTGGCTCCAGGAACGGCTCCAATATCGAAGGCACCGTACCAAATGGCACCGGTAAAGATGAAAGAATTGATGGTCCAACTACAAGAATTACTAGACAAAAAGTATATAAAACCAAGCGTATCACCGTGGGGAGCACCGGTTTTATTTGTAAAGAAGAAGGATGGGACAATGCGGCTTTGCATTGATTATAGAGAACTGAATAAGGTTACGATTAAGAATAGATATCCATTACCGATGATCGATGATCTGTTTGATCAATTGAAGGGAGCAAGATACTTTTCAAAGATAGACTTGAGGAGTGGTTATCATCAACTGAAGGTGAGACCAGAGGATGTACCGAAGACAGCGTTCAGAATACGATATGGTCACTACAAATTTTTAGTAATGTCGTTTGGTCTAACAAATGCTCCTGCAGCATTTATGGGACTAATGAATGGTGTGTTCAAGCCGTTTTTGGACAAGTTCATAGTAGTATTTAAAGATGATATTTTGGTATATTCAAAAACCAAGGAAAAACATGAAGAGCATTTGAGATTAACGTTGGAAGTGTTGAGAAGGGAGAAGTTGTATGCCAAGTTTTTGAAATACGAATTTTGGAACGAGCGGGTGTAATTTCTTGGTCACGTGATCGATAAAGACGGAATTTTGGTAGATCCATCCAAAGTCGAAGCCGTGATCAACTGGGATCAGTCGAAGACGCCGTCGAAAGTACGAAGTTTTCTTGGATTGGTAGGTTATTACAGAAGGTTCATTCAGGACTTTTCCAAGATCGCAACTCCGTTAACGAATTTGACTCGAAAAGCGGTGAAATTTATTTGGACGGAGAAGTGTGAGGAAAGCTTTCTAGAATTAAAGAAGAGGTTGAGTACATCACCTGTGTTGTCTCTTCCGGATGATACAGGAAATTTCGTGGTTTATAGTGATGCGTCGCATAAGGGACTTAGCTGTGTGCTTATGCAGAACGGTAGAGTCATTGCGTATACGTCACGACAACTGAAAGATTACGAGAAGGGGTATCCGAACCACGACTTGGAGTTAGCTGCAGTGGTTTTCACTTTGAAAATCTGGAGGCACTATCTCTACGGGGAGAAGTCTGAAATATATACAGACCACAAGAGTCTGAAATATATTTTTACATAGAAAGAATTGAATATGCGCCAAAGAAGGTGGTTGGAGTTAATTAAGGACTACGACTGTGAGATTTTATACAATCCGGGTAAGGTAAACGTGGTTGCCGACGCCTTAAGTAGAAAGGGTCGGGAGAAGCTGATGATGTTGACTGAACAAGAGGAGTTAATTTTGGCCATAGAGAAGTTAGAACTGGAAGTGAAGAATCCTATGGAAATTGATGAGAAGCTATTTCAGATGCAATCTGGTACAACCCTACTAGATAAAGTTAAGGAGGCTCAACTTCAGGACGAGAACAAAATTTGGGTATCGCCAGTAACAGACATTAAGGAAGACATTTTGAGCGAGGCTCATAGCTCACGATATTCGATTCACCCTGGTAGTACCAAGATGTATCAAGATCTTCGACAACATTTCTGGTGGCCTAATTTAAAACGTGATGTTGCAGAATGTGTTGCCAAGTGTCTGACCTGTCAAAAAGTGAAAGCAGAACATCAGAGACCGAGTGGGTTGCTACAACTGCTAGAGATCCCAGAATGGAAATGGGAACATATTACAATGGACTTCGTGGTTGGCCTTCCAACGACTCAGAAAGGCTACGACGCAGTATGGGTTATCGTTAACCGACTGACGAAATCCGCACACTTCCTACCGATCAAAATCAGATTCAACTTAGATCAGTTGGCAAAGTTATATGTAAAAGAGATTGTTTCGAGGCACGGAGTGCCGGTGTCAATTGTTTTTGATAGGGATCCGCGCTTTACGTCGAACTTCTGGAAACGTCTACAAGAATGCATGGGTACACAGTTGCGAATGAGTACGGCATATCAACCTCAGACAGATGGATAGAGTGAGAGAACAATTCAGACATTGGAAGATATGTTAAGAGCTTGTATAATGGACTTTAAAAGAAATTGGGATGATCATCTACCGCTCATAGAGTTCAGTTACAACAACAGTTACCACGCTAGTATTGGAATGCCACCTTATGAAGCATTATATGGCAGAAAGTGTAGAACTCCGCTTTACTGGGATGAAGTTGGCGAAAGATAGTTGCTAGGGCCGGAATTGGTATAACAAACAACAGAAATAGTCAAAGTGATCCGAACAATATTGACAGCAGCTCAAGATAGACAGAAGAAATATGCCGATCCACACCGTAAGAATGTTGATTTTAAACCAGGTAGTTATGTGTTCTTAAAGGTATCTCCTTGGAAGGGAAAGATCAGATTCAGAAAAAAAAGAAAATTAAGCCCAAGATTCATTGGACCATTTGAAGTACTACGAAGAATCGGAGAAGTCGCGTACGAGGTAGCCTTACCTCCAGCTCTAGAGAATGTCCACAACGTTTTTCATGTCTCAGTCCTACGACCCTACAAACCCGATTACAAGCATGTAATTGAATACGAACTCCTACATTTTGAAAAAGACTTATCTTACGAAGAAATTCATGTTCAAATTGTCGACCGAAAAGAACAAATTTTGAGAAATAAAGTAATACCTTCTGTTAAGGTAATTTGGAGGAACCACAATGCTGAAGAAACTACATGGAAACTCGAAGAGAATATGATGAAAAATTATCCTCATTTATTTACTTAGATTGTTATAAGCGATTCTGGGGACATAATCTTTGTAAGGGGGGAGAATGTAGCGGGATGAATTATTTGAGTTGTGATTCTGAGGACAGAATCCTTTTAAGAGGGGAAAGATATGACAACCAAGATTTTGTAAATTAATTTTAATATTTATTGGATTGAATAAATATTTTCGATAAATTAATTATTAGATTAATTAATTAATTGATGAAGTTGTGATAGATTAATTTAATTATATGTGTTACATTTATTAATTTAATATGGAGAATTTTATTATTCGATGTATGTATTTATGTGAGCTTATTGTATTAAAAGAAATATTTAATAAGCCTAATGTTATTTAATTATTAATTAGAGATTTAATAATTTAATATTATTAATCAATGAAAATTTGAATTATGCGACTATGTGCACGATTGAGAAATTATTATATTTTATTAAATGAGATATTGGTTTTATTTTATGATGGAGTGTGACATTAATTAAACTATATGATAAAAGGTTTTATTAAAATAAAGAGTTTTGAATCTAGATTGCTAGCCAAACATGGCCTTTGAGGGAGTTGAGGGCAGTTACCCATGACTGGATAACTGACCACAACGCGTCAGACGTCTTCTTTATTTACGCCTTCCCTTCCTTTTTCTTCATTAATTTCCTAAGTCTAGAAAGTGTCAGAGAGAGTTTCAGAGAGAGATACAAAGAGAGGGTTAAGAATTCAGAGTTTTGTGGAGGAAGAATTCACTTCCTAGTAAATTAATCTACGCTTGGGTAATCTCTTCAACCCACTTTATATATTTTACGTCTTTTAAGTTTCATGAATATGGCTTAAGTCTTCTGTGAGTCTCTGTTTTTGGGGAATTCAGTTGTTATAAGAATAGATGTAATAATTCGAGTTGTATGGCATATTTTATATATATATATATATATATATATATATATATATATATATATATATATATATATATATATATATATATATATTGTGTGTTTCCATATCATTAATTTCATAAGATTTCAACGTATGATGATGACTTGTTATTTCAAAATTTACAGAGTTTGGGTTTTGGCCATATGGCCTTATACGTGATATTTCATGTGTTGATCATATATTATCCCTAAATTTTACACTCATATTTTATTATGCATGTTGATACGAAGAGACCAAAGTTTAAATGGTTGGATTTGGCCTTATAACGAATCCGTAGTATTAATTTTCATGGTTTTTGTTCAAAACCTTCAAGAACACAAAGAACAGTGAAATTTACATACTTTAATTCTGTAATTATATGTTTTAATGGGTTAAAATCATTCTATAATTGTTGGATAATGATTATATATGTATTACAATGATTGGGTAAGTCTAAATTCGTGTAAAAATAACTAATTGGAAGTTATGGCCATATTCACGTATAATCTTACTTGTGATTGATTTTTGGCCTAATTTGGCCTTGTTATATTCGCGAACTGCAGAACTGCAGAAACTGTAGAAAATGAGCCTGGGTAACTGTAACAACCCGATATTTTCTATATAAATAAATAAGAAATTTTACGTATAATTTTTTTTTTAAGGATGAGGATTTGTACAAGATAATATATATATATATATATATATATATATATATATATATATATATATATATATATGTATTTATGTGGTAAATAAAACTATATTTGTTACATAAATATTTACAAATAATTTTATTTTAGAATTGTTGATTTTTATAAAGTATATTCTTATAATAATTAATTTATAGTAGAAATATTTTTATTAACTATGTTCCATGAAAATATAATCATATATTCTTTAAATAATATATAAAGTGATTTTTTTAGAATAATTATAATAATTATTTTATTATATGAATTATAGTACAGATTATTTAGTTAATTATTTTACCTTAATTATTAAGGTTAAATATGAAGAATAAATCAGATATGGAATCCAAACCCTAATTTGGATTTTTATCAATGGATAAGAATAATAATATAATAATATTATATTTTGATTTTTCAGTGCTATAAATATGTAGTGTATGTTTATGGACTGGCAATGGTTGGTCAAGTATGTTGTGTCATGACCAAACCCTAGTATTAATTTATTTCACCCTATTGTGAAATTCAAATGGAAAATTCGAGACGTGTTATGTGGTTTATGATTTATATTGTAAGTGTTAATGTCAATTATAGAAGACCCTAATTAGTAATTAAAAACCCTAATTTGAAACTCAATTATGAGTTAGAAACTATTATGTAATTGTGTTAAATGAATTATGTTACGTATTATAGAATTTAAGGTTAATTAGAAAAACCCTAATTACTATTTAGAAATTTTAATTTCTAGAAACCCTAATTTCATACTTAGTAAATCTAATTTACTAAATTGGTAACCCTAATTGTTAATTGCAAGCTTAATGCTAATTAGTGGGTCTTAAACCTAATTAGCAAGTGCCAAGTAATTAGAAAACTAATCTAATTTAAAAAACCCTAATTACAAATTTTACAAACAAAAATTTTGTTTTTGTTTTTATTTATTTATTTTTTTTTATTTTTTGTACAAACTCTAGTTGGAAAATCCTATAATTTGTGCTAAACCTTAAGGTTAAACCCTAAGGGTTTGACAAGTTACAATTTTGCCATTAAAATGATTTACCAAATGACCTTTTTGCCCCTCACGTATAATTGAAGCTACCAATAAGTTTTGACCTTAGGGGGAGTTGGTGACCAAATCCAACCACCCCATGTGCCTTAAATCTTAGCAGATCAGCCCAATAGCCAGCCAAATACATAGCATACAAGTTGTATAAATAGATTCAAGAGAGAGAAATGTCATCTTTTAAGCCATTTGATCACCACACTCATCCTAGAACTTCTCTCTCTAAAAACCCACGAATTATATATGTATACCAGTCCCATAATAAAGCACCACGAATTCTATAACAGATCTAGAAGCCCAGAATCATGAATCAAAGCATAAAGGTATAAACCCTAGAATTTAAAATTTTTATGATCTGCATGTTTGATGTTAGGATTGAGTGTTAAAATATGTTGTTTAAGGTGTATAATGATGATCTGGGTTGTTAGATGTTAGATCCATAACATCTAGAGGCTCGGATTTGAAGATTTTAAGAATTTGAAAATTTTGAATTTTGAGTCTGGCAGTCAAATGTCAGTCATCATAGATCTTTGTATGTTATGTGTTTTTGTTGTTTAAAGGTTTAATCTTGTAGTATGTTGTGAGCTCTTTAATTTAGAACTTGATTCAGAGTTAGATCTGTTGTAGATTGTAAGTTATTCATGGTCAAAGGTCGTTGACCGACCATGACTTTCTAAAATCTAGGTAACCCAAAAAGTTTTTAGCAGCGTCTGACAACTTTTTCTAATGCCTTGATCTGTCAGATTATATGTGTATTGTTAATGTTGTTGTGATAAGATTGTAGTGTGATGTCTGGACTATAGATCCATGATTTAATATGTCTTATATCGTAAGCCAGATCGATGTAGTAGAAGGTCAAACTGGGCAAAACGATCACGAGGACGGGTTTCTGGATTTTCCAGAAACCGTAAGAGCATTGTTTCTGACAATGTTTGACTTGCTTATATCTTGTGATTTTATTGTTATTAGAATGATCTAATGATACCAAGTTGTTCCTTGACATGTTTATTTCCATTATGAACCTTTAGATCATACAAACAAGCCTTAGAATCAAAGTTACGGAGCCTCAAAAGTGGTAGCATGAACTGTTCTTCAATTCTGGAAAACCCAGAAATTGAAGAACAGCGTCTGACAGTTTTTCCAGGGCTTGGATCTCACTTATGTTATGATGTTTGGCCATGTTTGTTATTGAATCGTATAGTCTTGTTCGTATACTACAAGATCTGACTAAGATCAAGCCCAGAAATCTCATAGATTGAAAGTAATCCATGGTCAAAGTAGGCACCTTTATCACTGACTGTCAGTGTTCTTGAGCCTCAAGAACACCAACAGCGACAATTAGTGTCGCTAAGGACCAATAGCGATGGTTTCTATTTATTTGATTTTCTGATTTTTCAGAAATTATTTAAAAATTGCTAAAAATAGTTTTTAATTATTAAAAATACAAAATAAATTCAGAAAAATTATTTTAAATTCTGAAAAATAGTTTTTAATTATTTAGAGTATATTTCATAAATATTTAATATTTTTGGAATATATAAAGTACTTAATTTATTTATTTATAATATTAAATAAATTATTTAAAAATGATTTTAATACATAAAAAATCATTTAAAATTATATTATGGTATAAGAAAATAATTTAAGTTATTTTTGATAACTTTTAATATTTTGTGATGAAATTTCATTAATTAATTAATATTAATGATAATTAAGTTATTTAATAAATGTGTTAAATAAATTATGAAAAATAGAATTAATGATTTATAAATCATACAAAAATGATTTAAAGGTTATAAAAGTATTTTTAAGTTATAAATATAACTTTTGATATTTTGTCATGAAAAAATATTAATATTTTAATATTAATGATATTATATTTATTTAATAATTATATTAAATAAATTAGTTTAAAAATGATTTTTATATTAAAAAAAATCATTTTAAATGAAAATAAATAGTTTAAAAATATTTTAAGTTATAAAATATAACTTTCAATATTTAAAGGTAAATTTCGTTAATTATTTATTATTAATGATATTAAGGTTATTTAATAATTATATTAAATAAATTAGTTTAAAAATAATTTTAATATTATAAAAATTATTTAAAATGAAAATAAAGTGTTTAAAGATATTTTAAGTTATAAAATATAACTTTTAATATTTAAAGGATAATTTTATTAATAATTTAATATTAATGATATTAAGTTTAGTTAATAATTATATTAAATAAATAGTTTTAAAATAGTTTTATTTATTTAAAAATCATTTAATAAGGATATTAATGAATTAAAAATATTTTAAGTTATAAATAATGACTTTTAATATTTTGATAAGTAATACATTAATACTTTGATATTAATGATAATTATTTAAAAATGATTTTAATTCTTTTTAAAATCATTTAAGGATAATATTAATACTTTAAAAGTATTTTGAGTTATTATAAATAACTTTAACATTTTGGCAATGGTTTCATTAATAATTTAATATTAATTAAACATTAATGATAATAGAATTGCTTAATATTTAAATCATTTAATAATGATTCCGATGTTTGAAAATTCATGATAAATTATAATAAATGTTTTAAATTTATTATAAGTCATTTAAAAATAATATGACTGATACTTATAGATATTGAGCAATAGGATAGAGTCTTAGACTCGATATTTACCTGATAAAGTCGTCGGTACACCGACATATTTCAGAAATTAATATGAAATTAGATATTTTGATTAAATATGTGTTTATTTGTGATTCAATAGTTGTGGAACATATGTGACAATGTGATTAGGTTATGTGTTGACTGCAATAAGTAGTGCTATGTGTTATAGTATGTTATTCTAATCGATCAAATGATCTTATTACTGATAGGTGATGTATAAAGATAAAACTAAGTTACGAACTGTAAGCAGCGCATCAGGCAGGTATCTTACCTTTGCATTTCCTTTATGCAATGGACATGAGTAAGAAGTTTCAGAATTATTATTATTATACTATATTATTAACCTTATTGTCGTATATATTCTATATCCGATCATTGTTTATCAATATGTTAGTATATGGTAATTCAGATATATATATATATATATATATATATATATATATATATATATATATATAGTCGTCTAAGCTATTTGACCATCTAGACACAGATTTAGAAATATCGTTGAATATGATAAAACTTCTTTGTATCCAATCAAATTGTTTTGGTTCGGATTCCAGACTAGTATGAACATCCCGATCAAGGGAAAACTTTTATGCGCCCAAGGCGGACAGAGTGAACGATCACATCGTTCTTGGAATGTAGTATTGATCAATACAGGGTCCATGGGATGTACACCCTCGCGCCCGTAAGTTATGACGGTTTGCGGATGAAGTTCTGCTAAACCTATTCGAAAATTTTAAACAATGTTCATAGTATGTCAACTAAAGCCCATATATAGTCATTACGTAGTTTCAAAATTTTGAGATAGAATTGTTATGTTATTATTATCGGTTCAGTTTACTTCACAACTATAGCTTTGTTGTAGAAGTGATGTATAAAAAAAATATTTAATTCTTTCAGCTAATTATATTTATAATTGTTATTACTTACTGTCACTCAAATGCTCACCCTTGCTTAAATTTAAATATTTTCAGCTAGGCATGAACAACTCGAAGGTTCAGACAAGAACAAGTGAAAAGGAAAGCAAACAAAACTTGTTTAAATGTTATCTTTTGTAATAGTATGACAATATATAGACAATGATAAGTATTATGTATCATGTAAAGAATTATAGTAAAGGTTGCGTAATTGGGATTATACTTGTGGGCAATCGTGCTCACTCTTACGTAATAATAACACTGCAGTTAAGAACGAAAGAGCAGACGAACCTTCCACTAGTAAAGGCAAGGGCAAGGTTAACAAGTGATGAAGACTTGTTGTTTTATATGATGATGTATTTTGTTTAAGACTTAAGTTAATGATGTTGTTTAAGACTTATTTGTTTATGATTCCGCACAGATGTTTAAGGTTAGAGTAACCTGGGATTTATTTATTATGTAGTTGATGTAACCCCATAAGGGGAGATTTATTATTATTTCTATCTATTGCATGGTTTGCATTTATTTATGGGTAGATAGATGGATGATGTTATATCGTGAACACCAAATTTTGTGGAAATGGAAGAACCGGATTTGGGGGTGTCACAGGAGCTAGGCTAAACGATTTCTTCAGAGAGCGGAGGTATATACAAATTAGTGACTGATCTAACTCACTATAAAAATAGTGTAGACGAGACGGAAACTAATTTGTTGGTTTTTTGTGGAAAACCACTCAGCGTACTATATTGAATACTATTAAAGACTCGACGCGTGCTAGGTTTAGACTTGTATATATGTACGTTGTTGACTAGAGAAGAAAATTGATATACCTTTAAAGTGGTTAGAGAATTATTGAGTAAATTGATACACGACGAGAAGCAAAGATTAAAGGAATGTATGTATGTGTTATATTCGAGTTTTGTGTTATTGGTGGTATGGAACCGTAAAGGAGATGTTACAGTTGGGCAAACTAATAAGAGAAATAGAGTTTTAAAACTTGAAGTATGATTCTTAAATTGTTAAGGAAAATAGTAACCAATGGTGTGAAATCAAAGAGAGGATTGATGTTAAACGAGTTAACACTTAAGGAGGATGTGTAAAGTATTTAGAAGCGTATGGCGCAGCTGCGCCATTTCCAAGCCTATGACAAGCGCAGTTGCGCCGGTCTGTAGGATCAGTTTTTGGAAATTAAAATTTAAGAAATGGGTTTTAAGGACTCATAAGGGTAATAAAATCTTAAATGATGATTAAGTGGTCCATGAATGGATTTGAATAAGACTTAATTAATTAACCTAGAATAAATATGGTTAATTAAGAGATATTATATAATATTATATTATTTTAGTGGAGTGCATAATAATTATTGAAAAGAGAATAAATGATTAATATTAATTAATCATTGTGCTATTAAAATGTGGGTTGAAAGTACCCAACTAAATGATATTTAGTCCAATTAAAATATTAATAGTATTACTATGTGTAATATGGAAAATATGGGCAGTAGTAGTATATAATACATATGACTTAAGATTACATGAAGTGTGACATTTAATTGGGACTAATGATATACATATAGTAAAAGTGATTAAATCATAGAGTTGATTTAAATAAGTTTTGTTATCTGATCCTAGGTGATGAGACAATTATATCTACACCCTAAAAGATGGGAGTAAATAAATATGTGTTATTAAAATATTTATTTCAATACCAATGTGTAATTAAATAACAAAAAGAGATATTAAGTTATTAGTGAGCAATTAAATTAAGTCCACACATGTTTTAAAGATTAAATTATGTGAACTAATGTACATGGATTATATGATGTAAGTATATAAATAATCTCTAACTTTACTTGGTGTAGTAGCAATAACACATTAAAATTTTATTTTGGAAATTAAAGGAACCAAACTAAGCTCTATTGCTGAGATTTTAACTGTGTCCCCAAATCAGTGTCACCCACTAATATATCAGACGTGAATTTAGGCCAATGGCCTACTCCTCTGTTGCTTAAGCTTGGTAAAGGCTAGATAGTAGTGATGATGGAGGTTGATGGAGCAGGTCACCAACTCTCTAACATCCATTGGCTTCTTCTTCCTCCCTTTGAATTAATTCAGTGTGCAGGAGTAATAACTGAGTATTAGATTGGCTATAAATAGAGCTCCTTCCTTCTTATTTACGTTGGTTGAGTTATCTGAGAAAAATTGGTTGTGAAGGATTATATAATTGAGAGCAATCAGAGGTTAGGAATGCTATGGTTGGCCAATTGGAGCAATCAAGAGGTAAAAATTCTAACTAACATGCCTTTGATTCCTAAGTTTTACAATTCCTTAGAAATAATAAGAAAAAATAGCTTTTGAATCACAAAATTTATGCCTAATGTGACGCCCCCAAATTTAAGTACTTGAAACCCGAACTTGGTGCTTCACGATACCATTTTTGTGAGCGAAATAATACTAATAATAATAACAATAATATAGATACCAAATTTAATTTACATATGCATCAGAGTCTATTTCCAGGTACAAGACCTTTAAACCTTCATTACATCATAGATAATAAATAACATTATCTTAATAAGCTTTAACTATTACACAGAATATTATAAAAGTCATTCGAACAACTTTCTTTTCCCCTTGTTCTTGCCTGAGCCCTCAGGTTGTTCATACTTAGCTGAAAATATTTAAATTTAAAGCAAGAATGAGCATTTGATTGCCCAGCAAGTAATAACAAATATATATATTAGCTGAAAGAATTAAACGTTTTCTTTGAATGACACTTCTACAACGAATCAACAGTTGTGAAGTAAGCTGAACCAATAATAACAACATATCACTTCTATATAAAATTTTTGAAACTACGAACTGACTATAACTGGAGATCAGTTGACAGACTATGAACATTATTTTCTATTTTCGAAAAGATTAAATAGAATTTCATCTGTAAATCGTCATAACTTACAGGCACGGGGGTGATCAGCCCGTTATGCCCTGTATTAATCAATACTACATACAAGAGCGATATTATCGTTCATCTTTTCCACCTTTGGTGCACAAAAGTTTTCCCATGTTCGGGATGTTCATACTTAGTCGGGAATCCAAACCAAAACAATCTAGTTGGATACAATAAATTTCTATCTTGTTCAATAATATTTTTAAGTTTGTGTCTAGCCAAATCAAATAGCTTAGATGACTTTTAAGTCAACGTATACATACTCGAAATCAATAAGTATGTATCAACATGTGATTAAATACAATGATTGTACAAGTGGGGTGTGAGACCCCAGATTTTATGAATAAAGATTTAAATTTCTCGAAATATTTTTTTGAATATTATGGTGTGGATTTGATATAATGTTATAGTTGTGGGTAATATTTATAAATTTTGCAAAGTACACAAGTTGTTATATAATATTCGATTGGTCGGAGAATATTCGTTTTAACAGGGAATATTTGTACGATGACACAATCATTGGTGGACCCCACAACAGAATTATTGTCGGATTGAGAAAACGACAAAAATATTTTATTAAAAATAACGGAGGAAGTTTTACCATTAATATTGTTAAACTACTCGGTAGTAAAAGTACAGTAATATGCATGGTTGCATAGTAGCACACGGTATTGATTATTGATGCTTACGTGATAAGTCACTCAGTTTTATTTTATTGGTATTATTAATGTAATAAAACAGAAAAGCTTTTTATATAAAACAGAATACTTTTATAAAGTTATTCGTTTTATTAGGCTAATAGTAAAATCTTTTTATATAAAACAGAATACTTTTACAAAGTTAGACAATAATTAAAATATATTATATTTTATTATGTATAGTGTTTGCATAGTGTCTGCATAGTGTTTGCATAGTAAAATCTTTTATAAAGTTATTCATTTTATTAGATTATAAATAGAATATATTATATTTTATTTAAAATATTTTGCTTTAAATATGGACCGTCAGATTAAAGTAAATTAATCTAGACCGTTCATGAGTTAGTTACTATGCAGTCTATTTTTCTATAAATATAAGCTCATTCCTTCATTATTTTCTTACGAAATCACTGAAACTCTAGAGAGAGAAATTATAGAGAGAGAGAGAAGAAAAGTATTCTGCTACTTTACTACTCTGATATCAAGTTTCTTTTACGGTAAGGGGTATTATTTCTTTTGTATTCATGAAGAGAACTTCTGTTATTCCATTCTTTATTATTCTGTTGGAATAACCTGTATACGCGGGCTACCCTATATTTTGTGAAATTCTTCTGTTATTTCATTCTTTATTATTATGTTGGAATAACCTGTGTACGCGGGCTACACTATACTTGGTGAAATTCTTCTGTTATTCCATTCTTTATTATTTTGTTGGAATATCATGTCTGTGCGTTTTACGCTGGACCTGGTTCCGTCTTTATTATTCTGTTGGAACATCCTGTCGGTGCGTATTATATCTGACCTGGTTCCATTATTTAGTATTCTGTTGGAATAATCTGTCTATGCGAAGTACCGCATGCATGGTGATTCCTGTTGTTATTCCATTCTTTATTATTCTGTTGGAACATCCTGTCGGTGCGAATTTCGCCTGACCTGGTTCCGTTATTATTATTCTGTTGGAATAACCTGTCTATGCGAAGTACCGCATGCATGGTGATTTTTTTTGTTATTCTATTCTTTATTATACTCAGTTGGTTAAAGTTTTAACTTCTATACTCCATGAAATTAGTGGAATATCCTTGATATTTGCGCTTTATCCAGTATTTTTTCATGGAAATATTCTTCTGAGCATTCTTGAATTTTTCTCTACAAAGAAGTATCATGTTGACAATTTGAACGTTATTAGTTCTTGGATAAATTAATTCTTGAACTTGTTTTATTGAATTCTTACATCATTGTCATCATCCTCATGTTTATATTTGTTGAAAGTCATCTATGGCCTGTAGTGCATAGATGGACTTGGTATGATTATGACCAGGGATTATTCGGTATAATCATGACCGTAATGTTACAAATGATGTGGTAAAAGTCCTCATTGGCCCGTAGTGCATTGATGGACAGTTGTTGGCATGATCATGACCATTGATGAATACACGAATATCCTTGGCCCGTAGTGCATGGATAATTTGTGGTCGTGATACTAATGAATATCCTTGGTCGTAGTGCAGGGATGATGTGGATTATTTATTAAGCTGAGTCCCAACTATAAAAGTGATGAAAAACCTTTTAAATCATAAAAGATAGTAGATTTATTCTCTACTTGACTCTTTTAATGGATTGTTGGTTCCACTGCAGTTAAACTTGATGTCTATTATATTTTATCAGTTTAACATTGTTGAAGACTAATAATAATTTATTCTGCATTATCTTAGTCATAATATTTCTTACTGGGCTAGTTGAACTCACCCTTTCTTTCACTGTTCTCTTCAGGAAATGAGAATATAGCTGGGATGAGTCGGGAAACGGAGTGATGGACCAGATGATAGTTTTAATAGTCCTCACTATTCTGTTAAATAGTGTGACAACAAATGTAATGAGTACTCCATTGAGTGTGGATATTGTCTAGATGACAATATTTGTATTAAAACTCACAACATATATTTTGTCGTATTTTACACGACTGTTGTATAATTAGTTTGTATTTGTATTCTGTACCATGCATCTGGCGACCCAAGATGGGTGATGTATACCTATTTTTGGGGGCGTCACATGGGGACACTTGTATAACCATAATTAGAAACTAATAAACAGAATAAATATCTAGATTGTACAATAGTACTGTATTGATAAACAATGATTGGATAATTTAAGAACTTGTATGAATACAAAGATTGGATACATAATTGATAACAATAGAGTTAATAATTTGGCATAATGATAATATAATTCTGAAACTTTCTTACTCATGTCCATTGCGTAACGTAAATGCAAAGTTAGGATACTTGCCTGAGCTGCTGCTTACAATAACGCAACTTAGATTAATCTTTTGTATCGAAATCTATCATTAATAAGATCGTTCGTTCGATTAGAATAATGTATCATATCGCATAGTACTATTATTTACAGTCAACACATAACATAATCGCATTGTCACATAGTTATATCAGTCATGGATTCACAAGCACATACGTATTTAGTCCAATTATCTAAGTCCGAATTAATTTTTGAAATATTTCGGTGTACCAACGGCTTTACCGGGTAATTATCGAGTCTAAAACTCCATTCAGTAATTTAATAACTGTAAATATCTGTCATATTATTTTTAATTGACTTATAATAATTTTTTAATAATTATTATAATTTATCATAATTTTTCAAACATCGGGATCATTGTTAAACGATTTAAATATTAACTAATTCTATTATCATTAATATTAAATTAATATTAAACTATTAATGAAACTGTTGCCAAAATATTAAAGTTATTTATAATAACTCAAAATATTTTTAAAGTGTTAATATTACCCTTAAATGATTTTTAAAACATTTAAAATCATTTCTAAATAATTACCATTAATATTTAAATATTAATGTATTATTCATCAAAATATTAAAAGTCATTTATTTTAACTTAAAATATTTTTACTTCATTTATATCCTTTTTAAATCAATAAAACTATTTTAATCTATTTATTTAATTTAATTATTAAATAAAACTAATATCATTAATATTAAATTATTAATAAAATTTACCTTTAAATATCAAAAGTTATATTTTATAACTTAAAATATTTTTAAATTATTTATTTTCATTTAAAATAATTTTTATAATATTAAAAATTATTTTTAATTAATTTATTTAATATAATTACCAAATAAATCTAATATCATTAATATTTAATAATTAATAAAACTTATCTTAAAATATTAAAAGTTATGTTTTATAACTTAAAATATTATTAAATACTTTATTATTATTTAAAATGATTTTTAATATAATAAAATTATTTTTAATTAATTTATTTAATGTATTTATTAAATAACTTAAATATCAATAATATTCAAATAAATATTAATATTTATGAAAAATATGTCAAATTATTAAAAGTTAATTTTTATAACTTAAAATAATTTTTGTAATGTAGACACTCGAAATTTTCTGCATATCTGTTACTGACATCGCAGGAACGCAGATTCGTCTTTCAAGAGGAAACCCTGGAAGACGGTTCATATCCATTCCGGATACCACCGGGAGGAACAGCTCAACCCCGGAACATATACTGGGAGTAACAGCTCAACCCCAGAACACACACCGGGAGTAACAATTCCATCCTCGGAGATAACCCCGAGGCATGCAGATCCAATACCGGAATACAAACCGGAGAAGACCGATTTATCCCGGAGATAACCCCAAGATGTTCCGTCTCAGTCCCAACACTGGGAATAGCAGATTCCAACCTTGGAGATAACCCCAAGGAAGGCAGTGGAAGTTCTGGAGATAACCCCGGAAATGCTTATTTCAAATGCATGCCATCAGCTTCAACCTCGGCGCTTACACCGAGGCACTCAAAACAAGACAGGCACACCTCAGAGATGACACTGAGGACCTTCAACATTTGCTGCAGTCCAATCTCAGCGATAACCCTTAGCAACGTCTGCTTTATCAGCCCAAATCGGAGATAACCCCGGTGAGGGAAAAAGTCGTTATCTTGCCACCATGATGCCACATCACGCCGTCTCAACATTTCAGACATACATTTCTACACAACAATGTCCCACAAGAGCCGAGGAAAACCAATCCCGAGTGACTATTATGCAGAACAACGGATAGAATTTGAAGCTGAAGACCGGAGGGCATCGTCCCATCTTCATGACTTCGTACAACCTCTAATCCCATGTCATTGCATAACTCTCGACAACGACGGTCCGAAATAGGTCCTATATACCTTAGTCGGATGCCCGGATTGTAATTCTAAAAGTTCAAGCGGATATCACGTTGCCTACGTGCACGTACTTCGAGACGGCGGGACTCGCGAAGCCCGAGGAACCTCGGGCAGCCTCTGGTACACCTGCGGCCCAGTCGCAGGTACACCTGCGGGTCCACCCTCTATAAATAAAGGGCTTGGGGTGGCCATTTTGCAAGGAGAAAAGGCGAGGAAGCCCTGTCCAATTTGCTCTGTACACACCCCAAACTGAGTGATTTCACATTTTAAACACTTGTGAGCTCACATATAGCTACTTCTGTACTGGCGGAAGCCAGTGTTTATCTACTTTAAAGTTATTAAAGTCTTCTTTGGCAGCCCACTGTAAGTCTTCTTACATATTTTCAAGTCTTTCTAACCACAATTGCACACACCCTTCTTTACGTTGAGATTCGTGTTGCATGTGTTTGCCCGAACTTCGGTTCGTGGTTTTATTTCGGTTTGTATATACATACATATATATATATATATATATATATATATATATATATATATATATATATATATTTATATATATGGACTAATATTAGTCCATATATTAGTCTATATATATAAATATAAATATATATATATATATATGAACTGTGTGTCGAACTTTGTTCGATGAGCCTGAATTTTATATCCGTTGTGACATATATATATATATATATATATATATATATATATATATATATATATATATATATATATATATTTACATTTCGTCCCACCTGGAGTTTACTTCGTGGTGGTTGACTGTTTTTACTGCTTTCTATACATTTTGTCCCGCCTGGAGTTTCCTCAGTGGCGGTAGATAGCTTTTACAGCTTTATTTACATTTCTGATCCCCCATGGAGGTGCTTCGTGGTTGGTGATCATGTCTATATATATATATATATATATATATTTACAGCTTTTATATATATACCTGCTTACTGCGTTTATATCAACTACGACATCATGTGAGCCTAAGAATCATGTGATCACAGATTCAGTCTACTGAATCTAGATTCGATTCCCGTGATGGACCTTTTCAGCTGTAAGGAGCTTGTAAATTTAGCTGTGATGTTTGGATTTTCTCAAATGGTTTTTATACCCACGAGGAATTCAATACCTTTTTGTACATTATTTTCATACAGATGCCTCGCATCTGTAAAATAAAATTAACTAAGCCGAATATTGAATAAAATGGGAGTGTAAAAGGTCTCAATTACTATTGAGCACTGGGTTCAAAAAACCTCTTTTAAAACATCACTGTCATATCTTGTTTAAAACTAAATTTTATATAAATTCAAACCCTGTGTATATAGGTGCGAACGAGGCCTCGCACTACTTCCAAATAACAGCACATTGACCCACACACACACACACACATTCATATAACAGTTTCTTGAAAAGTGGCAGTCACCGTGACAACACGGATGTCGGGGGGTGCCTAACACCTTTCCTCCGCATAAGCAAGTCCTCGGACCCTAATTGAATCTCTGTTTCACCGACCCGTTTAGCAGTGTCACATCACTAGGTCAATGTGCAAACCTTTTCTCAGTTGTGTTGGTACAACCAGTTAAAAAACTAACTGGCGACTCTTATAGTCCAATCGTCGACATTACACATGTCGGACCTTTTTCACTTATTTTTTCAAACAAATCTCATCTAAAATGAGAACACAAAAAAATAGGTAACGAAAAGGGACAAATAAAAATCCCGACGTCGATAGGTGGCAACTCTGCTTGGGACTCCAGTAAGAGGACTTAAGCCGCTATTACAAGCTTTTCAAAACTGTTATATGCTTGTGTGTGGATGTTGCATTTACATTTATGATGAATATGTACGAATGCATATCTTTACTGTGATTAATGCTTTACACTATATCTGCCTGTGATATTAGTGCTTCGCACATGTCATCATTTTCATATACGGTGAGACGCGATGTATGTGAATGTATGTTGTGTGGTCCCTCCACCAGGAGGCTATCCTGTCGGTGTTTGATTACTGGACTCGTAAGAAGACTAATTCCACCAGGAGGCTATCATGTCGGTGTTTGTAAACTACGAATGATCTCCCGTTGATAGTATGCTGGTACAAACCACTTTTTCATGATAGCTTTCATCTCCACCCAAGTTGTAATCGGCCGCTCTTCACACATTCTCCGATTAGCTGTCAACTGATCCTACCATATCAATGCATATCTAGAAAACTCCGTAACGGCCAGTTTGACTTTCTTAAGGTCTGAATAGTTGTGACAGTCAAAGATTCACTCCATCTTGGTTACCCAATCTAAATAAGCCTCAGGATCACCCGTACCTTGGAAAGTTGGAATCTTCATTTTTATGTTATCTAAATTGTCATCTTCTCTGTCCTGACCTCTTCTTTCCCTAGCACCTCCGTGTCTTTGATGTTGAAAATTAGATTCACGATCTTCTGCTGCACTACTGTCCTCACCGTAAGGGTCTTCCTTTCTTGCGTCAGTTTGTTGTGTCCTCGTCTTGTTTTGCATCCCATGAGTGTTTTGGGATAGCTCAGCCATAGACACCCTCATCTCTTCTAATTGTTCTTGCATTTGCTCTATAGTCTTTCTCAATCTTCGATCCCATTCTTTATGCATTGCTTCCATCTGGAATTTCAATTCAGTTGTTGAGGGTTGTTCCTCATAAGTTCCTTTATCCTTCGAGTTAGACATATTTCCTGCAAAATAAGGTTTAGTAGAAAATAGTTTCCTCACCACTCCCTTACGTGTTTCGCTCGAATTAATGGTTCACTCGTGTATACTCTCAATAAATTGGCTTTTACCCTCGATTAATCTCACCACTAAGCCTTTTACCTCAAATATTCTCTCTAATAGGTTCTTATTGAATTCCCTAGCAAAATTCTTGGTTTTACTAATCAATTCAAAATTACTTATCACGAAACAAAAATATAGATGGTGTAACTATCAGAATACCACAAAATCACCGATCAATTGCCTTGTACTCCTCTTGTATGCCTCAAATTTGTAAATTGTAGCTCCGTTTCAGAATTGATGATGATAGAACGATATGAAATCTTTGTTGGAATTTGATGATTTGATGGTGTGCTACAAGTTTGGTTAGCACAATGAAAATAGAATATGAATTTTTTTTTTCTTTTTTCTTTTTTTTTTCTTTTTTTTCTTTTTTTTTATAATATATATTTCGACATAAAATTAAAGATAAGTAACTTGCTAGAAAAGCTTAGCTTTGATACCAACTGATAAACTCCACAGCACGCTTGCGTGAGGTGGTCGCCTCCCCCGATCGTTTCTAGCAAAGTTGTAGGATGGATTGCTTGCAACACCTATGTGTAGACGGTAATCTTGGTACAATTGCTCGCGTTCGAAAATCTGCGTTGAATGGACACCAACGACACCTTGACCCGTCGCTTATATTGAAGTTGTAATCTCGGTACAATCGACGATTGATGCGGTAGAAGATGCCGCACACAACTATAAATTGTTGTATGATAAGTCAAATTGAATCTCAAAGAAATAACTAAGAAAAATACTTAGGAATTCTTCAAAGAACCAAAAGTAGAGAATAACCTCACAAATATATTGAATAATAAATAATGTGTTTTATTACATCAACTTGAACATCTATTTATACTACTCAAAACAATCTAAATTCTAATAAGAATTTATAAACTATAACCCTAATGGCTATAAAAAAATAGAAATTAATTTAGAAAAAAAAATTAATTAAAAAAAAATCTTAACTAAAATAGAATTTAAATTAAGAAATTAAATAAAAAAATAAATAAAATCCTTCGCCTCGTGGGATTTTCTTTACCGCGTGATGAAGCTGAGTTCTCAATAAATGGAAATAAGGTTTGCTGCGTGTGATCACAAGGAAGTAATAACACTTACCAAGTTGCCACGTCATGTATATATCCCATATAAAGTCTGATGACTTATAATAAAAAAAAAACCGTCGCCCCCCATGATAACTAATAAATTAATTAAACCATCCCATGCGGTTGCATATAATATATGTGGACTTTGCTGACAAGATTAAAATTGGACTTGTATTAAATTGACCTAATTAAATTGACTTAAATTTGTGCCTCATGCTCTTTAGCCTCCTCTTAAAATTTCCTTGCGCTAGTTTCGGCTCTTAGTTCTAGTCTTGCTTGATTCCCACGTCCTTTTAATTTTATTTGAGTAGACGCATGCCATGTCATCAAGTTGACTTCAAAGGTTTGGTCATCTGCCATACTTGAAAAAGTCTCACGGTCCGTTCAAACCCATTTGTCCCAAATCGTTGGGTTCCCTCAAAATTCATCACCCACAAATGAGCTTTCTCATCCTTCTCGTCCTTTATTTTCTCTCTCCAACAGTGATTCTACCATTCTCCAATCCGCAGATTTATCCGTAAAGGTACCCACTTTTCTTCTCACCAATTAAATCCACTTAGATTGCGTTGTACTCAATTTGTAACTGTAGAGAGCTGAGAAGCTTCTGCTCAGTAAGTGCTAGATGAAAGTCCTGAATGGAGAGCTTGGCATGATTTTATTGTTATTTTTCTTTTTTTTATTGCAATTTGTGCTGTTTGGTGATAAATACCTGCCGATATCCCTGTTCCATTATATGTACTTTTTGCTGTAGGATGTCACAGTATTTTCATCAATTTTATTCTATTCATCAATTTTATTCTATGTAAACAAGACTTGCATATCTCCGTCACGTATTATGTTGGATATTTTATTAGCTTCTGTCATTATGGTAAATGTGAATTTGCGGGGGCATAAAAGGGTAGGATGTAAATGGTTCCTCATCCACGTCAAACCGAATTACTATCATGTGTTGAATTGAACCATTCCAATTCAGTCTTTGATGCTCTGAATCTGATTGCATTGCTTTTATAAAAGAAAATGGTATCAAAAGTAGGAGGCTTTATTTGGTGGAGTCAGGTCTGAATAAATTTCACTGGTTTTATGACAAAAGTGTTTAATAATAAATGACGAGCCTGTATTTTGATAAGAACCAAAAATAAAAATGATTAAGATCTTATTAGATACTTTATCAGTTTTCTTGTCCCAAAATAGATACTGTCTTAAAAACCGATTCCTAAACACAGATATCTATGATACCTGCTGAATAATAATGGTGGCATAGCTGCAATGAGGGATCTAGCAAAGTGTTCATAAGAATTATAAGTCATTCTTCATCTTGTAAACAGGATTCTTAATTCTATGGACCAATTAGCATATACTTGATGAGTTTTACTTCAAGTTAGTATTAAGTGCATACTTTGTGAGACATAGAATGTTTTCTTATTCTTTGCTGCTAATATTTTCTTCAGAAAAAATCTGCTCACCCAGTGTCAAAAGAAGAGCTTGGAAGGGCAACTTGGACGTTTCTTCACACTCTTGCTGCACAGGTATTCTCATGTTTGTTGCTTTTTTCTTGCGTTCTTCTTATTGCATAGATGCTTTCTTGCCCCTTGCCTTGGAAATTCATAAATGTCAGCTTACTTATTGATAATTATATTCACTCGAAATTCCTTTAACTTATCGAGTAAGCTAATATACTTAGCATTCTGATCCTAACGAGAAACTATTAAATGTAGTCCTGAATGTTTTTTTTGAGTTTTAATCTAGAAAGATTGTAATATTTTTTGATGGTTAAGTTATCAAAAAAAATCTTTGATGGTTAGCATGCATATCATAAAAGCTGTTGCTTTCAGCTTGATGTACTCTACTTAAAGCTAACACCAAGTTTTTGTTATTTTAATTCTGCCATTTCAACCAACATTGATAAATAATAAGAAATTTTATTTTATGCATTCACTGAAGCTGAAGTCTCTCAGTGTTCAGTGCTGTTGTCTTAAGTGCAGGTCTATACTTGGATTACTTGCTTCAGAATGTGACCTTTATTACTAGGGTCAATGCTTTCCCTTGTTAATGTTGTAACATGTGGAGTTAATTTATATTGTGCTTGATTAATTTTGTGTTGGCGGGCAAATCATACATGAAACTTGGAAGTATGTGACATCTATCCCCTTATGCTGTTTTTGTCTTCATTTTTTTCCCAGTTCCCAGACAAGCCAACCAGGCAACAAAAAAAAGGATATGAAAGAACTGGTATATTACTCTTTCACTCTCCAGGAGTACAAGTCTTACTGCTCTTTGAAATATCTGGTGTAAATTGAATATTTATTTTGATATTAAAATGGTTCTGTTAAATTGATGCCTAAATTAGTTATATGTGGATTTCCCTGGATTTATTTTAGATTGAAGACTTCTTATGCTATCTGAGATGAAAGCAGAACTATAGTTTTCTATAGTCTAGACAACAAAAATGCGTATTTATTGAATATACTTGCAATATATATATTTATATATATATATATATATAGAGAGAGAGAGAGAGAGAGAGAGAAAAAGAGAATGGGAAGAGAGATAGAGGTGAGTCCAAAACAACAGCAGCAATCATCAATGTCGTACACGGTGGAGCAGCTCGTAGCCGTCAATCCCTACAATCCTGATATCCTTCCTGATCTTGAAAACTATGTCAATGAACAGGCAATTATCTCTCAATATATAGATACATATATTACTTTACTACCTTGTTTCTTCAAATTCGTTACCTCTTTTAAATTCAAAATATCATAGTTTAGCTGGTCCCTTCAAATTCATCATCTGTTTTGAATCAAGATCCGTTCTTGTAGTCAAATTATTATCAAGCTCATCAGATGTGATGATGTGTGTGTGGTCAGTGGTTGATATAGAAGTGAGAATTTTTTTTTTTTGTTAAATGTTAGAAATTAGTATTATCCGGAAGTCTTATCATATAGAAGAAGCTTTATGTTATAACAATGCAAAGAACAAGGTGGATTCTGTGTTATTACATTGATTAATTTCAATTTTATGTATGCATTTCTTATAATGTTACTTTGGTTATTGGCAAGGATCTTACAAATTAAGTTGAGAATCAGAAAAGGTAGAATTTTGATAGGAACATCAACTTCACAGATGGGTTAGCCCCTAATTCATATGTATATAAACTCATACATACACATGTCTTGCAGCTAATTTTTGTTTTTGAAATTGAAGAGTTGATATGTTAAATAACACACTCTTGATAGTTGGCAATGTTTATTAAAGGTGATTATTTTCTTTGGAATTATTGTTTGCAAGTGTAATTCTTGAATTAATAGAGGATGAGCCAGTTAAATATGTAACACTTGCTTATTTGTCATTTCATTTTTCAGTCCTACTTTTTCTATGTATATACTTCTTAAAATTGGACTTGTAGACTAGGGTCCTTGCTAGATCAGTGATAATTTGGTATTGCTCTATTTTTGTGGTTATTTGTTTGTATGTTCCATACTTATATACTTAGTTTTCTTTTCAATGGAAATCAGGTCTCTTCACAAACATACAGTTTGGATGCAAATCTTTGCCTTCTTCGCCTCTATCAGGTAGATTTTGGCCTCTCTGTCTGTAAATGATAAAGTTTAATATTTAGTCATCGTCTTCTTTATATATCCTGATGACAAGAATAGTTCAGCAGATGATGAACTTCATTTATGAAGATTCAGTATTTGACATGATTCACATGAATGTTTATCTGCAAATTTTACCACTCATGCTAAGATGAATAGTACATTATGTCCAAAGTATTTTTTTGAGTAGTAATTTATTTTGTATGTTTGGATCAATTTTGACTTTTATGTATTAAAAACACATCTGTAAACCTTGTTCTTATCAGGAATCATGCTCATCAATATTGAAACTGTTTCTTTATCAACAAAAATCATTTGTTTAAGATATCAGTTTAGCTAGATAATAATAATATATCAATACCGATTTGTTTTGTTGATAAATCATTCAATTTCTTGAATGCTTTTTTTTGCAGGAGTGTCATTTATAAGGAACAAGTGAGACTGAATCAGGCAGCCAGTAATGCTCTCATGGCAAGACTTGAAGCTCAGAAAGCAATTTGCGATTCTTCAGAGAGAGAACTAGGTTTTTTTGCACTTGTTTAGGTAGTAGCTTAATTTTATGGATAGTTTGGTTTATTTTGTGGATGCATGTAATCAAATTCACAATTCAATATAGTAGTAATTTATATTGAAAAGTAAATTTGAGATGCATATATGGATAATTTGGTATATATTTTGTGGATGTAGTAATTTGAAACTGTAAACGAATGGTATAATGGTTGAATGAGAATTTAGACATTTTAGCTATATATCATGGCATTAGCATATTGCAGGTGCATTGGTAATATAGGTGAACAACAGTTTTTTTTCTTTTTTTTTATCTACAACATTTTAAAAGTGTTGTATATTTGTATAAATAAATGTCACCTTCTAAATAGATGACACATTATAAACGTTGTGTAAATGTGCATAAACGTTGTCTGATATATTAAACTACAATATTTTTAGCCAGAAAACGTGAAATTATACCTTCTACAACGTTTTCAAGCATCTATTAATTTATGAAAAACAAATTTACAACGTTTTTTTTCTTAAAAAACGTTGTATAATATGTCTAACTATAACGTTTTAAAAACGTTGTGTAAGGGTGTCAAATAGATGACACCTTTAACCACGATATTTTTCTGATTGAAACCACGACGTTTTTTCGCGTTATCTATTTACTGTTTCGTAGTAGTGACGTCATCACATGCTACCCAATACACCACTCACAAGAGTAAAAGTTTCCAAATTGCTGAGGGGTCATATAGATGATGAACACATAGTTTTAACGGTATTCATACCGCAAAACTTTACATTACTTGGTAGGTTTACAATCACAAAGAAGGTAAACTACCGATGCTAGTACTTTAGGTGATTAGCCTATCGTACTCTTACGTCATGCATTACGTATTAATTATGTCTAGCGAATATTTCCGCTACTAGATTGAATTATTTATCCAAACAATGTAGTTCACCTCAGTCTTATCATAGGATTCCGCACCAAAACAATTTGGTTCGGAAAATTTCTTTCAATGAACACTTAGAGTTTTCATAAACATTAGTCTAGCTGAATCTAATAACGTAGACTCATATCAATAATTTAATTCAATCGAATTATTTAGGTGTAGCCAAACCCCGTTGACAAATTAAACTTTTTTTTAAAAGCATTTTCGAGAATGACGTTATGGTGCCGTATTGTATTAACAGTCTGTTTGAGGATGTCGTCATTGTATGACTTCGTCATAACACATCATACAATAGTGGTATAACGATTTTAAATCAAATTCACAGTAAGTATTCCTGTATTTACAACTCCATCACCTTTTTATCATCTTTGCACCAGGTTACATGGTACATAAGTGATAAATAAAATATATTTTGATATTTCAAATCATTTGTATATAGCCGAAATAAGTAGCATAGACTGTACTTTAAACCGTTTCAAAAGGGATTACGAGTCTACATTTTTTTTATTTTTTTTTAAAAAGCACACAATGCGTATTTAGCATGATGTCAAAATTTCGAAGTCTAGCATAGCTAGGAATTCTGGAAAACTTATGTCTCCACTAATAATCATTTGCTTAACAATCTATCTATTCCTATAATCCTCAATTCTCCATTCACACACAACTATACCCAGTTCGTCAAACCACACTTATGAGTTCATAAACTTGCCACAATCATATGAGTTTAAGAACTTACCCTAGTTAGACCTTTGGCGTCTATTCGCTGAGGGGTTCATAAATATTTTATATAACTATGAGTCAAGAATGTCACATAAGTATGAGTTTTAAGAACTCGTACTTAACCCTATATTCTCTACCTATGACCTATCTATCTGTTATACACATGAGAAAGGAATCACCCTCTTAACATGCATATAGCAAATAGCGCGACACAAACATTTCAATGATTATCAGGGCCAGAAACTAAGTGATTTTTACACCAAGTATAATTTCCCGCCCATACAAGGAATCATACAACTCAGCTGTTGATATGAGTCCTCAAATGAAATCCCCACCCAATCTTAACTCCCTTCTCAATACGAATTTCATTTAATCTGTATTCATAATCCTTTTCTGAATCTGTACCAATTCACACAGTGATCTTGCTGTAAACTTTTCAATCATCAGATTGATTCTTCTCCCTGCTATCACCTTATCAGATCATGGGGTGATTTCATCGTATATATTACGATTTATTTCTATGTCTTGATCGTTTTGTTTTGCGATCTCCTATCCTTGAACTTTTAGTCTTTTTGACTCGATCTATTCATCACTACTGTTTAACTTTATTATCAGAGTTAGGGAACTCTGTATCTTTATAACTTGCCAAAATTCGTCTTTGAATCTTACCGACCAACTAACCCTATATGAGTTAGATCTTATCCTAATCACTGCGGTTATTGGTCTCAGGTATTCCTACCTAAGGTTCATAACCAACAACTTTGATACCAACTGTGAGAGCCTCAAATCCAGGTCCCGAATCACCACAGATCTGGTACAATCATTCTATAACTATTTGCTGAAGATATAAATATAAATTATTTATACAATACACTTTACACACTATTCTCCAAAATCGAGTAACCTTAACTTATACACAATTCATAAACTATCTAACACTTAACATTATTATCAAACTATACTATTACAAACTAGCTGCACATTTTATCCCAAGCAGAACTTGGCATTATCCTTTTTCCTGTATCTGAACGCATTCGCCTTATCTGCAATGTTTATCATGATATAGCAAGGGTGGGCATGAAAGTTGTCCAACAAGTTTAAATACAATTTAAGGATATATCATGATTGAAAGAGTCTGAATAATAGGTTGACTATAATTCATCAATATAATTGAGAACTAGCACGAACAAACTTTTGACTGAACAAGTATTGAACATGAACAAATATATCTGGACCAACTGGTAATGAAGGTGATCAGCCTTTCATACCTGACTTATACATGCAATATGTACAGAGTACAATTCCACATGGCAATCAGCAATGATTAACCATAAGCATATCTGAATAAAACAACTCTCAGTAGAGTTAAGTAAAACTTGCCTAAACCGTTGATTACCGCTATGCAATTTAATAAGCTTTGTCTGAAGACCTATTATTAATAATATGTATTTCTAAGTTAGAATAATATCATCACAGTATTTAGAAAAAATAACCTAAACACATAACACATAACTCTATCAGTCTATACCACACATAACACCTAGCCTCAAGTCAAACTATTACAGTTCGAGTTGTGTTCGGTACATTTCTAACATCTCGATAGTCTAGTCGGACTTTTCTCGAGTTTAAGTTTAACTAAACTCTGCCTGAACACTTAGCAATTATCTTAAATAATTTATTATCAGTCAATATATATATATATATATATATATATATATATATATATATACAGAGAGGATCTCCAACGGACCAAAAAAACGGACCAATGAGCGGACCAAGGCAAAAACACGCGGGTTTCAGGGCGCGGGTCGGTTCGGCCCACGGTTTGGCCCTGAAACCCGCGTGTTTTTGCCTTGGTCCGTTCATTGGTCCGCTAAATTGGTCCGCTGGAGATCCTCTCCGTATATATATATATATATATATATATATATATATATATATATATATATATATATATATATATATATATTATAGACTTGCAATAATTTTCAGATAACAATTATCTTTAATTCACTTAATATTATTAATCTTGATAATATTTAATTCACCTCTTAGTATTATTAGTTCACTAATAATACTTTTATTCGCTTACTAATCTTAATAATATTTCAATACTTTACTATTATTATTAATCCTCTTAATAATATTTTAATCATCCAATAATACTTAATTTAATATTATTAATCTTTTAATAATATTTTAATCTAAGATTAATATTTTAATCTAATATTATTAATCATTTAATAATACTTTAATCATTTATTAATGCATAAATTAAATACTATTAACCATTTAATAATATTTTAATGAAGTTTTAATCTTAATATTTTTATTTACTTTACAATATCATATTCTAATATTATTAATATCATAATAATATTTTAATAATTTATTAGATTAATAAACAATTTATTCTAATTGTCCACCCTTTATTAAACCTCTTATTTAATATCCATAAAAGGTCATAAATAAAATTTATTATTATAAATTACCAAATGCCCTAAAATAGTCATAATATTATATATTAGGAGTATTCAAGCTTTAAAATCACATTTTTCTTATTTAAGAAATCATTTAACTAATTATTTTTTTATTCATAACTTAATCATTTTTAGGAAAAATAGCAAACTGATTCCAAAAATTCTCATTTTCTGGATTTGGACAGTATATGACCCAACAATGATCTCCAGATTTTTTTAGAATTTTAGAAAATGATTTACTAATTTTAAAGTGCCCAAAACACTCGGATCTTGCTTCATTTTTCATAAATCGAGTTTTGCTAAGAAAAATCTGAAATTTTCAGGGTATACTCTCATAACATATATAAACCTACTGTAAAAATTTTGTAATTTTCCAGTGTATACACAGTGAGAAATTTGAGTGTTAATATTTAGGAGTCCTTTACGGAAATAGCCATTACGCACAACCTATAAATCGAAACGCTTTCGCTCTTTTTCCTACACGTAGATAGCTTCTTAAGGTACCTCTGTAATTTTTTCTAGATTTTTAAAAGACTTGAAACTGACCAAAATAGCCTCAAGAAAAATGGGAACAGTAGCTATTTTAGGGTTTCAAAGCCTCAATATACTATGTGGACTGTTTTGGGGAAAACGGTCCCCATGGCTTCAATACTTGCTAGATTTGTGTTCTACCACTTGGGTTTACTAGATAACTCATGTATCTAGCACCCCCTTCGATGGATCACAAATCCAAGTTGTAAAACTTGAGTTATACAAGATTTAGTGGAAGAAAAACAAGGGTTTCACTCCTTGGAGAACATATGCTCATTTTCTTCCTCTAAACCTTTGATCTAACACTCAAGATACTTAGTTCTATACATGATAATATGTAGAACTAGGGTATCTTGAGTATTAATCCATTTCTCCAACAAATCATGCTATAAAACAAAATAGAAGAAGAATAAGAAAAAGAATGGATGAAACCTTACCTAATTTAATTTGCTATCCTTTTTGATCTTCCAAAGTAATGTATAATCTTAGGGTGCATTAAGCAACTAGCACACCTCTCTCTCACTCACAAAACCGAAACTCTCTCTTTCTCTCTCTCTCTCTCTCTCTTGTATATTGCTAGCTTGGGAGAAAAAGAAGAAGAAGGAGAATAAGAGAAATGAAAATGATCTAGCAAATGAATGGGTGATTAAACTATTATCCCCCATACTTTTATTGTCCCTTGGATAAAAGGCTTCACCTTATCTCTTCCAATCAAGCCTAATCATGTGATTAAGGGTGCTTAATAGATTTGCAACCAATGGGAGATTGACACACATGTACTTGTGTGTAAGATTTCTACTAATGGACACTGATTAACATAATTTGTTGCCTTAAAAGGCCTAATGGGGCCAGCTATATAAATGCCCACTAATTCCTTCATTTAGATTTTATTTTAATGCATAAATTAGATAAATCAAAGGTCTAAAATACCCTTAATCAAGTGGACTAAGTTAAGGCTTGTATTTTATTTCTTTTGAGCTTCTCCTTTAATTGTTTTGGGCCATGTAATAAACATAGTCTAACAATTTTAATATATGTTACCCAAATTATTTATTTAGGGTTTCCATTTCTAATCTTATAAAATTTAATTACTTATACATGTGACTTTAGCTCATAACCTAATTAGGTTTATAAGAAATATGTTTAAAATTATTAGTCACTTGAAATAACAAGATTATCCATTTAAGTTAGTATACATATTAAATACTAACCTTTTCTTATTACCATAACCCTTAGGTTATTTAATTGTCTCACCTAATGCATAATTAGGTTACGAAGCTTTCATTTTTTAATGAAATCTATAAATGTATATATCCATAACTATAATATATATGTTTATTGATCTATGCACCACTTCACATATGTTGTCACATATTAAATCATTGTATAACACAAAGTTTTAAATATCAATAATGTACATACATATATAGTGACTTAAAATTCACGGTTATTAACCCTCAGAGTTTTCAAAAATAGAAAATTAATATTTCTAAATTGCAATTAGGATTCTCGAATTAAATTAAACTTACCCATTCATAAATCAATCTTGTTAATTAGGATTATTTTATCCCAATTTAAATTGATAATTTAGCAATTAAGTCCACAATTTTACATTAGGGTTTTTGACGGAACAATTAGGGTTTAAAACTATGAAATTAGGGTTTACTAATTAATTAAGCTTTACCCTAATTAATATTATAATTAATATCACTTAAGCATTATAATTATCCTTTAAATTCCCGGATTAGGGTTTCTAATTTTTGAATTAGGGTTTCGGATTCCCGAAACTAAAATTAGGGTTTCAGAACCAGTTTTAGGGTTTCTAACTGAACGTTATAGTTCTTAATATATACTTGGGGTTTGACATTGATATAATTTATCTGGTCAACCCTTGACCCTCAACCACATTTTGAACACATACATAACCATATACACATAACATATTCACATATACACTTAATCCTGAATAATTCACCTAAATCCTTCACAGAATTTTGAAATTCTCAAAATTTCTTCTCAAAAATATCAAACGCATATACTTATTTTCTGTCTAGGTTTATCATTTGACCTTAAATCCATCATTTAAGATTTTTTAAAATTTTTCTAAATTCTCGGGTTGTCACAGTGCTCTTCCCGGGGTTATCTCCGATTTTTGCACAGTTGTAGCAGTCTTTTCACAGGGTTATCTCTGAGATTGTCATGTTGTTGACTCTGAATGTCCTCAGGGTTATCTCTGAGGTTCGCTTGACCTCCAGGGGTTGACTTCGGGCTTTATACTTGATCTCCCGGGGTTATCTCTGGGGTTAGAACCGACTTTCTTGGGGTTATCTCCGGGGTTGGAAACTGATTTCTCGGGGTTATCTCCGGGGTTGGAAACTGGATCTCCCGGGGCAATCTTTGGGGTTAAAATTGATGTTGTAGTTCTCCAGGGTTATCTTTGGAGTGTAAAAAGACGCTATTGTCCTCCTGCATAGTTAGTAACAGGAAAACAAAATTTCGAATATCTACAGATGCCCCTCTTTATCATGTTCATGCAATGCAATGGAATGGACGTGATAAAGATTACTAGACACTCGAAATATGACAAGGTATTTCTAATGTTGCATATCGCAATGTAATGAATGTTTATGATGAATGTTAAAATGTTTTCGTAAAGCGTAGTTCGCAAATTGCACATCGCATTTCGCACTTTGCGCTTCGCTTTTCGCATTTGGCCAATCGCACTTCTCAACTCAAAAATTGCATTTCGCATATCGCATTTCGCATATCACCAATCGTAATGAATATTATGATGAATGCTAAAATGTTTTCGCAAATCGCTTTACCTTTACCGATCATTACTGATGCCTATGCTGGTGTTGACTACAACGGTATGGCTTTTTGTTGGTGTCGTCGATGCCTGTTTGATGAAGAGAAATTGAGATATTTTCTACATCTCTACTGGGGATGACGTTCTGAAATCACCGGACCTTCCCGATGTATATGCTGGTAGTTTACAACGGTACCTTGACTACGCTGACATCGCCAAACTATTTTGGTTCCCACTCAAACGGTGGTATCCCTGAACTGTCTTGATGTTACGTTGAATTGATGCCAATGGTTTAGAATACCGTATCTTCCGATACCTTCGCTGAAGTAATATTCCAAGGTTTACTTTGCCAGACTCTGCCTGATGTTAGGCTCACCCTTTTTGAGGTGATTTGGAGTTTCCTTTCATTGATGGGTGCTTATTTCCCATTTCCTTGAGCATTTGATTCGCAACCTGGCTGAACTGATGACCTGAATGCCGCTGACATCCCTGGAGGGTGCGACTCATTCTTTTATTGCCCAACTTTGAACTTTGGTATAGAGGCCTCAACTTGTGAGGACTTAACGCATGCTTGACGGTGTAGATTTTCATTCGCTAGGCCCTTCGTCGTTGGCCTTCTACTTCTAAGTTAAGACCTTTTTTGAGAATTTCCCCTTCTTTCGTAGGGGTACGCTTATGTCGCCATGATTTCTTTCAGGAGTTCTCCCCTTTCTTTTGATGAGAAGCTTGATACTGCCTTAAGCTCCTTCTATTTCTTGGAACTGGACAATGCCCCAGTCCTTTCGTATGTTGATGCCGAGGATTCCTATGAGAAACTCTCTTTGTTGATGAAGTCGTAAGTGAGTAATATCCAAATCGTCAGTGAGATGATATGAGGGAAGCTCTAATGATGATGTACCATGCTGATGGTGATGATTGGCACATTTTGCTCCTTAGGATTGTTGATAAATGCCCCAGTGTTGAGTTGTCGCTATTTTTGAGATTGCCCCAATCTTGTTGTAAGGGCTCTAATATCGAGTTGTCGCCAATTTTGAAATTTCCCCAGCCTTGCTTGTTGTCTGGGATAGTTGCTTTGACAGATGAGCTGATAAGACGCTGAGATCACAAGAGGCTTTTACTTCTGTACCATATGGTGAACTGGTAGTGGATTTGGGCTTTAATGCCCTCAATCATTGTTCCTGACTTGTTCTCGCAATCGGCATTGATGGTTTTCTTTTGATTTGATGAAGACTTATGATTGAGGGTGTTGGCTCTTTGAAGGTCATCGCTACTGGTTTTCTTGGTGTATCGATGTTTCTTCCTTTCTGGGATTTGTGCCAGATTTGATGGAATGACATTAAAGTGTTGTTGAGTCTTCTCAACATGGGTCGCTAACTTGGAGGGTTGTTCTTTGGTGTCTTGGGATTGATGTTAGGGTTTGGATATTTCTTTTAAGGATCCGACCGCACCATTGATGGCTGCCTACGTACTCCTGTATGTGTGGGAGATCGGGTCTGTGTAGTTCCTGCTTTGGCTTGAAAGGTTGAAAATATTTATTGGAGCTTGAGCTTGGTTGAAGCGGTTTTTCAATTTTTGTAGTGGTTAGACCGCACCGTATATAGCTGCCTACGTACTCCCATTGATGAGGGGAGATCAGGTCTGCATAGTTCCAACCTAATAAGATAAATGGTTTGAGAAGTGTTTGTTTTGGGGTTTTTTGGGTTTTTATTTAGTTTGACCGCACCATAAATGGTTGCCTACGTACTCCCATTGATGAAGGGAGATCAGGTCTTTCATAGTTCAGGCACGGCGTGGGAAGGCTCAAGGTTGTATGTGGCAAAAAGGGTGTAGAGATTGTTTTTTGTTTTTTGTTTTTGTTTTTGTTTTGTTTTTGTTTTGTTGTTGTTTTGTTGTTTTGTTTTTTCTTTTTTTTCTTTTTCTTTTTTTGCTTTTTGCTTTTTGTTTTTGTTTTTGTGTTTTTTTTTCTTTGATATTTACATGCATGGAAAATAAAAGGCACACTGCGAAGAAAGTGATATCGTCCAAACATCTCCTGGAACTCGCAACTGTATCCTCTGGATCTACATCTTGTTGGCTTGCTAAGGCATGATAGTCCAGTTGTCAGTGGTTATGCTGCCTTCAGGGCTAGCGATAGAGGTTACCTCATGGTTCTGAATATCTTCACTTATAGCCATAACTTGATCGCTTCCTGATTCAGCACATTCCTTAGGGACACTTGAACTGGACCCATCACACAAAGGTATGAACTCCAGATTCTTCAATGGGATGGCTTCCCCGATAACCTCACCACCTTTTTCTTTATCTTTTCCTGGGCTTGGGAGGATTCGACCATGAAATCTTCCTCGAACTGTTGTTGTATTTCTCGCAAGAAACTTTCCTTTTTGGCTTTTCCTTCCTTGGAAAGGATTAGTATTTCCTCCTCATCATCCAAGGTGATAAAATCAAAAACGTGGTAGATATCTTTGGACCACAAGATGTTTGATGTTGGCAGAGGAATCTCCTTTAGGGATTCCCTTGTTTCCTCTGTCATGCCTTTCATTAGGATCAATCCACCTTGTGTTCTGAAAGAATTATCGCTCATAGACTTCACCTCCTTTGAACTGCCTGTCTCGAAGGGACATCTTAAGCTTTCCTTTTCGCCTTTTTTGGTCAAGGGAAATTCTATCTCCAGCTCTCCATTTTCAATGAGAGATCCTAGATTTTATGTCTCAAAGACCAACATTTCTCAGTCGCATGTCCAAGCGAGTTAGAATGGTATAGACACATCTTGGTGGAATCATAACTCTTTATCTTGGGATTTATAGGAGGCAGCAACTCAATAATCCTTCCTTCACTTATCAGAAGGTGTAGCATTTCTTCATTTGATTTACTCAGAGGGGTAAATTTTCGGGCTCTTGTGGAGGTTGTTTGATCTTTCTTCTTTGAGAAATCGCATTCCCCTAAGCGATTTTTTCGCTGTCGAGATCTTCTAGCAATTTTATCATCCCCTTTTTCTTGTACTTTCAGCCTGCATTGATATTCTTCATTTAGTTGGCTCATCATAGAGAGATATGGGCTTACATTATGGTTAACCTCCTTTTTCTCTTGGCTTTCTGATAGTTGAGTGAAAAACTGCCTCGTTTCCTGATGTTGACGCACTATCAGCTTAGCCAGCAGACTTACTTGATTCTGGATCTTCTCTAATTTTTGCATTACTGGCATACCCTCCTCCGAGTTTTCCGACTCTAGGACATTTGTTTTGTGCCTTCGGGGGTATTCCTCCACCCTTCGTATGTACTTATGATTTGGATACATTTTAGCGCTTCCTGACCCGATCATGTTTACTTCCTCCGTATCATGCTGCAATGGAGGGTTGGTGTTGACATTTTGTAGATCGGGTTGTTGGACCACAATATAGCCACTTTCGATCAGATTTTAAATCTTACCCTGGGTGGTAAGCACATCTCTGGCTCGGATTGTATCTTTTGCTCCCTAGTTCCAGAGCTGGAGCAAGTTCGGTAATTTTCATGTGATCTATTAATATCGCCAAGACATTTTCAAGGGATCGCCTAGTGGAGTGAACACCCAATTTTCCATTCTTTCAAATATTCTTTTTCTATCCTAGCATTGGTTAAATGCAGCCTGTTGTTGAGATGGCAGATTATCTTGCTTTTTCCAAATATGGGACTGTAGTTTGGTCTCCTAGCTTGCCCCTGTACAACAAGGGATACATCTTCATCGCTTTTATCGGGTACCCCCTTGGAATTGCTCGCATACTTTCCAGTCTGTATATGTTTGGCGACTGCTTCCAAGGCAGTGAAGTCTTTAATCTTTCCTGCCTTCAGGCCCATCTCTATCGTTTAGCCGTGTTTGATCATTTCTGAGAATGGCTTTCCTATGCCTGCTAGGATTCTCTCATGGTAAGGCGCCTCTTGAATGTCTATGAAAGTCATCACCATTTTAGTTTCTGTCATTGATGGAATGACTTGCGCTGCTAGATGTCTCCACCTTTCGACATATTCTCGGAAAGACTCAGTACTTTACTTTTTAACTTTAGTCACTTGGTATCGATCTGGTGCCATTTGTGACTGAAAATTGTACTGATTTAGAAATGCATGGGTAAATTCTTCCCAATTATGGATTTTGGCATTGTCAAGTCGGGTATACCAGGCTTTAGCCTCTCCAGTGAGACTCTTTAGAAAAAGTTGCATTCTGAGGCTTTCATCTTCAGCATAAGACCCCAGTTCGCCAATGCACACTTTTAGGTGCGTATAGGGATCACCTGCCCAATTGTATTTTTCAAACTCTGGGATTTTGAATTTGTCAGGATATCGAGCCCCTGGGAATATGCAAAGATTTGAATAGGTGACACTTCCATAGTTTCCAGTCCCATTGGTTGATCGGATGGTTTCCTCCATTCGTTGGACTTTCTTTCTTATATCCCCAGTTTCTCGATCATCCCTGAGTTTTATAATTTCAGGGGTTTTGTTGATTCCTTTATTGGAATGAGGTTTAGGTATCTGGGTTTCCATCTTTTTGCCAATACCTTGACTGCCCCCTCGTGTGAATGACTCTGGTTGAGTAGGCATTGTCTGGCCTCGAGTGTCTTTACTTTGTTCTTTTAGAAAGACAACCAATTCTGCTATCTAATTCCTTAATCTTCAAACTCCTCTCGGGAAACAGGAGTAGGATCAGGCTGGGCACTTGTATCCATGTCTGACGGTGGGATTAGTGCCTTCTTGGACTTTAAACGGGTAACGGGACCGATTGCTTCCCTACAAAAAATTGACGCAGTTTAGTCTTAGGGAATGTATAAATGTTTTACATGCTATGTGATGTATCCATTTTAGGAGTATTTATCCTTCAAAACGGATGTCAGTTGTTTGTATGACAAGATAGCATGTCAGATAAAAAGGGAATGCATGTACACATTCTTTCATATTTTTCCATTACATTGAGATTGACATGGAAATGAAATTACAAGTAATTGTAATTAAAAGTTATTGAAATGGGAAAGTATGAAGAGACTTTCCTTCGCGTTTGGTTTATTAGAGGCTGACCTATCTTAGGCTACTCTCGCGGCTTTTTGGCAAGAAGGTTCCCAAATCATCGCAATTTACTTGACGAGAAGTTAATCCGGCCTTTTAATTGGAGCGAATTTGGGTGGTGTCTTTCCTGAGCCTCGTTGGAATTAGTCTTCATACGAGTCCAGTAATCAAATACATACAAGATAGTCTCCTGGTGGAGGAACCACACAACATACATTCATATACAACGTGTCTCACCATATGGAAATGATGACATGTGCGAAGCACTAATATCACAAGCAGATATGGTGCGAAGCACTAAGTGCAATAAATAAATGCATTCGTACACACTCATTCCAATGTAAATGCAACATCCACACACAAGCATATAATATTTTTGAAAAGTTTGTAGTAGCAGCTTAAGTTCTCTTACTAAAAATCCCCAGCAGAGTCACCTCCTGTCGACGTCGGGATTTTAATTTGTACCTTTTTTGTTCTTGTCTTTTGGTGTTCTCATGTTAGGTGAGATTTGTTTGAAAAAATAAGTTGTGAAAAGGTACGAAATTTATATGTCGACGATTCGACTATAAGAGTCGCCAGTTGGTTTTTTAAATGGTTGTACCAACACAACTGAAAAATGGTTTGCGCATTGACCCAGTGATGTGACACTGCTAAACGAGTCTATGAAACCGAGATTCATTAGGGTCTAGGGACTTGCTTATGCGGAAGGAAGGTGTTAGACACCCCCCGATATCCGTGTTGCCACGATTACCACCACTTTTCAAGAAACTGTTGTATGAATGTGTGTGTGTGGGTCAATGTACAGTTATTTGGAAGTAGTGATATGCCTCGTTTGCACCTATATACAAAGGGTTTGAATTTATATAAAAATTCAGTTTTAACAAAATATAGCAGTGATATTTTGTAAAAAGAGGTTTTTTCAAACCCTTACGCTTAATAGTAATTGAGGCCTTTGATACTTCTATTTTATTAAATGTTCGGCTTGATTGCTTTTATTTTCGAGATGCGAAGCATCTTCGAGAAAATAATATACATAGCAGTACCGAACTCCTTGTAAGCATGAGAGCCATCTAAGGAAATTCAAACACCGTGAATAATTTACAAGCTGCTTACAGCTGAAAATGTCCATCACGGGAACCGAATCTAGATTCAGTAGACTGAATCTGTGATCACATGATTCCTAGGCTCACATGATGTAACAATTTATATGAAAGCTGTAAGCAATTATATATATAAAAACTGTAAATATATATATATATATATATATATATATATATACACACACACACACACACACACACACACACAGACATGATCATCCACCACAAAGCACCTCCATGGGGGATTGGAAATGTAAGTATATAAAAGCGATATATATATATATATATATATATATATATATATATATATATATATATATATATATATATATATATATAGACATGATCAACCACCACGAAGCAGCTCCATGAGGGATCAAAAATGTAAATAAAGCAATAAAGATGATCAACCGCCACGAAGTAAACTCCAGGCGGGACGAAATGTAAAGAAAGTAGTAAAAACGATCAACCGCCACGAAATAAATTCCAGGTGGGACGAAATGTAAAGAAAGCTGTAAAAGGCCACGAAGTAAACTCCAGGCCTGACAGAAAAGTATATATATATATATATATATATATATATATATATATATATATATATATATATATATATATATATATATAGCGACACATCGCCGAAATGATAAATATCGAGCCGGGATCGATATATATCCTGCGCGTTTATCGCTTATATATATATATACACACACACACACACACAAAGGAAAATAAAAGCCACGGACCGAAGTCCGGGCATACATACGCAACACGACTCTTAACGTGAATAACGGTGTGTGAAAAGATGAAGAGAAAGGGTTTAAAGTGTCTAGGCTTACAGTGGACTACCAAAAAAGATTTCAGTGAATTTAAATGGATGAACACTCGGCTCCCACCGGTAAAAATATAGCTATATATAAGCTCACAAGTGTTTAAAATGAGAAAGCACTCAGTTTATACGGTGTACAGAGCAAATTGGACAGGGCTTCCTCGCCTTTTCTCTTCTCAAAATGGCTACCCCAAGCCCTCTATTTATAGAGAGGGGAGCTGCATGTGTACCTACGGCTGCCCGGGTTGCCTCGGGCAATGTGGGTCCTATCATCTCGAAGTACGTGCACTCGAACGACGCGCTGTTCGCTCGAACCTTCATAACTTTCAATCCGAGAGTCTGATGGAAACCTGCCATACCATTATGGAAAGCTCTTTCCAAGAGCTACGCAATGATATAGGATTTACCCTTTTTCGACTTCGAAAAGATGGGTCCATGACCGAAATGGCATTTCTAAGTTTTCGTCAGGTAGTCCGTTGAGCCATTTTGCGTAGTTTGCGCTCGAAAGTTAAGATATGGTTCTTGTGGGACTTGATTTGAAGCAATTTGAGTTGAAATGAGTGTATTTGATTTGAGTTGAGATTGAGTTGGCAAAATGACCATTTTGCCTCTCCCGGGGTTATCTCCGGTTTTTGCACAGTTGTAGCAGTCTTTTCCCATGGTTATCTCTGAGATTGTCATGTTGTTGATTCTGAATGTCCACAGGGTTATCTCTGAGGTTGGCTTGACCTCTCGGGGATGACTCCAGGTATTGTACTTGATCTCCCAGGGTTATCTCCGGGGTTTGAACCAACTTTCCCGGGGTTATCTCCGGGGTTAGAAACTGATTTTCCAGGGTTATCTCCGGGGTTGGAATTGATGTTGTGGTTCTCCAGGGTTATCTCTAGAGTGTGAAAAAGATGCTATTGTCCTCCAGCATAGTTAGTAACATGAAAATGAAATTTTGAGTGTCTACAATCACTTCTCTATTATAGTTACAAATGAAGAGATGAGGATTAATGGTTTAAAGGTTCATTACCTTTGATGATCAAGCTTTCTTTCTTCCTCTTGAATTATCAAAGTCTAGCTCTTACTTCACTCTCAATATATATGCTTAGCTCTAAGATGTTGTGTAAAATGAAAAGCAACAAATGAAAATCCAAGCCTTATATTTATAGAATTTCCAAGGTGAGGGCATTATGGACATAAAGTTATCCCACCTCTTTACTATTCATTTCTTGTTCCCCACAACACTTATCCTTTGCTTGGCCACCAAGTGGCCAGCTATGACTCACCTAAGGGGCCCACATGGGTTGCCCCATGGGTTTTTCTCACCCAGTTACCCATCGGTTTGATCCACGGGTCGAATTCTTAGTTCGGGCTTAAGTTTAATTACTTTGGGCCTAACGTTGGGCTTGTATTATTAATCTTTGGGTCTTAACAAGATTGCACTTGGGCTTGCCCAACTCCTACACAAATCCTACAAGTCCATTGCAATAGGATTAATGCTTATAACGTATAATCCTCGTATTCTTTACGTATGCTAGTTTGTATAATCATTCGTTATATACGCTATACTATCTTTCGTATATACTAGTACGATACTTCGTATCATACTCGTATTCATTGCTTCGTATAATACTTGCTTATTATACGATCATCATTTATTCAATCTTTACTTTCCTTAACCTTCCCAAACTTTACGCAGGTGAAAAACTACGTTTGTCATAACTGAATTATTATTACATAATCCATCCTTCCTTATCATTCTATCGTTACGTATTTCTCAGAAGTTCAAAATTAATTCTCGAGGATAAATGAATAAATAGTGTTTTTCAGAGAATTTCTCGGAAAGATTTTATTTTCGTCTTGGAAATTCAAACACCTAAATTCTACCACGTAACCAGGATACTACGATATTATGATACTTTTAGGTTATAGAACAACCTTGATCTTGCTTACTCAATATAATAACATATATTATAATTTTTATTCATTATTCAATCAAATAAAATTATCTACAAATAATCTGATTTTCTCGGTCATTATAATTGCGACTAATTCGAAACACCACTTTATACCCATGTTCTCTCTGCTAGTCCCAGCTACACTTTTATTACCTGAAAGGAATTGTGAAGCAAAATGGTGAGCACAAATAGCCAGTAAAGAATATCATAACTTAAGATAATTAAATTATCAATAGCCTTCATCAATAATAAATCAGATATTTAGAACATATGGTAGATGATAAAAGTTTTCAACCATAATTGCAGTGGAATCAACAATTCATTAGAAGAGTCAATTAGAACATAATGTCTACTATCTTCTCCAAATTAAAAGTCCATCATCAATATTTTATTCATGTAACACTAATCAACAGTTCTTCGTTGTACCCAAGACAAAGAGAACTTTCACCACCTATTTTTACTTGAAACACAAAGCTCATGGTTATACCAAATCGCAGTTCATGTTTATAATTATGCCATTAAATTCATCTTTGCACTCTAGGCCAAAGATATTCAGCTATAAAGTCAATAATCAGCCGTCCATCTTTGCACTACTGGCCAAAGACATACAACTATAAAACCAATAATCAACAGTCCATCTTTGCACTAAAGTCTAAAGACATAGGACTGTAAAACTAATAATCAACAGTCTATCTTTGTACGTAAATCAAAGATATACAACTGTAAAACTATTAATCAACTATCCATCTTTGCACATAAGCCAAAGATATACAACTGTAAAACTAATAATCAACAATCCATCTTTGCATGTAAGCCAAATATATTCAACTGTAAAACTAATAATCAACAGTCCATCTTTGCACTATGGGCCAAAGATGACTTTCACCATAATATAAGCATGAGGATGATGACAATGATATATATATATATATATATATATATATATATATATATATGAATGAACAGAAATAATCAAATAATAAGATAAAGTAAATGTAAGACCCCAACTTTTTATAAATAAAATTACATTTCCTCTATTCATTATTTTGAAATAGTAAGGGGTTGATTTGATTAATGTGGTTAGTTATGGATAAAATATGCAAATATTTTAAATAAGCAAGTGATTATAAAATACTCATTGTTATCGGAGAATATTCGTTTAGTCATGGAATATTCTTGCTATCGGGAAATATTCGTACGATGGCGCAGTCATTTATGGGCCCCATAGCGGAAAATTGTCGAATGAAAAAAAATGACAAGTATGAGTTTTTTTTATAAATAACGGCGTAGTTGTTACTGTTAACACTATTAGAATATCTGATGGTTAAAGTACAGTAATACGTGTGGTTGCACAGTAATACACTATATTGCACAATATTTTTTAGATTATTGATTCTTATGTAAGAAGGTACTACTCAATAGTTGTTATAGTAATTACTATTCAATATTTTATTTTATTGATTTAATAATTGCTATGCTGATATTTTATATTATTGTTGTTTCAATAATTGTCACTGCACATTATTTCCCATTATCAGATCAATAATTCATATTATTTGAATAATATTATTAGATAGCATTATTGGTAATGTCTAAGGAAATTCTGTCTAGAAAAGGGGTTTGGTCACCTAATTGCGCGCTGGTAAGGAGAAATCCTTATCGGAAAGTCCCTTCTTTCCTAGGAACGACCCGGTTGTCATTATTGTGATTATGCAATATTATTTGTGAATAATTAATTATTGATTTATATGATAAGAAAATATTTATTTTATGTGGATATAAATGAAAGAATCAATGTTGAGGTATTTTATCAGTATTTCGTCGGAATGGAGGTATTAACAATCATCCGTATGTGAATTTTGGTCATTTTCTGTTTGGAATCTGGAAATTTTTTTTTCTACAAAGTTGTAGAGAATTAAATTTCCTATGGAATGGACATAAAATCCATATTTTTCTGATAAAATGGCTATTTATTATGAATTATTGAAGTTTCGAAAATAAATATTTTTTATTAAAAACATGGGTGGGCCCACTTTTGTTTTTTTTGGTGGAAAAATGCTGAAGTTTCAATTATGGTATGCGTGAATGGTAGAGGGTAGAGCCACCAGTAGCAGGTCAGTCTGCCTTGGCGTTCTGACATTTTTCTATAAATAAGGTGCTTAGTTAGAAATGAAAATCACACCAAAATCAGAAGTTTTCTCTCTTTATAATATCGAGCGTATTTTTGTGAGTATTTAGATACTTTGAGAGTTGATAAGCAGTGCAAGTTTTTTTCAGTATTATATCTGATATTTCAGTCAGAAGTACTATTTTTTTTGAGGTAATGGATGTTATTTTCTTTGTAAATGATGTTATTTCGTTCAATATCATTATGTCGAAATATTGGTATGAATATTATTATGAATTTTTTACCTTTTTATGTCGAGGTTACTATTCACGTATACGGCACTATTCATGTATACGGCACTATTCACAAATACAGTACTATTCACGAGTACTATTCACGAAGTATGATTTTTCTTGTGAAATTATTATCTTTTGTGTTGGGATTACTATTCACGTATACGACACTATTCACGTATATGGTACTATTCACAAAAAAAATTTAATTTTCTTTTCTTTGTCCAAGTTGTCTATTATGGTTATTATCTTTGATTGTATCCATGTTTTGATCTTCATTCTTGAATTTTGCTCCATAATTGATTATTATGGAGTATTTCTGAACTTTGATAAACCAAGGTACGAATCCCTAATCTTTGTCCTTTTATCTCACTGGATTCGTTTTCTTTAAGATATTTTTCATCATTCTCAGTCTTAAATAATGATATAAATGAATATCTTTGGCCTGTAGTGCAAAGATGAATGATTACCTGATGAATATCTTTGGCCTGTTGTGCAAAGATGAACAGGTGTTGAGATGAACATGACCAACAGGTGATACAAATGAATATCTTTGGCCCGTAAAGCAACGATGAATATTTAGTTCAAGACGTATGTTAATTGATGTTACATGGATAAAATATTGATGATGGACTTTTAAATCATAGAAGATAGTAGACTTCATTCTCTACTTAACTCTTCTAATGAATTGTTATTTCCGCTGCGAATATTGATCTAAAATTTATTGTCCATTATATTTTATCTGATTTATTGAAAGCTAACGATAATTTGTTCTACATTGTCTTAGTCATAATATTCTTTACTGGGATAGTTGAGCTCACCCTTTTCCTTTTTGTTCCAGTTTTTTCTCAGGAGGCGAGAATATAGCGAGTCGGGGTGTGGAGTGATGTTTCAAGTCAGTTATTTTAGCAGTCCTCACTATTTTGTAAAATAGTGTATCAATAATTATAATGAGGACTTATTTGAGTTTGGATATTATCTAGAAGACAATATATGTATTTAAACTCACAGTATATGTGTTGTCGTATTTTGTACGACAATTGTAATAATAAAGTTGTAGTTGTTTTCTGTACCATGTATTTGACGACTCAAAATGGGTTGTGTGGACCTATTTTGGGGGCGTCACAATAAATCTTAGTGATTTTCAACTTAATTATCCAAAGTCCAAATTGCCAACATGATATTCGAAAAATTGATTAGAATTCTTGATAGAATATAAAGTTCCTGGCTCAAAAATAATAACTTAAGACTGAATGGAAAGATCCATATGAAGATATTAGATGAAGCACAACTATTAAGGATATTCTAATCATTTCAGGACCTTTCACCATTTAATGATAAATTGAATAAACGAATAATAGTATCTTACCATAATATGGAGTATGAAAGAAAATGATAGTCCTTTTACCATAAAAAAATGATACCCTTTACCTTAGCATGTGATTTGATTCTACTTTCTGTGAAATTGATCAACTTAAATAATGTTTGCATTCTTTATCTACACTTGGAATAACCTTACATTCAACAGAAATACTCACAATATTATACTCACAATTTTGTAGTAAAAGAATTTTATATTTTTAGTGTAGTGATAGTGTGTGTTTAGTTGCTCAACCGGTCAACCTATTTATACTAAAAATTGAGGAAACAATTAGCACACACGCTTTAACAAAATAACCAAATGAGCTACATAAAAAAATCGTAGTGGAATTTATGGTCCCATAGAGAAAATTAAATTAACTTGTACATGTTTTAACAAAATTTATTCAATAATAGAGTTGTGGTCCATACTACTTTAAAAAAAATAGAATGTCGACAAGTCCTGCCAAACTTACTTTCGTAAAAAGAAAATAATTGAACAAACATCAGCATATCATACTTATCTTTAATCAACACATTTTATTCATCAATTATTTACACATTTTCAATCTTTCAACAATTATTCACAATTATTAACATAGACTCACAATACTTCCAACTGGTATAATTATATCATATCAAATAATATGAGTTATTGTAGTCGATGGTCGTAAAGAGAATTTGAAAGTAGAGGAGATACCAGTAGTGAGAGACTTCACCGATGTAAGACCCCAACTTTTATAAATAAAGATGAATTTTCTATAAATATCATTTTTGAATATTATGGAGTTAATTTGATATAATGTTATAGTTGTGGGTAATATTTATAAATTTTACAAAGTACGCAAGTTGTTATATAATATTCGATTGGTTGGGAAATATTCATTTTAACAGGGAATATTTGTACAACGGCACAATCATTGGTGGACCCCACAACGGAATTATTGTCGGATTGAGAAAACGACAAAAATATTTTATTAAAAATAACGACGGAAGTTTTACCATTGATACTGTTGAACTACTCGGTAGTAAAAGTACAGTAACACGTGTGGTTGCATAGTAGCACACGGTATTGATTATTAATGCTTATGTGAGAAATCACTCAGTTTGATTCAATTATTGTCAGTTAATAATATGAATTATTTAGCGATAATGAAGTTTTGTTTTATTCGTATTATTAACGTAATAAAACAGAAACATCTTTTTATATAAAACAGAATACTTTATTAAAGTTATTCTATAAATAGAATATATTATATTTTATTTAAAAGATTTTTCTTTAAATATGGACCGTCAGATTAAAGTAATCAATCTGGACCGTTTATGGATTAGTTACTATGCATTCCATTTTTCTATAAATAGCAGCTCATTCCTTCATTATTTCTTACGAATTCACTGAACTCTAGAGAGAGAAACTATAGAGAGAGAGAAGAAAAGTATTCTGCTACTTAACTACTTCCTTATTTCAGTTCTTCTTTAAAAAGGTAAGGGGTGTTATTCTTTCTTATTCATGAAGAGAACTTTTGTTATTCCATTTCTTATTATTCTTTTGGAATAACCTGTATACGCGGTCTACCCTATACTTGGTGACATTCTTCTATTATTCTGTTGGAACATCCTGTCTGTGTGTTTTACACCGGACCTGGTTCCGTTTTTATTATTATTCTGTTAGAACATCCTGCTTGTGTGTTTTACACCGGACCTGGTTCCGTCTTGTTATTATTCTGTTAGAACATCCTGTCTGTGTATTTTACACCGGACCTGGTTCCATTATTTATTATTCTGTCGAAATATCCTGTCTGTGCGTTTACGCCGGACCTGGTTCCATTATTTATTATTCTGTCAGAATATCCTATCTGTGCGTTTACGTCGGACCTGGTTCCATTATTTATTATTCTGTTAGAATAACCTGTCTGTGCGGTCTATCGCATATCGGGTGATTTTTTTTGTTATTCCATTCTTTATTATACTCAGTTGGTTAAGTTTTAACTTCTATACTCCATGGAATTAGTGGAATATCCTTGATAATTGCGGTTCATCCAGTATCTTTTCATGAAAATATTCTTCTAAGCATTCTTGAATTTTACTCTACAAAGCAGTATCATGTTGACAATTTGGACGTTGTTAATTCTTGGATAAATTAATTCTTGAACTTGTTTTATTGAATTCTTATATCATTGTCATCATCCTCATGTTTATAAAATGTTGAAAGTCATCTGTGACCTGTAGTGCATAGATGGACTTGGTATGATTATGACCAAGGATTATTCGGTATAATCATGACCGTAATGTTACAAATGATGTGGTAAAAGTCCTCATTGGCCCGTAGTGCATTGATGGACAGTTGTTGGCATGATCATGACCATTAATGAATACACAAATATTCTTGACTCGTAGTGCATGGATAATTGTGGTCGTGATACTAAAGAATATCCTTGGCCGTAGTGCAGGGGTGATTCGATGATGTGGATTATTTTGTTAAGCCGAGTCCCAGCGATAACAGTGTTGAAAAACCTTTTAAATCATAGAAGATAGTAGATTTTATTCTCTACTTGACTCTTTTAATGGATTGCTTGTTCCGCTGCAGTTAAACTTGATGTTCGTTATATTTTATCAATTTAACACTGTTGAAGGCTAGTGATAATTTATTCTGCATTATCTTAGTCATAATATTTCTTACTGGGCTAGTTGAGCTCACCCTTTCTTTCACTGTTCTCTTCAGAAAATGAGAATATAGCTGGGACGAGTCGGGGAACGGAGTGATGGACCAGATGATAGTATTAGTAGTCCTCACTATTCTGTTAAATAGTGTGACAATAATTGTAATGAGGACTCCTTTTGAGTTTGTATAGTCTCTAGCAGACAATAATTGTAACAACCCGATATTTTCTACATAAATAAATAAAAAATTTTGCGTATAATTTTTTTTATATTAAGGATGAGGATTTGTACAAGATAATGAGTATTTGTATTTATGTGGTAAATAAAAATATATTTATTGCATAAATGTTTACAAGTAAATTTATTTTAGAATTATTGATTATTAAAAAGTATATTCTTATAATAATTAAATTATGGTAGAAATGTTTTATTAATTATTTTTTATGAAAACATGATCATATATTATTTAAAAAATATATGAAGTGATTTTTTTTTGAATAATTATAATAATTATTTTATTATATGAATTTTACTACAAGTTATTAAGTGAATTATTTTACCTTATTTATTAAGGTTAAATATGAAGAATAAATCAGATATAGAATCCAAACCCTAATTTTAGATTATTGTCAAGGTATGAGAATAATAGTATAATATTAATTATATTTTGATTTTTCAGTGCTATACATATGTACTGTATGTATGTGGACTGATAATGATCGGTTATTTATGGTGCAGTATTTAAAAAAACCTAGTTTTATTGTGACAAACCCTAATTTGAAACTCAGTTGTGAGTTTAATATTATTATATAACTGGGTTATATGATGTTGTGATTAATTAGGTAAACCCTAATTGACAAATGGAAATATAAATTTCTAGAAACCCAATTTGATATTTATAAAACCCTAATTGTATTTTGGAAACCTTAATTATTAAAACCCTAAATCCTAATTGCCATTTTGGCATGGTTAACTATGATTAGTGATGCTAAACCCTAATGTTCATATATAATATAATTACTCACATAATCTAATTAACAAATCTTAATTTTCAAATTTTAGAAACTAAAATTATTTTAGTTTTTGTACAAAACCTTGTTGCTAAATCCTAAAAACACTTTGTGTTAAACCTTAGGGTTAAACCCTAAGGGTCAAACCCTAAGGGTTTGGGCAAGATTACAATTATGCCATTAAAATTATAAGCCTAAAGACCATTTTGCCCTTTTGTGCATTAAAGAGGCTAATATGTGTATGTTTTGACAATAGGTTGAGTTGTTAACCAACTCTTACTAACCTAACCACTCTTCACTTTTTTTTTGCCAGCAAACAACTCTAGCTCAGCTAATACATGTATCATATTTGTCTATTTAAGGATTGAATGAGAGAGAAAATGCATTTGTTCACTAAATTTTGTCCAACACTTAACCAATTTTCTCTCTCACTAAAACCAACGATTTTAGCAAGCAAATCGTCCTAAAACAAAGCCCCACGATCAACCATAACATAGCATAAGCACAGAATCATCAATTGATCAAAGAAGGTATAAAACTCTAGCATAATTTTTGTCCATAGATTCTGTGTTAGATGTTAGTTTTTATTGTTAAAATATGTTGGTTGTAGTCCATTTTGACGATCTGGGTTGCTAAATGTTGTATCCATAACATTTAGAAGCTCGGATTTGTGTTTTTTTTTAAAATCTGGAAAATTTGTTCTTGGTGGTCTGATAACAAATGTCAGACCTTATATCTCTGTGATCTGTTACGAATTTTGTGTTTTTAAGCTTTGATCTGGTAGTATGATATAAGATCTTTGATCTGAAACTGGAATCAAAGTCAAATCGTAAGCCAGTAGAAAGTTATTAGTGGTCAAACCACGTTGACCGGCATTGACTGGGCCTTTTCTAGGCAGCCAGAAAGCCAAGAACGACATCTGACAAGATTTTTAACCGGCTAGATCTTTCATGTTTTTGTTGTTTGGTTTCTGTTGTTGTAACAAGTTTGTTGTTTGTTGTTTGTTGTTTGTTGTTTAGGTTGTATATTTAAGCTTACAGAACGTATAAATGAATAACAAGATTCTTGTATTGTATGGTAAAACCATGTAAGAAGATCACGATTTCCGTTTTCTAGGTAACCCAGAAAACGTATGATCGTGATTTCTGACATGGGTTGACCGGTTAATATCTGGCGATTTAGTTGTTGTTATGGTGCGTATATGTGATAGATCTCTTGTCCTACATGTTAGCTACACACTGCAGGTTTTAAAGCACAAAAACATTACAAGATCAATAAGTTGTGGAAGCCCAAAACGAGCCAGTCGAACTGTTCTTCATTTCTGGGTAGCCCAGAAAATGAAGAACAGCTCTGACAGCTTGTTCAAGGCTCCAGATCTCGTTGGTTATGCATGGTTTGATGATGTTGTTTGTTGGAACGTGTAGTCTTGTACTTGTACTGCATTATCTGCTCAACAACATGTCCAGAAACACATCACACACGAACTTAATCTCGGTCAAAGTAGCTAGCCCGGTCTCTGACTTGATTTATGGGTTTTGCTTGAAGAACACCAAGAACACCTATAGCGACGGCTCTGTCGCTATAGGTGGCCTTTAGCGACAGACAGTAGATTATTTTCTGAAAATTAATTAATAAATAGAAAAAAATAGTTTTTAATTATTAAAAATTCAAAATAAATTATTAAAAATTATTTTAAATTCCGAAAATTAGTTTTTAATTATTTTAAATATATTTCATAAATATTTAATATTTTTGAAATATTAAAAGTATTTAATTTATTTAATTATAATATTAAATAAATTATTTAAAAATGATTTTAATATTGGAAAAATCATTAAAAATTATATTATGATATAATATTTTAAGTTATTTTTAATGACTTTTAATATTTTGTGATAAATTTCATTAGTAAATTGATATTAATGGTAATTAATTTATTTACTAAATGAATTAAATAAATTAATTAAAAATAATTTTATTATATTAAAAATCATTTTAAATAACAATAAGGTATTTAAAAATATTTTAAGTTATAAAATATAACTTTTAATATTTAAAGATAAATTTTATTAATTAATTATTATTAATGATATTAAAGTTATTTAATAATTATATTAAATAATTTAGTTTAAAAATGATTTTTATATTATAATAATCATTTTAAATAAAAATAAAGTGTTTAAAAATATTTTAAGTTATAAAATATAACTTTTAATATTTAAAGGATAATTTCATATTAATGATTATTAACTTATTATTAAAAATAGTAAATTTATTTAATAATTATATTAAATAAATAGTTTAAAAATTGTTTTATTAATTTAAAAATTATTTAAAAGGAAATAAATGAATTAAAAATATTTTAAGTTATGAATAATGATTTTTAATATTTTGATAAATATAACATTAATACCTTAATATTAATGGTAATTATTTAGAAATAATTTTAAATATTTGAAAAATCATTTATGGGTAATAATAATACTTTAAAAGTATTTTGAGTTATTATAAATAACTTTAACATTTTAGAAATAATTTCATTAATAGTTTAACATTAATTAAATATTAATGATAATAGAATTGATTAGTATTTAAATCATTTTAATGTGATTCCGAGGTTTGAAAATTCATGATAAATAATATTAAATGTTTAAAAACTATTAGTAGTCATTTAAAAATAGTATGACTGATACTAAGTTACAGAATAGAGTCTTAGACTCGATAATTACCTGATAAAGTTGTCGGTACACCGACATGTTTCAGAAATTGATCTGGACTTAGATAATGTGATTAGGTAAGTGATTATTTGTGATTCAATGGCTGTTAAACCTATGTGCCAATGTGATTAGGGTATGTGCTAACTGCTATAAGCAGTGTTATGTGTTATAGTATATTGTTCTAATCGAACGAATGATCTGATTAATGATAGGTCGCGAGATAAGCGATAAATCTAAATTACAAACTGTAAGCAACGCTTCAGGCAAGTATCTAACTCTTTGCATTTACTTTATGCAACGGACATGCGTAAGATAATATCTGAATTGTTCATTTCAATTGTTCAAATATTTCAACTTTTGTATATACTTATGCAATGATTCTGTATAAGTAAGTTATTAAACTATAATTGTTGTACAAGTTCCTTTATTCTGTTATTATTAATCAAATTATATATCCTGATCGTTAATTTCTAAAATATGGTTATACAAGTGCCCCCACTTGGATAATCATTATATTTTATCACATGTTGATACATACTTATCGGTGTTCAGTATGTATAAGTTGAATTAAAAGTTGTCTAAGCTATTTGATCCAGCTAGACATATATTTAAATTTGTTGTTGAACAAGATAAAACTTTATCCAACTAAATTATTTTGGTATGGATTCAAGACTGGTATGAACATCCCAAATATGGGAAACTTTTATGCGCCTAAGGCAGGAATGCTGGACGAAAATATCGTCATTTAATGTAGTATTGATCAATACATGGCATAACGGGCTGATCACCCCCCGTGCCCGTAAGTAATGACGGTTTACAGATGAAGTTCTGTTTAACCTTTTCGAAAATAAAAAATAATGTTCATAGTTTGTCAACTGATCCTCATTTATAGTCAGTACGTAGTTTCAAAAATTTGAAATTGAAATGATATGTTGTTTATTATCGGTTCAGTTTACTTTACAACTGTTGATTCGTTGTAGAAGTATCGTTCAAAGAAAATATTTAATTCGTTCAGCTAACTGTTATTGTTGCTATTACTTGCTGGGCACTCAAACGCTCATCCTTGCTTAAATTTAAATGTTTTCAGTTAAAGGTGAACCAACCTGGAGGCTCTTCTAAGAACAAAGGGAAAGGGAAGGTTGCTGAATGAATGATAAGGCTATCTTTTGTAATAACTAGACTTTATTAGGGTAATGATGATATATATTAATGAAACGAATGTTTGAAGGTTTCGTACTTAGGATTGAAAACTCTGATAATATGTAAATTAAATTTGATAATCTATATTATTGTTATTATTATTTGTATTATTTCGCTCCTAGAATTGGTATCGTGAAGCACTGAGTTCGGGTTTCAAGTACCTGAATTTGGGGGCGTCACATCATGGTATCAGAGCTATAAGCATAAATTTGCGAAGAGCCCAGAGCCTCTCGCTGGTGACTTCCTTGTGTGGAATGCACCGAAGCCAGACTCTCCGTAGGGGACGCCGAGCCAGTCGATGGTAAGCTGATAGGTACCACTGTGAGGTGCTATAGTTGGAAGCACCATGAAAGTCACATCATGGTATCAGAGCTATAGGGTTAGAAATCTTAGGTGGGATAGACCTCAGGCTATAACCTTAGAACAAAGGAAAACGTTAAAAATATAAATAACTCATATAGAGTTTAAAAATAGATGCTTTGGATAAATTCATCGTCAAACAAACTAAAAGATAACTTATATAAAACCATTATGTGTTATATGTATATTATATACTAATCAAGATAATTTATGTGTGTAGATGTCAGGTGAAAAAGGATTAGGATACCCTCGGATCGTAAAGAAGGAGCCGATATCAAAGCCAATAGCTGAAATAGAGGCTCAGAGTGAAAGCAACCTCGATGAGGTGGTTATTGTGGAAAATGTCGTACCAGATCCGAAAATGGTAGAACTAACCGATAGTGATTCAGACACTGAAGTTGGAGCTGATCAAGCATCAACCGAAGTGCAGAATCTGCGGGACCAGGTTTCATCTTTAGAACAGTTGTGGGAAATAGAAAAGCTGCTAAATAGCCAACTGCGGAAAGCATTAATAGAAACAATGGAAGAACAAGATAAGCTTAAAATCCAAATTGACCAAATTGGAACTAAAAGCAACAAAGCATGCGTAGCTCCGAGCAAGAAGGGGAAAAGAAAGATGAAAGACCGTGAAATAAGAAATCCTGATAACAACGAAAAAATTAATCGAATAGAAAGGTGTGCAAATTGTGACAAGAAACATGAAGGTGTATGCAGAAAAGGGGAATATATTTGCTACAATTGCGGACAGAAGGGACATTTCTCTCCTCATTGTCCCAATCCAACACAATGTGTCTGTTTTAATTGTGGAATAGAAGGTCATCAGGCGAAAAGTTGTCCAAGGAAAAGGTGTAATAAATAGGCAGTATAGGTTCTATTGTGTAGGTGTGTTTAATGTAATATGTGCTTAGTATGTCTGTGTAAGGTTATGTTCTCAACTTTTGTAATGATCAAGTTTGTAAATCCTGACTTTTGTAGTCACAAAGGGATAGCAGTATGTGCTATGTTATGTAAATTACTACGACTTAATGAAAATGAATTTATGTTTGAGTGATGAAACAAGTTTAAAGTATTAAACTTATATGATAAGGTTTAGAATGTAAGTTAAATTTATGATTTTATTTAATTAGATAATGCCGCCAAGATGTCAAACTAGAATCCAAAGGGCAGAAGAATCTGTCAACAACGTCGAGGGACAACCACAACCAGATCCAATGCAACAATTCGCAAACATGGTAGTTCAGGCCATGCAACAAGGAATGCCAGCCGCAGAGAACCAGCAGGACAATCGCTTGGCAAACTTTAAGGACTTTAAAGCTGTAGGACCACCCGAATTTAGAGGTACAACTGACTCTGTAGAAGTCCAAACTTGGGTTAAAGAAATTGAAAAGGCGTTTGTATTAGCTAGGGTAGCTGAGAGGCAAAAGACCACTTTTGCCACCTACATGATGAAGGGTGAGGCAAATTTTTGGTGGGAAGCGAATCAGGCGAGGGCTGGAGCAGGTATAGGTGTAGTTGCTTGGAAAAGATTCAAAACTTTATTTTTCAAAAACTATTTTTCATCTAGTATGCAGGCTAGGATGGAAGTAAAATTTCTTGAATTAAAATAGGAAAATATGACGGTGTCCGAATACGCCGCTAAGTTTAATGACTTGGCTAGGTTTGCTCCACATCAAGTTGATACGGAGGATAGGAAAGCTAGAAGGTTTGAGCTGGGATTGAAACCCTGGCTCTACAACAAGGTGGTAGTGTTGCAAATCCCTACATTTGCAGCACTCATGGAGAAAGCTATTATTGCTGAGGAGGGGAGTGAGGCCATGAGCCTATACAACAAAGAAAGAATGAATAAGGGTAAGGTTGAGGGATCTAGGAAGGTGGAAACAAACAGTGGAAATAGGAGTGAAAAGAGGAAGGGAAACAACTTTGGGGGTATACAGGTGAAGCAAGAGGGTACAAAGAAGAAGCCGCTAGTACAATGTGGGAACTGTGGCAAGAACTATTTGGGGGAATGCCTGAAAGGTAAATTTGTATGTTTTAAGTGTGGGCAGGAGGGCCATATCTCTCCCAACTGCCCCAATTCTAGAACTATTAATGGGTGTTTTCTGTGTGGATCAAAGGAGCATAAGGTGAAGGACTGTCCGAAAAGGAGGACGGAGGCAGAAAGCGGGAACATGGGGAAAAGTGACTGAACTTTGGCAATCACAGGACCAACATCATCTAGCAAGCCGACTAAATCTACTGCAAGGATCTTCAACATGACAGTCCAGGATACGACAAGAGCTGGTACTGGAACTCCAGGTATTATTCGTATGCCTTTTATTTTCTTATACATGATTTTTCTATATATAGTAAATTATTTTATAAAGAAAGTTTGTGGAGGAATTTGAGTTCTTTTAGAAACCCATTTTTTCGTTTAATCAGAAAGACAATCTTTATGTAAATAGTTAAAGATCAGTTCGATCAAAGTTGATCGAGATCTACTTGCAATGATTATGTATGCTATATGCCGTGTATGTATAGGTTTTAAAACGGTGATTCCGAGAACGGAATCTTTATAAGGGAGGGTGAATGTAACAACCCGATATTTTCTACATAAATAAATAAGAAATTTTGCGTATAATTTTTTTTATATTAAGGATGAGGATTTGTACAAGATAATGAGTATATGTATTTATGTGGTAAATAAAAATATATTTATTGCATAAATGTTTACAAGTAAATTTATTTTAGAATTATTGATTATTAAAAAGTATATTCTTATAATAATTAAATTATGGTAGAAATGCTTTATTAATTATTTTTCATGAAAACATGATCATATATTATTTAAATAATATATGAAGTGATTTTTTTTTTGAATAATTATAATAATTATTTTATTATATGAATTTTAGTACAAGTTATTAAGTGAATTATTTTACCTTATTTATTAAGGTTAAATATGAAGAATAAATCAGATATGGAATCCAAACCCTAATTTTGGATTATTGTCAAGGTATGAGAATAATAGTATAATATTAATTATATTTTAATTTTTCAGTGCTATACATATGTACTGTATGTATGTGGACTGATAATGATCGGTTATTTATGGTGCAGTATTTAAAAAAAACTAGTTTTACAGTGATAAACCCTAATTTGAAACTCAATTATGAGTTTAATATTATTATATAACTGGGTTATATGATGTTGTGATTAATTAGGTAAACCCTAATTGACAAATGGAAATATAAATTTCTAGAAACCCTAATTTGATATTTACAAAACCCTAATTGTATTTTGAAAACCTTAATTATTAAAACCCTAAACCCTAATTGCCATATTGGCATGGTTAATTATGATTAGTGATGCTAAACCCTAATGTTCATATATAATACAATTACTCACATAATCTAATTAACAAATCTTAATTTTCAAATTTTAGAAACTAAAATTATTTTAGTTTTTGTACAAAACCTTGTTGCTAAATCCTAAAAATACTTCGTGTTAAACCTTAGGGTTAAACCTTAAGGGTCAAACCCTAAGGGTTTAGGCAAGATTACAATTATGCCATTAAAATTGCAAGCGTAAAGACCATTTTGCCCTTTTGTGCATTAAAGAGGCTAATATGTGTAGGTTTTGACAATAGATTGAGTTGTTAACCAACTCTTACTAACCCTAACCACTCTTGACTTTTTTTTTTGCCAGCAAACAACTCTAGCTCAGCCAATACATGTATCATATTTGTCTATTTAAGGATTGAAGGAGAGAGAAAATGCATTTGTTCACTAAATTTTGTCCAACACTTAACCAATTCTCTCTCTCACTAAAACCAACGATTTTAGCAAGGAAATCAGTTCTAAAACAAAGCCCCACGATCAACCATAACATAGCATAAGCACATAATCATCAATTGACCAAAGAAGGTATAAAACCCTAGCATAATTTCTGTCCATAGATTCTGTGTTAGATGTTAGTTTTTATTGTTAAAATATGTTGGTTGTAGTCCATTTTGACGATCTGGGTTGCTAAATGTTGGATCCATAACATTTAGAAGCTCAGATTTGTATTTTTTTTAAAATCTGGAAAATTTGTTCTTGGTGGTCTGACAACAAATGTCAGACCTTATATCTCTGTGATCTGTTACGAATTTTGTGTTTTTAAGCTTTGATCTGGTAGTATGCTATAAGATCTTTGATCTGAAACTGGAATCAAAGTCAGATCGTAAGCCAGTAGAAAGTTATTAGTGGTCAAACCACGTTGACCGGCATTGACTGGGCCTTTTCTGGGCAGCCAGAAAGCCAAGAACAGCATCTGACAAGATTTTTAACCGACTAGATCTTTCATGTTTTTGTTGTTTGGTTTCTGTTGTTGTAACAAGTTTGTTGTTTGTTGTTTAGGCTGTATATTTAAGCTTACAGAACGTATAAATGAATAACAGGATTCTTGTATTATACGGTCAAACCATGTAAGAAGATCACGATTTCCGTTTTCTAGGTAACCCAGAAAACGTATGATCGTGATTTTTGACATGGGTTGACCGGTTAATATCTAGCGATTTAGTTGTTGTTATGGTGCGCATATGTGATAGATCTCTTGTCCTACATGTTAGCTACACACTGCAGGTTTTAAAGCACAAAAACATTACAAGATCAATAAGTTGTGGAAGCCCAAAACGAGACAGTCGAACTGTTCTTCATTTCTGGGTAGCCCAGAAAATGAAGAACAGCTCTGACAGCTTGTTCAAGGCTCCAGATCTCGTTGGTTATGCATGGTTTGATGATGTTGTTTGTTGGAACGTGTGGTCTTGTACTTGTACTGCATTATCTGCTCAACAACATATCCAGAAACACATCACACACGAACTTAATCTCGGTCAAAGTAGCTAGCCCGGTCTCTGACTTGATTTATGGGTTTTGCTTGAAGAACACCAAGAACACCTATAGCGACGGCTCTGTCGCTATAGGTGGCCTTTAGCGACAGACAGTAGATTATTTTCTGAAAATTAATTAATAAATAGAAAAAAAATAGTTTTTAATTATTAAAAATTCAAAATAAATTATTAAAAATTATTTTAAATTCCGAAAATTAGTTTTTAATTATTTTAAATATATTTCATAAATATTCAATATTTTTGAAATATTAAAAGTATTTAATTTATTTAATTATAATATTAAATAAATTATTTAAAAATGATTTTAATATTGGAAAAATCATTAAAAATTATATTATGATATAAGAAAATATTTTAAGTTATTTTTAATGACTTTTAATATTTTGTGATAAATTTCATTAGTTAATTGATATTAATGGTAATTAATTTATTTACTAAATGAATTAAATAAATTAATTAAACATGATTTTATTATATTAAAAATTATTTTAAATAATAATAAGGTATTTAAAAATATTTTAAGTTATAAAATATAACTTTTAATATTTAAAGATAAATTTTATTAATTAATTATTATTAATGATATTAAAGTTATTTAATAATTATATTAAATAATTTAGTTTAAATATGATTTTTATATTATAATAATCATTTTAAATGAAAATAAAGTGTTTAAAAATATTTTAAGTTATAAAATATAACTTTTAATATTTAAAGGATAATTTCATATTAATGATTATTAACTTATTATTAAAAATAGTAAATTTATTTAATAATTATATTATATAAATAGTTTAAAAATAGTTTTATTAATTTAAAAATCATTTAAAAGGAAATAAATGAATTAAAAATATTTTAAGTTATGAATAATGACTTTTAATATTTTGATAAATAGAACATTAATACCTTAATATTAATGGTAATTATTTAGAAATGATTTTAAATGTTTTAAAAATCATTTAAGGGTAATAATAATACTTTAAAAGTATTTTGAGTTATTATAAATAACTTTAACATTTTAGAAATAATTTCATTAATAGTTTAATACTAATTAAATATTAATGATAATAGAATTGATTAGTATTTAAATCATTTTAATGTGATTGCGAGGTTTAAAAATTCATGATAAATATTATTAAATGTTTAAAAACTATTATAAGTCATTTAAAAATAGTATGACTGATACTGAGTTACAAAATAGAGTCTTAGACTCGATAATTACCCGATAAAGTTGTCGGTACACCGACATGTTTCAGAAATTGATCTGGACTTAGATAATGTGATTAGGTAAGTAATTATTTGTGATTCAATGGCTGTTAAACCTATGTGCCAATGTGATTAGGGTATGTGCTAACTGCTATAAGCAGTGTTATGTGTTATAGTATATTGTTCTAATCGAACGAATGATCTGATTAATGATAGGTCATGAGATAAGCGATAAATCTAAATTACACACTGTAAGCAACGCTTCAGGCAAGTATCTAACTCTTTGCATTTACTTTATGCAACGGACATGCGTAAGATAATATCTGAATTGTTCATTTCAATTGTTCAAATATTTCAACTTTTGTATATACTTATGCAATGATTCTGTATAAGTAAGTTATTAAACTATAATTGTTGTACAAGTTCCTTTATTCTGTTATTATTGATCAAGTTATATATTCTGATCGTTAATTTCTAAAACATGGTTATACAAGTGTCCCCACTTGGATAATCATTATATTTTATCACATGTTGATACATACTTATCGGTGTTCAGTATGTATTAGTTGAATTAAAAGTCGTCTAAGCTATTTGATCCAGCTAGACATATATTTAAAGTTGTTGTTGAACAAGATAAAACTTTATCCAACTAAATTGTTTTGGTATGGATTCAAGACTGGTATGAACATCCCAAATATGGGAAACTTTTATGTGCCTAAGGCAGGAATGCTGGACAAAAATATCGTCCTTTAATGTAGTATTGATCAATACAGGGCATAACGGGCTGATCACCCCCCGTGCCCGTAAGTAATGATGGTTTACAGATGAAGTTCTGTTTAACCTTTTTGAAAATAGAAAATAATGTTCATAGTTTGTCAACTGATCCTCATTTATAGTCAGTACGTAGTTTCAAAAATTTAAAATCGAAATGATATGTTGTTTATTATCGGTTCAGTTTACTTTACAACTGTTGATTTGTTGTAGAAGTATCGTTCAAATAAAATATTTAATTCGTTCAGCTAACTGTTATTGTTGCTATTACTTGTTGGGCACTCAAATGCTCATCCTTGCTTAAATTTAAATATTTTCAGCTAAAGGTGAACAACCTGGAGGTTCTTCTAAGAACAAAGAGAAAGGGAAGGTCGCTGAATGAATGATAAGGCTATCTTTTATAATAACTAGACTTTATTAGGGTAATGATGATATATATTAATGAAATAAATGTTTGAAGGTTTCATACTTGGGATTGAAAACTCTGACAATATGTAAATTAAATTTGATAATCTATATTATTGTTATTATTATTAGTATTATTTCGCTCATAGAAATGGTATCGTGAAGCACTGAGTTATGGTTTTAAGTACATGAATTTAGGGGCGTCACATCATGGTATCAAAGCTATAAGCATGAATTTGCGAAGAGCCCCGAGCCTCTCCCTGGTGACTTCCTTGTGTGGAATGCACCGAAGCCAGACTCTCCGTAGGGGACACCGAGCCAGTCGGTGGCAAGCTGATAGGTACCACTGTGAGGTGCTATGGTTGGAAGCACCATGAAAGTCACATCATGGTATCAGAGCTATAGGGTTAGAAACCTTAGGTGGGATTGACCTCAGGCTATAACCTTAGAACAGAGGGAAACGTTGAAAATATAAATAACTCATATAGAGTTTAAAAATAGATGCTTTGGATAAATTCATCGTCAAAAAAACTAAAAGATAACTTATATAAAACCATTATGTGTTATATATATATATATATATATATATATATATATATATACTAATCAAGATAATTTATGTGTGTAGATGTCAGGTGAAAAAGGATTAGGATACCCTCAGATCGTAAAGAAGGAGCCGATATCAAAGCCAATAGCTGAAATAGAGGCTCAAAGTGAAAGCAACCTCGATGAGGTGGTTATTGTGGAAAATGTCGTACCAGATCCGAAAATGGTAGAACTAACTGATAGTGATTCAGACACTGAAGTTGGAGCTGATCAAGCATCAACCGAAGTGCAGAATCTGCGGGACCAGGTTTCCTCTTTGGAACAGTTGTGGGAAATAAAAAAGCTGCTAAATAGCCAACTGCGGAAAGCATTAATAGAAACAATGGAAGAACAAGATAAGCTTAAAATCCAAATTGACCAAATTGGAACTAAAAGCAACAAAGCATGCGTAGCTCCGAGCAAGAAGGGGAAAAGAAAGATGAAAGACCGTGAAATAAGAAATCCTGATAACAACGAAAAAATTAATCGAATAGAAAGGTGTGCAAATTGTGACAAGAAACATGAAGGTGTATGCAGAAAAGGGGAATATATTTGCTACAATTGCGGACAGAAGGGACATTTCTCTCCTCATTGTCCCAATCCAACACAATGTGTCTGTTTTAATTGTGGAATAGAAGGTCATCAGGCGAAAAGTTGTCCAAGGAAAAGGTGTAATAAATAGGCAGTATAGGTTCTATTGTGTAGGTGTGTTTAATGTAATATGTGCTTAGTATGTCTGTGTAAGGTTATGTTCTCAACTTTTGTAATGATCAAGTTTGTAAATCCTGACTTTTGTAGTCACAAAGGGATAGCAGTATGTGCTATGTTATGTAAATTACTACGACTTAATGAAAATGAATTTATGTTTGAGTGATGAAACAAGTTTAAAGTATTAAACTTATATGATAAGGTTTAGAATGTAAGTTAAATTTATGATTTTATTTAATTAGATAATGCCGCCAAGATGTCAAACTAGAAACGAAAGGGCAGAAGAATCTGTCAACAACGTCGGGGGACAACCACAACCAGATCCAATGCAACAATTCGCAAACATGGTAGCTCAGGCCATACAACAAGGAATGCCAGCCGCAGGGAACCAGCAGGACAATCTCTTGGCAAACTTTAAGGACTTTAAAGCTGTAGGACCGCCCGAATTTAGAGGTACAACTGACCCTGTAAAAGTCCAAACTTGGGTTAAAGAAATTGAAAAGGCGTTTGTATTAGCTAGGGTAGCTGAGGGGCAAAAGACCACTTTTGCCACCTACATGATGAAGGGTGATGCAAATTTTTGGTGGGAAGCGAATCAGGCGAGGGTTGGAGCAGGTATAGGTGTAGTTGCTTGGGAAAGATTCAAAACTTTATTTTTCGAAAACTATTTTTCATCTAGTATGCAGGCTAGGATGGAAGTAAAATTTCTTGAATTAAAATAGGAAAATATGACGGTGTCCGAATACGCCGCTAAGTTTAATGACTTGGCTAGGTTTGCTCCGCATCAAGTTGATACGGAGGCTAGGAAAGCTAGAAGGTTTGAGCTGGGATTGAAACCCTGGCTCTACAACAAGGTGGCAGTGTTGCAAATCCCTACATTTGCAGCACTCATGGAGAAAGCTATTATTGCTGAGGAGGGGAGTGAGGCCATGAGCCTAAACAACAAAGAAAGAAGGAATAAGGGTAAGGTTGAGGGATCTGGTAAGGTGGAAACAAACAGTGGAAATAGGAGTGAAAAGAGGAAGGAAAACAACTTTGGGGGTATACAGGTGAAGCAGGAGGGTACAAAGAAGAAGCCGCTAGTACAATGTGGGAACTGTGGCAAGAACCATTTGGGGGAATGCCTGAAAGGTAAATTTGTATGTTTTAAGTGTGGGCAGGAGGGCCATATCTCTCCCAACTGCCCCAATCCTAGAACTATTAATGGGTGTTTTCTGTGCGGATCAAAAGAGCATAAGGTGAAGGACTTTCACCAGATAGAGAGGTTAAATTTATGATCGATTTGGCACCAGGAACAGTTACAATATCGAAGGCGCCGTACCGAATGGCGCCGGTAGAAATGAAAGAATTTATGGTACAACTACAAGAATTACTGGACAAGAAGTACATTCAACCGAGCGTATCGCCGTGGGGAGCACCGGTGTTATTTGTAAAGAAGAAAGACGGGACGATGCGACTTTGCATCGATTATAGAGAACTGAATAAGGTCATAATTAAGAATAGATATCCATTACCGAGGATCGATGATCTGTTTGATCAATTGAGGGAAGCGAAATACTTTTCTAAGATAGATTTGAGGAGTGATTATCATCAACTAAAGGTGAGACCAGATGATGTACCGAAGACAGCGTTCAGAACACGATATGGTCACTACGAATTTATAGTAATGTCGTTTGGTTTAACGAATGCTCCTGCAGCATTTATGGGACTAATGAATGGTGTGTTCAAGCTGTTTTTGGATAAATTTGTAGTGGTATTTATAGATGATATTTTGGTATATTCGAAAACTAAGGAAAAACATGAAGAGCATTTGAGATTAACGTTGGAAGTGTTGAGAAGGGAGAAGTTGTATGCCAAGTTTTTGAAATGTGAATTCTAGATTGAAAGAGTACAATTTCTTGGACATGTGATCGATAAGGATGAAATTTCGGTGGATCCCTCCAAAGTCGAAGCTGTGATTAACTGGGATCAGCTGAAGACGCCGTTGGAAGTAAGAAGTTTTCTTGGATTGGCAGCTTATTACAGAAGATTCATTCAAGATTTTTCTAAGATTGCAACTCCGTTGACAAATTTGACTAGAAAATCGGTAAAATTTGTTTGGACAGAGAAGTGTGAGGAAAGCTTTCAAGAATTAAAGAAGAGGTTGAGTTCAGCACCTGTGTTATATCTTTCGGATGATACAGGAAATTTTATGGTTTATAGTGATGCGTCGCATAAGGGACTTGGCTGTGTGCTTATGCAGAACGGTAGAGTCATTGCGTATGCGTCACGACAACTGAATGATTATGAGAAGGGGTATCCGACCCACGACTTGGACTTAGATGCAGTGGTTTTTGCTTTAAAAATCTGGAGGTACTATCTTTACGGGGAGAAGTGTGAAATATATACAGACCACAAGAGTCTGAAATATATTTTTACACAGAAAGAATTGAATATGCGCCAAAGAAGGTGGTTGGAGTTAATTAAGGACTACAACTGTGAGATTTTATACCATCCGGGTAAGGCAAATGTCGTTGCCGACGCCTTAAGTAGAAAGGGTCGGGAAAAGTTGATGATGTTGACCGCTCAGGAGGAGGTAATTTCAGAAATAGAGAAACTGGAGTTGGAAGTGAAGTATCCTATGGAAATTGATGAGAAACTATTTCAGATGCAACCTGGTACAACCCTACTAGATAAAGTTAAGGAGGCTCAACTTCAGGACGATGAATATAAAAAGGTAATAATGATGATATCTGAAGGAACCGAACCAAGATTTAAGATGGATAAGGAAGGAATACTAAGATTTGAGAGCAAAATTTGAGAACCGCCAGTACCAGAGATTAAGAAAGATATTTTGAGCGAGGCTCATAGCTCACGATATTCGATTCACCTTGGTAGTACCAAGATGTACCAAGATCTTTGACAACAATTCTGGTGGCCTAATCTGAAATGTGATGTTGCAAAATGTGTTGCCAAGTGTGTAGCGCCCCCAAATCCAGGTATCTTCCAACCCGACAGATGGTGCTATACTGTACAATCATTCATACATTCATTCAATTGAAAGTCTCAAAGAACGAGCATAACTTCTATATATTTAGAGTAATATTTACATTTCCCAGGTTCTATACCCATTACAAAGGTTCTTTGTCATAATATCAGTTACATTACAACATTAGACCTATTCTATTACAAGACAACTTAACAATCTATCTTAGCTTTTCCTTTATTCTTTTTCGATCCTTCAGGATGTTCAGTCTTAGCTGCATTCATATGGTCAAGCAAGAATGAGCATAACTAGCTCAACAAGTATAACAATTCAATAACAACCTGCTTGACACGTATGAATCGTATATCTTCATTAACTGAACAATAGTTATGAAGTACTATTGATAATTCAAAATAGCACTTCATCTTTCTTTTAAAATGTTTTACAATAATAACAATATTTAGTAAAACATTCACTCCGGTCAAAGACCTTGAGTGTTCATTCTTTCTTGGAAAAAGGATAACCCGGAACGAATTCTGTAAGCCCGATATTACTTACAAGCACTTCTAGGTGATCAACCTATTGTACTCTATGTTGATCAACAATACATCCATTAAACGTATGTACGTTTAATCATTTGGCAACCTCACGTGCCTGTCGTTTTACCGACAAAACATTTGTTTAACATTTCAGTCTTTTTTTGAAAACTATATTGAGTAGTTGACAAAAGATAACAACATTTGATAATAGATGAATGAATTACCAAGTCTAGCCAAGGGATTGGCTTTAACGTCAACATACCTTAATTCATGCGAAAGAATACATGAACCTCAAAAACTTGTTCAGATTGAACTGAGACAAGAGCGAGAATACTTGCCTTTAGCGTCTGCTATCGTAATTTAACTTTATGTTTAAGTCTTTCAAGTCTCTACAATACATGATCACACAATGCCTTACATTAGGTCACATATAATCAAGTATGTATATGACTATATCTTACCCTTCTTCTCAATCTAATTGTGTATTAGATTCAGTTATTATTCGTTTCGGTTTATCATTATCATTGCATTTATATTCTACTAAGTTATCTCAACTTTTATACAACATCCTTAAGGTTTAACAAAGTTTAAACAAAGTTACATTACATTCCTTAAGTTGTGTTTACTTTCAAAACAATTAGCTTTCCTTTCTGTGTACTTAGAAACATTCATTACTATCTTTGTTCTGAGACTGGCGCTGCGGCGCGAGTCCTTACTTAATGGGCCGCGCTGCGGCGCCACACTCCAGAAGATTTTCTCACTGTACATGGCGCTGTGGCGCCACAAATTATACTACGCTTCGCGCTGTGGCAAACTCTTGCAGTGTGCTCGGCTACTGTTATGCGCTGCGGCGCGACTCATTTAGCCTAGGGTTGGCGCCGCGGCGCCAACTCAGTGCACTAGAAAACAATTTCAGTTTTTTAAATTTTGTGAACTTTTCGGACGCATAACTTCTTCGTTATAAGTCCGAATTGGCTCATTCAAAAGCCTACAATTCACAAATTACGTAATCTACGCGTTCATGCAATAATTTTATCTATTTGACTTCGTTTGCTAAAAATTCACCTATTGGTTCATTTTTTAACGAAAATGATAAACATTCGTGAACGTTCAACGCTCGTTTCTTCGTTTTAAGTCGGAATCCGGTCATTTTCGAGTACACAACTCTTAAATGCCAAATATGACTTGTCTCCATTGGAAAACAACGGTTCCGAGTTCAAATACAAAATTTGACTTCTATTCCGAGAATTTCACGAATTTGACGATTATCGTCCAATCATGCAATTTTCGGCAAATCTTCATTCTTATGATTTGTTCCACATTACCAATGAATTCCATTCATCATGTGAACATCTCAACCTACTTATTACAACAACTTATTCTAATTGTTGGATTTTAGACTTATTTCTTCATGAGCTTATAACTTGTCAAATTATAAACTTCTTAATATTTCATTGTTCATGACTTATGACAATTATAGTTTCTTAATCATCATACCTTATATGTTCTCAATATATAACTTTTACTTATGTGTTCATGATACATATAATCATACAAGTTCTTTTACATCCACATCACATCTCTTACTAAACTCATTACAAGTTCATAATACTTTCACATAAGTTTATAACTTATGTTACCTTAAATAACTTATCACCAACTTATGTGACTTAAGTTCATTGCTTACTCATTCTTCTTACTTTTTAACATTCATGTTCCTTAATCCAAACTTTTCTTATTAACCTATCATGGTAAAGATAGAAAATAATAGAGAAAAAGTCTTACTTTTGAAGTCTTGGTAAGTAGCTTCTTCTTCTTCTTCTTACTTATGGAAGTAACTTATTTGTAACTTATTCTCTCTAACACTTAAGCACTTTGTAATGTTTGGATTACTTGAACAACTAACAAATGGCTTGCAAGCTTCCTCTATTTATAGAATTTACAAAGCTAGGGTAGTTTAGTCATTAAATCATCCCACCTCCTTAAGCCACCTCCTTACTATTCATTACTTGGCTAGCACAACTCTTATCTTTTGTTTGGCCATTACTACTAAGTCTTGGTCCCCACATTAACTTGGTCACCACATTCAACCATATAAATATGGTTTGCCCCATGGCTCAAACAACTCATGGATTGTAGCTTGGGCTTGGATTAAATAAATCCTTGGGCTTTACATTAATAAACACTAACATATTTATTAACTAATCATTTGGGCCTTAACATTTTATTCACTTGGACTTGTACCAATTGTTAACTATTCTTCCAAATCCATTAACATTACTTAATACATATACATATTGTTTATGTATCATTTTCGTATTCTAATTCATATAGAATTTATATACGATATTTCATTCTTCATATTAACTCGTATAATACTTCGTATTATACTCTTTTCATTACTTTGTACAATACCTAAGTATCATACCATTATTACTTATTTATTACTATTTCGACTTCCTTAACGTTTATAAATTAAGTCCACAAGTGAAATATTACATTTTCAATAATTAGATTTTTATTATATAATCCATCTTACCTTGTTATTCCATCATTATGTATTTCTCAGAAATTCAAAATTATATCCTGAGCAAATCCCGATGAATAGTATTTTTTTTCGAAAAATTTCTCAAAAAACTTTTATTTTCGTCTTGGAAATTCAAATACTTTAATTCATCCACGTAGCTCAAATACTACGACATTCTAACATCACTAGGTTATATAACGACAACCATCTTGATAACACATAGAATAAGATTTTATTATTATTTAATTTAATAAAATCATTTTACAATAAGATCCGAATTTCTTGGTCGTTACATTCTTCTCCCGTTATAAAGATTCTGTCATCAGAATCTCATCTTACTCTAACCAAATAGATGGGAAAATTTTTTCTTCATCTTTTCTTCTAGCTCCCACGTTGCTTCCTCAGCATCGTGGTTCTTTCATAATACCTTTACTGATGGTATTACCTTGTTCCTCAGAACTTGTTCCTTTCTATCAATGATTTGTATCGGCGATTCCTCATATGTTAAGTCCTTCTCGATATGAATCGGCTTATACTCGATTACATGCTTATAGTCCGGCTTATATGGACATAAACCTGATACATGAAACACGTTATGTATACGTTCTAGGTCTGGAGGCAATGCTATCATATAAGCTACCTCTCCCTCCCGTTTTAATACTTCAAAAGGTCCTATAAACCGTGGACTTAACTTTCCTTTCTTTCCAAAACGTATCTTTCCTTTCCAAGGAGATACCTTTAGAAACACATACGAGCCCACCTCAAACTCTCGGCTTAGTCTGTGCGAGTCTGCATACTTCTTCTGTCTGTCCTGAGCTGTGACGAGACGCATCCGAATTAACTTTACCACCTCCGCTGTCTGCTGCACCAATTCTGGTCCTAGCATCCGGCGTTCTCCCACCTCATCCCAACACAATGGTGTTCTGCACTTTCTTCCATACAGAGCTTCATAAGGCGACATACCTATGCTTGCATGATAACTGTTGTTATACGCAAATTCTACTAGTGGTAGATGATCATCCCAACTACCCTTGAAATCCATGATGCAAGATGTAAGACCCCGAATTTTATGAAATAAAAGTATTCAATTTTTCTTATAATTACAATTCAGTAAATGGTTAAATTGATAAAAAGTTAAAGTTATGGGTGAAATGTGAAAATTTTTCAAAATAAACAAGTAGTTATAAAATAATCATTGTTGTCGGAGAATATTCGTTAGTCGTGGAATATTCTTTCTGTCGGGGAATATTCGTACGACGGCGCATCTACTTGTGGGCCCCATAACGAAAAATGGTCGGATGAAGATAACGACAAAAATAAGTTATTTATAAATAACGGCGTAGTTGTTATCGTTAATACTGTTGGAATACCAGGTGGTTAAAACACGGTAATACGCGTTGTTGCACAGTAGCACACGGTATTGCATCAATTATTGATTTTTACGTAAGAAGACATTACTCAATAATTGTTACAGTAATTACTGTTTAGTATTTTATTTTATTGATTCAATAATTGTTGCGTTGATATTTTATATTACTATTATTTTAATAATTATCACTACACAGTATTTTCTATTATCGGAGCAATAATTCATATTATCTGAATAATATTATTAGATAACATTATTGGTAATGTCTAGAAAGTTCTGTCTAAGGAGAGGTTTTGTCATCTAATTGCGCGCCAGTAAGGAGAGATCCTTATTGGAAAGCCCCCTCTTTCTTGGGAACGGCCTGGTTGCCAGTACTGTGATTCTGTAATATTATTTGTGAATACTTAATTATTGATTTATATGATGAGAAAAATATTGATTTTATGTGGATATAGATGGAGAAAATTTTTTAAATGTGACAATTGTTGAAAATTAATATTTTATTTTTTTCTGATAAAATAATTCATTTAAATATATTATTTTAATAATATATTAATGGTGATATTTTTACAATGAATGTGAGATATATGAGTATATGAGGAGGAAGAGTATTTTGTGGAATTAAATGATTAACACATGTTTTGTGTGTCGGTGGACCCCAATAATTGACTGAAATTTGATTATAGCTTGTAAAATCGTCCGTTTATGGATTTCGGTCAATTTCTGTTTGGAATTTGGAAAAAGTTTCTTCTGCAAAGTTGTAGAGAATGGAATTTCCTATAAAAATTCGCAAGATTCTAATTTTCTGATAAAAGGGCTGTTTATTATGAATTATTGAAGTTCCGAAGTTCTGAAATTATTAATTTTTGGAAGTTTTAATTATTTTTATTAAGAAAAACGTTTTTTCTTACTTTTTCTAGAAGGTTAGCATGTGTTTATTGCTGAATTCAAGTATCTAGAGGTGGGCTTGAATATTTTGTAATTATATTATTATTATATTCAATTTTATTCAATTTTCTGCTTTGGTGTTCTAAGCATTTTTCTATAAATAGGGTGCTTAGGTTAGAATTGAAAATCACACCAGAAATTGAAGTTTTCTCTCTATTTCTCTCTCTATATTATCGAGTGTATTCTTGTAAGTATTTTGATATCTTAAGTGTTGCTATACGGTGCAAGTTCGTTCAGCGTTATTCTAGTCAGGAGTACTGCTCTTTTGAGGTAAGGGATAGTAAGTGATGTTATTTTCTTTGTAAATAATATTATTTCTTCAATATCATTATGCCGAAATATTGGTTGGAGTTTTTATCAAATTTGAATTTTTTTTTCATGTCGGGGTTACTATTCATGAGTTACTATTCACGAGTTACTATTCATGAGCTACTATTCATGAGTTACTATTCACGAGTTACTATTCATGTGTTACTATTCACGAGTTACTATTCATGACAAAATTGATTTCTTCTTCTAGCCAAATTATAGTTGATTTATGAATATTACTCTTGAGATTAAATCTATATGTTGATTATATTGTTTTTATTATCATATATAACATTTTTATAACCCTGATGTTGAATTTCTCTTTCACTTGAGTGTAAAGATGGGTAAATTATTGGTATGATCGTGACTGAGGAATGTCTTTGGCCTGTAGTGCAAAGATGAATTGTTAACTGGTATGATCATGACCATTGAATTTATAATTAAATATCTTTAGCTCAAGTGTAAAGATGAATTGCTTAGCATGGCTATAATTATTGGTTATATAAATTCTGAAATGATTATATATTTCTTTGAGATAATAATATATTTGGCTTGTAGTGCAAATATGAGTTGTTGAGGAATATCTTTGGCCCGTAGTGCAAAGATGACATGTTGTTGAATATCTTTGGCCAGTAGTGCAAAGATGAACATGTGTTGAGGTGAACATGACCAACTGGTACAAATGAATATCTTTGGCCCGTAGTGCAAAGATGAAATTATTAGTATGATTATGAACAGGAACTGTGATTTGGTATAACCATGATCTTTGATGTTTCAGGTAAAGACAGGTTATGAAAATTATCTTTGTCCTGGATGAGAAGAGGAATTTAGAACCATAAATATGATTATGAGTTATTCACATGAATGCGGATGGGAACTGTTTATTTATGTTACAGGGATAAAACATTGCTGGTGGATTTTTAACATGGAGAAGATAATAGACTTTATGATATATTTGACTCTTCTAATGGATTGCTCGTTCCGTTGCAACTATGGTTGAAATTTTTTACCATCTACCATATGTTCTAAATTTCTGATTTATTATTGATGAAGGCTATTGATAATTTAATTATCTTTAGTCATGATATTCTTTACTGAGCTAGTTGTGCTCACCCTTTTACTTCACAATTCTTTTCAGGTAATAAGAGTGTAGCTGGGTCGAGCGAGGGTAACAGGAAAATAGAACGGTGGTCTCTAGCTGTGGAGGTTCTCCCGAAGCAGTATAGAAAAGTTCATTTAGTAGTTTTAATTTAGTGAATCTAATAGGGTAAGGTGTACCCAACGTTGGAATGATGTTTTGCCACTATCATACAAGATGTCTAACAACATACAACCTCATGTCATCACAAGACATGGTTGTGTACATCCACTTGCTGAGTATATTTACGAGCACTACCTATATAATCTTGGTGTTTGTTTGAAGTATAATTCACGATTAAAGACAGTGGAGATAATGATATGTCAAGAGAAGACTCACCATTGGAAAGAATATGATAGTAATCTTCTTATTTTTCTTTGGGGTCTATTAGGTCAACCAAGGATAATTCTGTGGACATATGATATCTATCATAACTTGGAAGCATGGCCTCCCATGTACAAAGGTTTCCTTGAGCACTTCCTAAAGATTCTAATTTCTTAAACAGTTTTTGACTATACCTTTATGTAAGGTGTCATTGTGAGGTGTTGTCCACGGTTGGGACATGAGTCACATTTGGTATATATTTGTATCCAAACTCACAGCATATGTGTTGTTATATTTTTCACGACAATTGTTGTAATAAAGTTGTAGTTATTTTCTGTACCATGTATTTGGCGACTCAAAATAGGTTGGATGGAATGGACCTATTTTGGGGTCGTCACACAAGACCTCAACATGTCTTCTAATGTCTGAATTGTTCTCTCGCCCTACCCATCAGTCTGAGGATGATACGTTGTGCTTAACTTCAGCTGTGTTCCCAACTGTTCTTGCAAACTCCTCCAAAAGTTCGATGTAAATAGTGGATCACGGTCAGACACAATCGATACCGGTACTCCATGTCTGGAAATGATTTTCTTAACATAAAGTTTAGCTAATTGGTCTAAGTTATACTTGACCCTGATTGGAAAAAAGTGAGCCGACTTCGTCAACCGGTCCACTATTACCCAAATTGCATTATACCCTTTATTTGTCGTCAGAAGTCCCACCACGAAATCCATCGTAATATGTTCCCACTTCCATTCTGGAATCTCCAATGACTGTAATAAGCCATTGGGTCGTTGATGCCCGGCCTTAACTTTTTGACAAGTCAAGCACCTTCTCACATACTCTGCTATTTCTCTCTTCATGTTTGGCCACCAAAAACTCTGTTGAAGGTCTTGATACATCTTAGTGCTACCAGGATGTATCGAGTACCTCGAACTATGAGCTTCTTGTAACACTTGATCCTTTAATTCCATCTCATTCGGAACCCAAATTCTTCCTTCAAATCTTATTAATCCCTCATTATCAAGACTATACTTAGTATCTTCCTTCTCTGATAACCGCTTCCTCCTTGACTCTGTCTACGATGGAAGGTTGCATTTCCGTCGCAAAGAGTATCTGCTCCGAATCACTCGGCATTTTTACTTCTATTTCCATACTAGCCATCTCTGTTATTAACTCATTTTGAGTCGTCAACATAGATAACTTTTCCCGACCCTTCCGACTTAAGGCGTCAGCAACTATATTGGCTTTTCCAGGGTGATATAGGATTTCATAATCATAATCCTTTATCAATTCTAGCCATCTTCTCTGCCTCATATTCAACTCCTTCTGAGTGAAGATATACTTTAGACTCTTATAGTCCGTATATATCTCACATTTTTCCCCATAAAGATAATGTCTCCATATCTTTAGGGCAAACACTACTGCGACCAGTTCCAGATCATGAGTAGGATAAACTTTCTCATAATCCTTCAACTGCCGTGACGCATACGCAATGACTTTGCCATGTTGCATAAGTACACAACCAAGTCCCCTATGCGAAGCATCACTATACACTACAAAATTTCCTGTGTCATCTGGCAATGACAAAACAGGCGCTTCACTTAATCTTTTCTTCAGTTCTTGAAAACTGTCTTCACATTTATCCGTCCATACGTATTTCACCGTCTTCCTTGTTAAATTAGTCAACGGGGCAGCTATCTTCGAAAAATCTTGGATAAATCTGCGATAGTACCCTGCTAACCCTAGGAAACTCTGCACCTTAGTCGGCGTTTTCGGCTGTTCCAAATTCATCACTGCTTCCACCTTCGCTGGATCTAATGAAATCCCCTCTTGGTCAATGACATTACCTAAAAACTGCACCTTTTCCAGCCAAAATTCACATTTAGTGAATTTCGCATATAACTTCTCTTTCCTTAGTGTCTCCAACACTAATCTTAAGTGTTCAGCATGATTTTCTGGCGTCTTAGAATAGACTAGAATATCATCGATAAACACAACGACGAACTTGTCCAAATATGGTTTGAACACTCTGTTCATCATATCCATAAATGCAGCTGGTGCATTCGTCAACCCAAATGACATCACCAGAAATTCATAATGACCATAACGAGTCCTGAATGTCGTTTTTGGTACATCTTCCTTTCTGACCTTCAACTGATGATACCCCGTCCGCAAATCTATTTTAGAAAAATACTTTGCCCCTTTTAATTGATTAAAGAGATCATAGATTCTGGGCAATGGGTATTTATTCTTTATCGTTAACTTGTTCAACTCCCGATAGTCGATATAAAGTCTCAACAATCCGTCTTTCTTCTTGACAAACAACACTGGTGCCCCCCACGGAGAAATACTTGGTTGAATGTACTTTCTGTCCAATAGTTCATGTAGCTGAACCATTAGTTCTTTCATTTCCACAGGCGCCATACGGTACGGTGCCCTTGAGACTGGTGCCGCTCCTGGCACAACGTCTATCACAAATTTGATCTCCCTATCCGGCAGTAACCCAATAACTCACTTGGAAATACATCCATGAACTCATTTACTATAGGTATTTGTTCCATGGTTGCTCCCACTCTCTGGGTATCCACAACATTGCAAAGGTAACCTACACAACCCTTCCTTAATAATTTTCTAGTTTGTGTCATCGTAAGGCAACACGGACGTCCCGGCAACTTACTACTGTAAAATACTACAGGAGGTTGCTTCAACGTCTTGATGCTCACACACTTCTTTTGGCAATCTATAATTGCTCCATGATTAATTAACCAATCCATTCCGAGATTTACGACGTATTCTCCTAACTTTATCGGTATTAAATCTACCGATAACTTATAACCCCGTACATCTACGCAACAACTTCTATGAATATTTTCAACAGGAATTATCTCCTCATTTGCTACCTTAATGTTCAAAGGTATAGGTAATTTTTCGGGAAATAATTCTAGTCGTCTAGCAAAATCACATGCTATAAACAAACAAGTAGCACCCAAATCAAAAAGCACGTATGCATTTATGTTATTGATCGGAATAATACCTGCAACTACATCCCCTGACGCCACAACATCTTGGACCGTCATATTAAAAGTGTGAGCCATTAATTTACTTGGCTGTGATGGACCACTAATAGCCAACTTACCACTATTAGTTCCCTTATTTCCTTCCGTCCCCTTCTTCGGGCAGTTCTTCGCTATGTGGTCAGTTGATCCACATACAAAACATCCGTGATTTTTCTTCGGATTTGGACAGTTAGGCGAAATGTGCCCTTCCTGTCCACAATTATAACATACTGCCTTTCCTTTGAGACAGACTCCTAAGTGAGTCTTCCCGCAGGTTTTACAGGCCTCCATCCCTCTCTTAGAATCCCCTTGTTTTACTCCAGTACTTCCAGAGTTAAAGCCCTTCCTCTTTTGACCGTTGCCACTTCCACTGGCTCCCTCGGTCTTGATTCCTCCATCAACCTTGCCCTTGTTTTTCTTATCCTTATGGTACTGGCTGAGAGCCTCATTCCCACCTTCGGCAATTATTGCCTTTTCTAATATGATTCCAAAGGAAGTACTTTGGAACACAGAAATTCGGCTATAGATGTAACAACCTGATATTTTCTATAAAAATTAAATCAGAAATTTTGCGTATAATTTTTGTTTTTGAGGATTTGTATAAGATAATGTGTGATGTAATTATGTAATAAATAAAAATATATTTATTACATGAATGTTTACAAATAATTTTATTTTAGAATTATTGATTATTATAAATTATATTCTTTTAATAATTAATTTTATTGCAAAAATATTTTTATTAATTATTTTCTATGAAAACATGATTATTATATAATAATAGATGAAATGATTATAGAATGATTATAATAATTATTTTATTATATGAATTTATTTCGGATTAATTAAGTTATTTATTTTTAACTTAATTATTATGTTACATATAACAGATAAATCAGATATAGAATCCAAACCCTAATTTTAGGTTTAGATCAAGGAATGAGAATATTAATATAATATTATTTTAATTCGGTTCTATGAATATGTACAACATATGTGTACAATGATAATGATTGTCAATTATGATACAGTATTACAAAACTCTAGTATTATTTTAATAAACCCTAATTCGATAGTCAAATAAGACTGTAAGATTTCAAGTAATTACGTTATGTTAAGAATGTCACGTGTTATGTGGTATATGATTTGTATTGTCGGTTTTAACGCTAACTATGGAAAAACCCTAGTTCGTAATTTAAAAACCCTAATACTAGAAACCCTAATTATTTTGAACCCTAAATAATATTTATAAACCCTAATTAATTAGAAACCCTAATTAATTAAGAACCCTAATTACTAAATTTGGAAACCCTAATTTCAAACTCCATTATGAGTTCGAGAATATTTTGTAATTGTATTATTATGATTAATGATAAGTATTATGGAATTTAAAGTTAATTAGAAAAACTCTAATTTTCAAAAACCTTAATGTTTTTTATATATATAAATCCTTACTATTTTTTTCTCTAAATTATAAACCCTAATTTAATTAGGGTAAAACCCTAATCGCTAAATTGGAAAGTGTAATGCTAATTAGTGTCTCTTAAACCTAATTAGCAAAGTGTTAAGTAATTAAAAACCTAATTGATTAAGAAACCCTAATTTCAATTTTTAGAAACTAAAATTTTATTATTTTATTTTATTTTATTTTTTTGTGCAAACCCTAAATTGAAAATTCTAGAAAATTATCTTTAAACCCTAATGGGTTCAAAACCCAAACCCTAAACCCTAAGGGTTTGGTCAAATGTCAAAAATGCCCTTAAAATTCTAAGCCAAAAGATAAAAATGCCCTTTTTGCATTATTTGTAGCTAACTTGTATTGTTAGACAAAAATTTAGTTGGTTGCCAACTTTTGACTTTACTAGCAATTAAAATCCAACAAATCAGCCTATTAAATCAGCAACATGCATTGTATCTATGTATATATAGGATTGGAGAGAGAAAATGTCACATTTAAGCTCATTCATACGCATTCACTCCACCAACTCTCTCTCTCTCTCTCAAGACCCACGAATTATTGTAGTGTATCAGTCCCCAAGACCAGCCCCACGAATAACCACATCAACATCAGAAGCTAGGATCAAGAAATTTTTCAAAGAAGGTATAAACTAACCCTAGAAAATTTGACTTTGATTTGCATGTTAGATGTTATAATTTTGTGTTAAAACATGTTGTTTGTAGTCTATTTAAGTGATCTGGGTTGGTATCATGCAGATCCATAACACCTAAGTGCTCGAAATTAAAATTTTTCAAAATCTGGAAAATGTGATTTTTGTGTCTGACAATCAAATGTCAGACCCCATAGATCTTTGATTATTAAGTATTTTTGTTGTTTAAAAGTTTTTATTTGTAGTCTGGTATAAGATCTCTCATTTGGTTCAAGAATAAAAGTCAGATCATGAACCGATTGCAAGCCTTGATCTGTCAATTAGTTGTTGTTGTTGTTGTAACTAGTTTATAGTCTATTATATGCTCTTTAAAGTCATCTCTTAATATTCCACAAACAATCAACTGATCAAAGGTAGTGGACGGTCAAACCTGACCATCTGATCACGAGTTACTTTTCTGGAAATTTCAGAAACCGGAAGAACACATTCTCTGACAATGTTTGACCAGCTTTGATCTTTCTTGTGTGATGATGATATGATGCTTTGTTGTTCCAAAGTTGTTCTATGACATCTTGGCTATAATTATAAACCTTTAGATCACATTAAAAAGAACCAGGATACAAGATATAAAGATCGAAAGGAGGGTACCTTGACTGTTCTTCATTCCTGGGAAACCCAGAAATTGAAGAACAGTCCTGACAAGGTTTTTAATGGGCCAGAAAACACTGTTATGATGATTTATCGACATAAAACTTGTTAGTGATTATAATATTACATTACTACTACACGTATAAACAATTAGCAAACCCAGAAACATATATATCAGTGATCTATACTTAGTCAAAGTAGGTACTCGGTTAACAGCCTTTGAAGGTTCTGAAATGCTCAAGAACACCTATAGCGACAGTTTCGTCGCTATAGGGCCATTTAACGACAGTTTATTAATAAAATTAATTATTTTTATTAAATAAATCTGAAAATTAGTTTTTAATTAGGAAAAATACAAAATAAATTATTAAAAATTATTTTAAAATCCAAAAATTAGTTTTTAATTATTTTAAATCTATTTCATAAATATTTAATATTTTTAGAATATTAAAAGTATTTAATTTATTTAATTATAATAATAAATAAATTATTTAAAAATAATTTTAATACATGAAAAATCATTTAAAATTATATTATAGTATAAGAAAATAAATTAAGTTATTTTTGATAATTTTTAATATTTTGTGATGAATTTCATTAATTAATTAATATTAATGTTAATTAAAGTTATTTAATAAATGTATTAAATAAATGATAAAAAATAGAATTAATGATTTAAAAATTATATAAAGGTTATAAAAAATATTTTAAGTTATAAAATATAACTTTTGATATTTTGTCATGAAAAATATTAATTATTTAATATTAATGATATTAGATTTATTTAATGCTTATATTAAATAAATTTGTTTAAAAATGATTTTTAATATTAAAAAAAATTATTTTAAATAAAAATAAATAGTTTAATAATATTTTAAGTTATAAAATATAACTTTCTATATTTAAAGGTAAATTTCATTAATTAATTATTATTAATGATATTAAGGTTATTTAATAATTATATTAAATAAATTAGTTTAAAAATGATTTTATTATTATAAAACTCATTTTAAATGAAAATAAAATATTTAAAGATATTTTAAGTTATAAAATATAACTTTTAATATTTAAAGGATAATTTCATTAGTAATTTAATATTAATGATATTAATAATAAATGATATTAAGTTTATTTAATAATAATATTAAATAAATAGCTTTAAAATGGTTTTATTTATTTAAAAATCATTTAAAAAGGATATAAATGAATTAAAAATATTTTAAGTTATGATTAAGGACTTTTAATATTTTGATAAGTAATACATTAATACTTTAATATTAATGATAATTATTTAAAAAATAATTTTAATTCTTTTAAAAATCATTTAAGGGTGATATTAATACTTTAAAATTATTTTGAGTTATTATAAATAACTTTAACCTTTTGGCAATGGTTTCATTAATAGTTTAATATTAATTCAATATTAATGATAATAGAATTGTTTAATATTTAAATCATTTAATAATGATTCCGGTGTTTAAAAATTCATGATAAATTATAATAAATATTTTAAAATTATTATAAGTCATTTAAAAATAATATGCCTGATGCTTACAGTTATTAAACTACAGGATATAGTCTTAGACTAGATAATTACCCGATAAAGCCGTCGGTACACCGACATATTTTAGAAATCGATCTAGATTTAAATAATTTGATTAATTATGTGTTTATTTGTGATTCAATGGTTATGGAACATATGTGACAATGTGATTAGGTTATGTGCTGACTGCAATAAGCAGTGCTATGTGTTATAGTATGTTATTCTAATCGATCATATGATCTTATTACTGATAGGTGTTGTATAACGATAGGACTAAGTTATGAACTGTAAGCAGCGCATCAGGCAAGTATCTTATCTTTTCATTTCCTTTATGCAATGGACATGAGTAAGAAGTTTCAGAATTATATTATTATTATGCTATATTATTAACCCTATTGTGATATATTCTATATCCCCGATCATTGTTTATCAACATGTTAGTATATGGTAATTCAAATATATATTTTGTTCGTTAATTTCTATATATGGTTATACAAGTGTCCCCACTTGGATAATCATTGTATTTAATCACATGTTGGTGTGTATATATATATATATATATAAGCCGTCTAAGCTATTTGATCAGCTAGACATAAATTTCGAAATGTCGTTGAATATGATTAAAAAAAAACTTTTTGTATCCAATCAAATTATTTTGATTCGGATTCCAGTCTAAGTATGAACATCCCGATCACGGGAAAACTTTTATGCGCCCAAGGCGGACAGAGTGAACGATCCTATCGTTCTTGTAATGTAGTATTGATCAATACAGGGCCCATGGGAAGTACAACCTAACGCCCGTAAGTTATAACGGTTTGCAGATGAAGTTCTGCTAAACCTTAGCGAAAACTAAAAATAATGTTCATAGTATATCGACTACCCTATATATATAGTCAATATGTAGTTTCAAAATTTGGAGATAGAATTGTTATGTTGTTATTATTGGTTCAGTTTACTTCACAACTATAAATTCATTTTAGAAGTGATGTACAAAGAAAATATTTAATTCTTTCGGATACTTATATATCTAATTGATATTACTTGCTGGGCACTCAAATGCTCACCCTTGCTTAAATTTAAATATTTTCAACTAGGCATGAACAACTCGAAGGTTCAGACAAGAACACGTGAAAAAGGAAAGCAAACAGAACATGTTTAATGATATCTTTTGTAATAGTTAGACAATACATAGACAATGATATGTATTATATATCATGTAAAGAATTATAGTAAAGGTTGCGTAATTGGGATTAGACTCTGATAAATGTAAGATAAGTTTGATATTTATATTATTGTTATTATTATTAGTATTATTCCGCTCATAGAAATGGTATCGTGAAGAACCGAGTTCGGGTTTCAAGTACCCGAGTTTAGGGTCTTCATAATAGAGCCAGGGTTTCAAGCCCTGCTCGAACCTTATAGCCTTTCTCATTTCAGTGTCCACTTGATGTGGAGCAAATCGTGCCAGTTCATTAAACTTAGCGGGATACTGGGGAACTGTCATATCTCCTTGTTTCAATTCAAGAAACCTCATTTCCATCCTCCCTTGCATACTATTGGGAAAATAGTTCTCGAAGAAAATCTCCTTAAACCTCTCCCACGTTAAATTTCCTATATCGGCCCTAGCCTGGTTTGCCTCCCACCAGAAGTTGGCATCTCCTTTCATCAAATAGGTTGCAAAGGTAACCTTTTGACCCTCCTAAACATTTGCTATTACAAATGCTTTCTCGATTTCTTTTACCCAAGTCTGGGCTGTAAGACCCCAACTTATTGATAAATGAAATTAAATTTCCTCTATTTATTATTTTGAAATAGAAAGGGTTGATTTGATTAATGTGGTTAGTTATGGGTAAAATGCGCAAATATTTCAAATACGTAAGTGGTTATAAAATATTCATTTTTGGTCGGTGAATATTCGTGTGGTCGTGGAATATTCTTTCTGTCGGGAAACATTCGTACGACGACGCAGCTACTTATGGGCCCCATAACGGAAAACGATTGGATAAAGATAACGACAAAAATTGAGTTTTCATAAATAACGGCGTAGTTGTTACCGTTAACACTGTTGGAATACCCGGTGGTTAAAATACAGTAATACGCGTGGTTGCATAGTATTTTTGAATTATTGATTCTTACGAAGGAAGGCACTACTCAATAATTGTTACAGTAGTTACTGTTCAATATTTTATTTTATTGATTCAATAACTGTTGTATTGATATTTTATATTATTATTGTTTCAATAATTATCACTGCACAGTATTTCTCATTATCAGATCAATAATTCATATTATTTGAATAATATTATTAGATAACATTATTGACAATGTCTAAAAAATTCTGTCTAAGGAGAGGTTTGGTCATCTAATTGCGCGCCAGTAAGGAGAAATTCTTATTGGAAAGCTCTCTCTTTCTTGGGAACGGCCTGTTTGTCATAAATGTGATTCTGTAATATTATTTGTGAATAATTAATTATTGATTCATATGATAAGAAAATATTTATTTTATGTGGATATAAATGAGAGATATATTTTTGTGGTTAAAAATGAAGGAGATAATGTTGAGGTTTTTATCAATATTTTTGTCGGAATGGAGGTATTAAAAGTCAAGGTTATTGAGATATTTTGCGGGGATTATAATTTTTAATCCGACCGTTGGATCGTGGTAATTTTTGGATATGTTATACATATATAAGTTGAGTATATATCCACAAATTTTGAACCGTTAAAAATGAACGTATGATTTATTATGAATTTTACGAGATGACTGGTTCAGAAATTGTTGAATTTTCGGAGTTTATCATTTTGGTGAAAAATTCTAGAATTGGTGGGCCCCACTCTTGGTTGGTGAAGAAATGTGCTGAGATTTTTATTCAAATATGGTAGGCTTGAATAGTAGCAGGTAAAGCCATCAGATTGCAGGTTAAGTCTGCTTCGGCGTGCTAACATTTTCTTATAAATAGAGGGCTAAGTTAGAATTGAAAATCACACCAGAAACAAGTTTTCTCTCTTTTTCTCTCTAGATTATTGAGTGTATTTTGTGAGTATTTAGATATTTTGAGGTAAGGGATATTATTTTCTTTTTAAATGATATTATTTTCTTCAATATCATTATGCTGAAATATTGATATGAGTTTTTTTTTATCAAATTTACAACTTTTTTTGTCGGGGTTACTATTCACGTATACGGCACTATTCACGAATACGACACTATTCACCGAAAAATAAAATTTTTCCTTTTTATCCAAGATGTCTATTATGGTTACTATCTTTGATTGTATCCATGTTTTGATCTTTATTTTTCAATTCTGCTTCACAATTGATTATTATGAAGTGTTATTAATCGTGGATAAACTGTTATACGAATCTCTACTATTTGTCCTTTTGTCTCACTGGATTCGTTTTCTTTAAGATATTTTTCATCATCCTCAGTCCTGAATGATGATATTACTGAATATCTTTGGCCTGTAGTGCAAAGATGTATGATTACCTGATGAATATCTTTGTCCTGTAGTGCAAAGATGAACAGGTGTTGAGATGAACATGACCGACTGGTGTTACAAATGAATATCTTTGGCCTGTAGTGCAAAGATGAATATTTGATTCAAGATGTATATTGATTGATGTTACAGGGATAAAATATTGATGATGGACTTTTAAATCTTAGAAGATAGTAGAATTCTTTCTCTACTTGACTCTTCTAATGGTTTGTTGTTTCCGCTGCAGTTGTTGATCTAAAACTTGTTGTCGATTATATTCTATCAGATTTTTTCATGTTGAATACTAATGATAATTTGTTGTATATTATCTTAGTCATAATATTCTTTACTGGGCTAGTTGAGCTCACCCTTTTCCTTTTTGTTCCATTTTTCTTCTCAGGAGGTGAGAACATAGCAGGATCTAGTCGGGGTATGGAGTGATGGTTCTAGAAAGATGTTTTAGCTGTCCTCACTATTTCTGTAAAATAGTGTTTGAATAATTGTAATGAGGACTTACTTGAGTGTGGATATTGTCTAGAAAATAATATTTATATTTAAACTCAAAGTATGTGTTGTCGTATTTTGCACGACAATTGTATTATTGAAGTTGTAGTTTGCTTTTTGTACCTTATATTTGGTGACTCGGAATGGGTGTTGTATACCTATTATGGGGGCATCACAGTTGGTATCAGAGCTTAGGGATATGATCCCTGGATGAGATGTGAGACAAGAACTAGGAGGGGAGAGATGGGAAATTCCTTCGCTAGTATGACCTGGATAAGTTTATTTGGTAATTATTTGGTCGGTCAGATATAGGGATAATATGTGACATGTCAATTAACCCTTGTTTTGTGGCAGTATTTGATAATGGCAACAGAGAACGTTAACAATGGAGTGAATGAGACTGTGGAGACACCTTTAATCACCACCCAGGGGAACGTTCAACAGGAAGGCAATATTCCTCCTCTAAAACAACGTTACCGAGCAAACGATGAATGATAGAATATTTAGGAGCTTTTTACAGTTCATGCAAAATCAGACGAGGGAGACTCGTGTGCAGAATACGGGTGGAAATGATAACAATGCGCGATTTGTCACAGCCAAGCAGTTCAAAGAATTGGGACCACCAGAATTTAAGGGAAAGCCGGATCCGATCATGGCGAAAACGTGGGTCAAGCAAATTACCAAGATATTCGATGTACAGAAGGTTCCATTCGCCACCTTTATGTTCCACGGTAAGGCAGACTACTGGTGGGAGTCTGTGAAGCGTACCCAGCCTGACGCACTCAACATGTCCTGGGAAACGTTTCAGAAACTGTTTAATGACAAGTACTTTCCTGAAAGTATTCGTCATATGAAGGAGGTAGAGTTTATTAGACTGGAACAAAATAACATGACAGTGTCCCAGTACGAGGTGAAGTTTACAGAGTTATCCAGGTTTGCACCTCATTTGGTCGAAAATGAGGAACGAATGACAAGGATGTTTCTAAGAGGTCTAAAACCCGAGATTCGGCAATATCTTATCTCTCATAATTTTTTTTTATATTTAGATGTTGTAAACAGGGCTCAATTAATAGAGAGAGATAATGAGTATGTGCAACCGAGGGACCACAACCAGGGTCATACCGGTGACAGCAGTCATCAGAGCGATGATAACCAACGAGGAGGGAAAAATACGAATAAAGGCGGTAACCACTTGGGTGGTCATCGTGGCCATGATAATAGGAGAGGTGAGTCAAGTGAAAATTTCAGAAAGAGGAGATTCAACAATGACGGGAAGACATCAGCAGCTGCACCAGCACCAACAACAAATTCTAGGGGAGGAGAACGACCGCCAGTTAGATATTACAAATGAGGGAAAGAGGGACATATCAGCCTAAACTGTCCACAACAATCCAAGGTATGTTACAACTGTGGAAAGAAAGGCCACATAGCTCGAGATTGTTCTGTAGTAAAACCAAGTTCAACGGGGATGGTGACTCCAAGGGCTGTCCCGGATAAGTCGAAATCGGCGGTTCCTGGAAGAGCGTTTGTCGTGACTGGCCAAAACGTGAGAAATCCGAGCGAGGTGATCACGGGTAAGCTAATCATAAACTCTTGCGAAGTTTATACCTTATTAGATACAGGTTCTACCCATTCTTTTATCTCTCCTGCTTGTGCTCAACGTTTAAACTTGACTCCGGAGAAATTGGACTTTGACTTATCTGTTGAATCTTGTGCTATCCAAGATTGGGATATGAATCACAATTGAGAGCAACCGAAGTCGGTGACCAAAGTACATAGCTTTTTGGGCTTAACTGGTTACTATCGGAGATTCGTGGAAGGATTTTCTCGAATCGCTACTCCGTTAAATTAGCTGACTCAGAAAGATACAAAATTCGTATGGAGTGAGGAATGCGAGAAGATTTTCCAATAGCTCAAGAGGCGACTCATTCGGAACCTGTTCTGACCATACCATCCTGGAAAAGCGAACGTGATAGCTGACGCGTTGAATAGAAGATTGTACGCGAGTACGAGTGCGATATTGTTGAACACAAAGGCCCATTTTGTATGATTTGCAAAGGATGGAGATAGAGATGAAGGCTCCAAGTACCCACATGATGATATCAAATATACGAGTAAAACCGACTTTAATTGATAAAGTTAAAGCCGCTCAAGCTACGGACATAGAGCTGATGCGTATGAAGAAGAAAGTGCAAGAAGGTGCTATTCCAGAAGCAAGAATCGATGAAGAAGGAATACTTCGAGTCAACTCCAGACTTTGTGTTCCTAACGATTTTGACTTCAAGCATGGGATAATGATGGAGGCACACAACACACCGTTTGCAATCCATCATGGGAGTACCAAAATGTATCACGATCTTCGACATACATTTTGGTGGAGCAATATGAAAAGAGAGATCGCGGAGTTTATCTCGAGGTGTTTAACTTGTCAATATGTAAAGGCGGAGCATCAAGTGCCAAAGGGTCCATTGCAACCACTTGAGATCCCAAAATGGAAGTGGGAACACATTATCATGGATTTCGTTATAGGTCTTCCCAAGGTTTCTCAAGGCATAGATGCGATTTGGGTCATTGTTGATAGATTAACCAAGTCTGCCCACTTCTTGTCTATACGTGAGACGTATTCCCTTGAACGTCTTGCTAGTATGTACGTGAATGAGATTGTGAGATTGCATGGCATGCCAGTATCTATAGTTTCAGATCGTGACCCAAGATTCATTTCACGATTTTGGGTTAGCTTACAGAAAGCTATGGGCACGGATTTACGATTTAGTTCAGCATACCATCCTCAAACGGATGGGCAATCAGAGAGGACTATTCAAACCCTTGAAGATCTATTAAGACTCTATGTTCTAGATTTCAAAGGAAGTTGGGATAAGTACTTGCCACTGGTAGAATTCTCTTACAACAACAGTTATCAGGAAAGTATAGGTATGGCTCCATTTGAAGCCTTATATGGACGAAAGTGTCGTTCTCCAGTATGCTAGGACGAGGTGGGTGAAGCAATATTGTTGAAACCAGAATTGGTAAGCATAACTACAGAGAAGATCCAAACAATTCGACAACGTATACAAACGGCACAGGATCGACAAAAGAGTTATGTAGATCTTCATCGAAAGGATGTATAATTCAATATCGGGGATCATGTATTGTTACGTGTTACACCATGGAAAGGAGTTACAAGATTTAGGAAGAGAGGAAAGCTCAATTCACGATTTGTCGGTCCATTTGAGATTCTTGACCGAATAGGAACTGTGGCCTATAGACTCTCCTTAACGCTAAGTATGTCGCGTGTTCATAACATTTTTTACGTATTGATGTTACGTAAATATGTGGACGACCCGAATCATATTATTGCGTTAGAACCGAACGAGATAGACGAAGATTTAACGTACGAGGAGGTACCTGTTAAGATATTGGATAGGAAAGAACATGTCTTATGCACGAAGGTTATACCACAAGTTAAGGTTTTGTGGAGAAACCATGCTATTGAAGAAATGACTTGGGAGTTAGAATCAGAAATGAAAGCGAGGCATCCTCACCTTTTCGAAACCCCAGGTACGTACGTCAATTTCGAGGACGAAATTTCATAAGGAGGGGAGGTTGTAAGACCCCAACTTATTAATAAATGAAATTAAATTTCCTCTATTTATTATTTTGAAATAGAAAGGGTTGATTTGATTAATGTGGTTAGTTGTGGGTAAAATACGCAAATATTTTAAATAAGCAAGTGGTTATAAAATATTCATTTTTGGTCGGTGAATATTCATGTGGTCGTGGAATATTCTTTCTGTCGAAGAATATTCGTACTGTAAGACCCCGAATTTTATGAAATAAAAGTATTCAATTTTTCTTATAATTACTATTCAGTAAATGGTTAAATTGATAAAAGTTTAAAGTTATGGGTGAAATGTGAAATTTTTTTGAAAATAAGCAAGTGGTTATAAAATAATCATTGTTGTCGGGGAATATTCGTTTGGTCGTGGAATATTCTTTCTGTCGGGGAATATTCGTACGACGGCGCAGCTATTTGTGGGCCCCATAAACGAATAACTGTCGGATGAAGAAAACGACAAATTTGAGTTTTTACAAATAACGGCGTAGTTGTTACCGTTAACACTGTTGGAATACCCGGTGGTTAAAATACAGTAATACGCGTTATTGCACAGTAGCACACGGTATTGCATAGTATTTTTGAAATTATTGATTCTTACATAAGAAGGCACTACTCAATAATTGTTACAGTAATTACTGTTCAATATTTTATTTTATTGATTCAATAATTGCTACGTTGAAATTTTATATTATTGTTGTTCAATAATTGTTGCTGCACAGTATTTTCTATTATCAGATCAATAATTCATATTATTTGAATAGTATTATTAGATAGCATTATTGGCAATGTCTAGAAAGTTCTGTCTAAGGAGAGGTTTGGTCATCTAATTGCGCGCTAGTAAGGAGAAATCCTTATTGGAAAGCCCCCTCTTTCCTGGGAACGACCTGGTTGTCATAAATGTGATTCTGTAATATTATTTGTGAATAATTAATTATTGATTCATATGATAAGGAAATATTTATTTTATGTGGATATAAACGAGGGATATATTTTTGTGGTTAAAAATGATGGAGTTAATGTTGAGATTTTTATCCGTATTTTTGTCGGAATGGAGGTATTAAAAATCAGGGTTTTTGAGATATATTGCGGGGGTTATAATTTTTAATCCGACCGTTGGATCGTGGTAATTTTTGGATATGTTATACATATATAAGTTGAATATATGTCCACAAATTTTGAACCGTTAAAAATGAACGTATGATTTGTTATGAATTTTACGAGATGACTGGTTCAGAAATTGTTGAATTTTCGGAGTTTATCATTTTGGTGGAAAATTCTAGAATTGGTGGGCCCCACTTGTGGTTGGTGAAGAAATGTGCTGAATTATATTTCAAATGTGGTGGGTGGGAATAGTAGCAGGTAAAGCCATCAGGTTGCAGGTCAAACCTACCAAAATTTTCCTATAAATAGAGGGCTAAGTTAGAATTGAAAATCACACCAGAAACATAAGTTTTCTCTCTTTCTCTCTCTAGATTATTGAGTGTATTTTGTGAGTATTTAGATACTCTGTGAGTTTCTATTCATCAGTGCAAGTTTCCTTCAGCCTTATACCGATCAGAAGTACTGCTCTTTTGAGGTAAGGGATTGTAAGGGATAGTAAGGGATAGTAAGGAATTTTAAGGGTTGTTATGTTTTTCAGTTTCGTAATTTTTCTGAACTTTAAAAATTCTGGAAAAATTTGAAATGATATTTTGATGAGTTTTATTGATTGTGTCCAAAAATGGTGATTTTTGGATGTATAGATTGAGAGTTATGAATTTTATGAGAAAAGACTATTTTAAAAGTATCTGCTTATAATTTCTTGTGGTTAACTCCAAAATTGATGAAATTTTTATTGGGAGTACATGTATATGATGGAAGTATACTCTGTTAATTTCAGAATTTTTGGACAAAAGTACAATTTTTGATAAATGTCTAAATATTCGGCTGTTTTGGCCATATGAAAAATAGTAAATGACTTTTAAAAATTCTGAGAAAAATATATGTTCACTATGGGACTATATTATGCTAAATCCCAGAAAAGAAATATTTTTGGAACTGATTTGGTATTTTTCATGAAAATGGTTTAGTTATGAGTAAATGAATTAAATATGTTTTGTGAGAAAGAAAATTGGAAAATAGGATTTTATGGCTTGAGAATCCTATATGAGGTATATGCAGATTTTTGATGAGGGTTTTGGTTATTGGTGATGAAATCTTATGAGTTTGGCATTTTAGATGATTAAATGTATTATTTAGTAAAGTGTAAACAATTAAAATAAATTGTTTATAAGCTTAAGAAAGTTTATTCTTTCAATATCATTATACCGAAATATTGGTGTGTATGTTATATTGTGGAATTTCTACCTTTTTCATGTCGGGGTTACTATTCATGAGTTACTATTCACGAGTTACTATTCATGAGTTACTATTCACGAGTTACTATTCACGAGTTACTATTCACGATAAAATTGGTTTCTTTTTCTAACCAAATTATAGTTGATTTATGAATATTACTCTTGAGATTGAATCTATATGTTGATCATATTGTTTTTATTATCATATATAACATTTTTATAACCCTAATGATGATATTTCTCTTTGACTTGAGTGTAAAGATGGGTAGATTTTTGGTATGATTATGACTATGGGTTCTCTTTGGCCAGTAGTGCAAAGTTGAATTGTTGACTGGTATGATCATGACCATTGAATTTATAATTGAATATCTTTAGCTTAAGTGCAAAGGTGAAATGATCAACATGGTTATAATTATTGTTTATATAAATTCTTAAATGATTATATATTCTTTGAGGTATTGATATATTTGTCATGTAGTGCAAATATGAATTGTTGAGGAATATCTTTGGCCTGTAGTGCAAAGATGAATTGTAGATGAATATCTTTGGCCTGTAGTGCAAAGATGGTCTGTTGATGAATATCTTTGGCCCGTAGTGCAAAGATGACCTGTTGTTGAATATCTTTGGCCAGTAATGCAAAGATAAACTGTTGACGAATATCTTTGGCCTGTAGTGCAAAGATGACTTGTTGATGAATATCTTTGCCCGTAGTGCAAAGATGAAGTTATTAGTATGATTATAAACAGGAACTGTGATTTGGTATAACCATGATATTTGATGTTTCAGGTGATGAAAATTATCTTCGTCCTAGATGAGAAGAGGAATTTAGAACTACAGTTATGATTATGAGTTATTCATATGATTGTGGAAAGGAACTATTGATTGATGTTACAGGGATAAAACATTGTTGGTGGATTTTTAACATGGAGAAGATAATAGACTTTATAGTCTATTTGACTCTTCTAATGGATTGCTCGTTCCGCTGCAACTATGGTTGAAATTTTTATCATTTACCATATGTTCTAAATCTCTGATTTATTATTGATGAAGGCTATTGATAATTTAATTATCTTTAGTCATGATATTCTTTACTGAGCTAGTTGTGCTCACCCTTTTGCTTCACAATTCCTTTCAGGTAATAAGAGTGTAGCTGGGTCGAGCGAGGGTAACGGGAAAATAGAACGGTGGTCTCTAGCTGTGGATGTTCTCCCGAAACAGTATAGAAAAGTTCATTTAGTAGTTATATTTGGTGAATCCAATAGGGTAAGGTGTACCCAACGTTGGAAGGGTGGTTTGCCACTATCATACAAGATGTCTAACGACATACAACCTCGTGTCATCATAAGACAAGGATGTGCTCATCCACTTGCTGAGTATATATACGAGCACTACCTATATAATCTTGGTGTTTGTTTAAAGTATAATTCTCAATTAGAGACAGTGGAGATAATGATAAGTCAAGAGAAGACTCACCATTGGGAAGAATATGATAGTAATCTTCTCGTTTTTCTTTGGGGTCTATTGGGTCAACCAAGGATAATTCTGTGGCCATATGATATCTATCATAACCTAGACGCATGGCCTCCCATGTACGAAGGTTTCCTTGAGCACTTCCCAAAGATTCTAATTTCTAAAACAGTTTTTGACTATACCTTTATGTAAGGTACCTTTGTGAGGTGCTGATACATGATGATGTCCAATGTCACATTTGGTATATATTTGTATCCAAACTCACAGCATATGTGTTGTTGTATTTTGCACGACAATTGTTGTAATAAAGTTGTAGTTATTTTCTGTACCATGTATTTGACGACTCAGAATGGGTTGGGTGGAATGAACCTATTTTGGGGTCGTTACATTTGGTATCAGAGCTTAGGGATATGATCTCTGGCGGAGATCGGGGAATATAACTAGGAGGGGAGAGATGAGTAAATCCTTCGCTAGTGTGTCCTACCTAAGCTTATTTGTTGGTCAGTCATAATATCGGGATATTATGTGATATGTTAATTTGTTAAATTAACCCTTGTTTTGAAGCTGTATTCTAGAATGATATTTGAAATACAGGAGATGAGCAATGGAGAAATTATGATGGCAGGGAAGATGGAATCTAAAATGAAAGGAAGGTATTCTCAATTTATGAAATACCAGGTACGTAAATTTCAAGGACGAAATTTTATAAGGAGGGGAGATTGTAAGACCCCGAATTTTATGAAATAAAAGTATTCAATTTTTCTTATAATTACTATTCAGTAAATGGTTAAATTGATAAAAGTTTAAAGTTATGGGTGAAATGTGAAATTTTTTGAAAATAAGCAAGTGGTTATAAAATAATCATTGTTGTCGGGGAATATTCGTTTGGTCGTGGAATATTCTTTCTGTCGGGGAATATTCGTACGACGGCGCAGCTATTTGTGGGCCCCATAACGAATAACTGTCGGATGAAGAAAACGACAAATTTGAGTTTTTACAAATAACGGCGTAGTTGTTACCGTTAACACTGTTGGAATACCCGGCGGTTAAAATACAGTAATACGCGTTATTGCACAGTAGCACACGGTATTGCATAGTATTTTTGAAATTATTGATTCTTACATACTACTCAATAATTGTTACAGTAATTACTGTTCAATATTTTATTTTATTGATTCAATAATTGCTACGTTGAAATTTTATATTATTGTTGTTCAATAATTGTTGCTGCACAGTATTTTCTATTATCAGATCAATAATTCATATTATTTGAATAGTATTATTAGATAGCATTATTGGCAATGTCTAGAAAGTTCTGTCTAAGGAGAGGTTTGGTCATCTAATTGCGCGCTAGTAAGGAGAAATCCTTATTGGAAAGCCCCCTCTTTCCTGGGAACGACCTGGTTGTCATAAATGTGATTCTGTAATATTATTTGTGAATAATTAATTATTGATTCATATGATAAGGAAATATTTATTTTATGTGGATATAAACGAGGGATATATTTTTGTGGTTAAAAATGATGGAGTTAATGTTGAGATTTTTATCCGTATTTTTGTCGGAATGGAGGTATTAAAAATCAGGGTTTTTGAGATATATTGCGGGGGTTATAATTTTTAATCCGACCGTTGGATCGTGGTAATTTTTGGATATGTTATACATATATAAGTTGAATATATGTCCACAAATTTTGAACCGTTAAAAATGAACGTATGATTTGTTATGAATTTTACGAGATGACTGGTTCAGAAATTGTTGAATTTTCGGAGTTTATCATTTTGGTGGAAAATTCTAGAATTGGTGGGCCCCACTTGTGGTTGGTGAAGAAATGTGCTGAATTATATTTCAAATGTGGTGGGTGGGAATAGTAGCAGGTAAAGCCATCAGGTTGCAGGTCAAACCTACCAAAATTTTCCTATAAATAGAGGGCTAAGTTAGAATTGAAAATCACACCAGAAACATAAGTTTTCTCTCTTTCTCTCTCTAGATTATTGAGTGTATTTTGTGAGTATTTAGATACTCTGTGAGTTTCTATTCATCAGTGCAAGTTTCCTTCAGCCTTATACCGATCAGAAGTACTGCTCTTTTGAGGTAAGGGATTGTAAGGGATAGTAAGGGATAGTAAGGAATTTTAAGGGTTGTTATGTTTTTCAGTTTCGTAATTTTTCTGAACTTTAAAAATTCTGGAAAAATTTGAAATGATATTTTGATGAGTTTTATTGATTGTGTCCAAAAATAGTGATTTTTGGATGTATAGATTGAGAGTTATGAATTTTATGAGAAAAGACTATTTTAAAAGTATCTGCTTATAATTTCTTGTGGTTAACTCCAAAATTGATGAAATTTTTATTGGGAGTACATGTATATGATGGAAGTATACTCTGTTAATTTCAGAATTTTTGGACAAAAGTACAATTTTTGATAAATGTCTAAATATTCGGCTGTTTTGGCCATATGAAAAATAGTAAATGAATTTTAAAAATTCTGAGAAAAATATATGTTCACTATGGGACTATATTATGCTAAATCCCAGAAAAGAAATATTTTTGGAACTGATTTGGTATTTTTCATGAAAATGGTTTAGTTATGAGTAAATGAATTAAATATGTTTTGTGAGGAAAGAAGATTGGAAAATAGGATTTTATGGCTTGAGAATCCTATATGAGGTATATGCAGATTTTTGATGAGGATTTTTGGTTATTGGTGATGAAATCTTATGAGTTTGGCATTTTAGATTGATTAAATGTATTATTTAGTAAAGTGTAAACAATTAAAATAAATTGTTTATAAGCTTAAGAAAGTTTATTCTTTCAATATCATTATATCGAAATATTGGTGTGTATTTATTGTGGAATTTCTACCTTTTTCATGTCGGGGTTACTATTCATGAGTTACTATTCACGAGTTACTATTCATGAGTTACTATTCACGAGTTACTATTCATGAGTTACTATTCACGAGTTACTATTCACGATAAAATTGGTTTCTTTTTCTAACCAAATTATAGTTGATTTATGAATATTACTCTTGAGATTGAATCTATATGTTGATCATATTGTTTTTATTATCATATATAACATTTTTATAACCCTAATGATGATATTTCTCTTTGACTTGAGTGTAAAGATGGGTAGATTTTTGGTATGATTATGACTATGGGTTCTCTTTGGCCAGTAGTGCAAAGTTGAATTGTTGACTGGTATGATCATGACCATTGAATTTATAATTGAATATCTTTAGCTTAAGTGCAAAGGTGAAATGATCAACATGGTTATAATTATTGTTTATATAAATTCTTAAATGATTATATATTCTTTGAGGTATTAATATATTTGGCATGTAGTGCAAATATGAATTGTTGAGGAATATCTTTGGCCTGTAGTGCAAAGATGAATTGTAGATGAATATCTTTGGCCTGTAGTGCAAAGATGGTCTGTTGATGAATATCTTTGGCCCGTAGTGCAAAGATGACCTGTTGTTGAATATCTTTGGCCAGTAATGCAAAGATAAACTGTTGACGAATATCTTTGGCCTGTAGTGCAAAGATGACTTGTTGATGAATATCTTTGCCCCGTAGTGCAAAGATGAAGTTATTAGTATGATTATAAACAGGAACTGTGATTTGGTATAACCATGATATTTGATGTTTCAGGTGATGAAAATTATCTTCGTCCTAGATGAGAAGAGGAATTTAGAACTACAGTTATGATTATGAGTTATTCATATGATTGTGGAAAGGAACTATTGATTGATGTTACAGGGATAAAACATTGTTGGTGGATTTTTAACATGGAGAAGATAATAGACTTTATAGTCTATTTGACTCTTCTAATGGATTGCTCGTTCCGCTGCAACTATGGTTGAAATTTTTATCATTTACCATATGTTCTAAATCTCTGATTTATTATTGATGAAGGCTATTGATAATTTAATTATCTTTAGTCATGATATTCTTTACTGAGCTAGTTGTGCTCACCCTTTTGCTTCACAATTCCTTTCAGGTAATAAGAGTGTAGCTGGGTCGAGCGAGGGTAACGGGAAAATAGAATGGTGGTCTCTAGCTGTGGATGTTCTCCCGAAACAGTATAGAAAAGTTCATTTAGTAGTTATATTTGGTGAATCCAATAGGGTAAGGTGTACCCAACGTTGGAAGGGTGGTTTGCCACTATCATACAAGATGTCTAACGACATACAACCTCGTGTCATCATAAGACAAGGATGTGCTCATCCACTTGCTGAGTATATATACGAGCACTACCTATATAATCTTGGTGTTTGTTTAAAGTATAATTCTCAGTTAGATACAGTGGAGATAATGATAAGTCAAGAGAAGACTCACCATTGGGAAGAATATGATAGTAATCTTCTCGTTTTTCTTTGGGGTCTATTGGGTCAACCAAGGATAATTCTGTGGCCATATGATATCTATCATAACCTAGACGCATGGCCTCCCATGTACGAAGGTTTCCTTGAGCACTTCCCAAAGATTCTAGTTTCTAAAACAGTTTTTGACTGTACCTTTATGTAAGGTACCTTTGTGAGGTGCTGATACATGATGATGTCCAATGTCACATTTGGTATATATTTGTATCCAAACTCACAGCATATGTGTTGTTGTATTTTGCACGACAATTGTTGTAATAAAGTTGTAGTTATTTTCTGTACCATGTATTTGACGACTCAGAATGGGTTGGGTGGAATGAACCTATTTTGGGGTCGTTACACGTACGACAGCGCAGCTATTTGTGGGCCCCATAACGGAAAATGATTGGATGAAGATAACGATAAAAATTGAGTTTTCATAAATAACGGCGTAGTTGTTACCGTTAATACTGTTGAAATACCCAGTGGTTAAAATATAGTAATACACGTGGTTGCATAGTATTTTTGAATTATTGATTCTTACGAAGGAAGACACTACTCAATAATTATTACAGTAGTTACTGTTCAATATTTTATTTTATTGATTCAATAACTGCTGCATTGATATTTTATATTATTGTTGTTTCAATAATTGTCACTACACAGTATTTCCCATTATTAGATCAATAATTCATATTATTTGAATAATATTATTAGATAATATTATTGACAATGTCTAGAAAGTTCTGTCTAAGGAGAGGTTTGGTCATCTAATTACGCGCCAGTAAGGAGAAATTCTTATTGGAAAGCCCCCTCTTTCTTGGGAACGGCCTGGTTGTCATAAATGTGATTCTGTAATATTATTTGTGAATAATTAATTATTGATTCATATGATAAGGAAATATTTATTTTATGTGGATATAAATGAGGGATATATTTTTGTGGTTAAAAATGAAGGAGATAATGTTGAGGTTTTTATCAGTATTTTTGTCGGAATGGAGGTATTAAAAATCAAGGTTTTTGAGATATTTTGCGGGGGTTATAATTTTTAATTCGACCGTTGGATCGTGGTAATTTTTGGATATGTTATACATATATAAGTTGAGTATATGTCCATAAATTTTGAACCGTTAAAAATGAACGTATGATTTATTATGAATTTTACGAGATTACTGGTTCAGAAATTGTTGAATTTTCGGAGTTTATCATTTTGCTGAAAAATTCTAGAATTGGTGGGCCCCACTCTTGGTTGGTGAAGAAATGTGCTGAGATTTTTATTCAAATGTGGTAGGCTTGAATAGTAGCAGGTAAAGCCATCAGGTTGCAGGTTAAGTCTGCTTCGGCGTGCTAACATTTTTCTATAAATAGAGAACTAAGTTAGAATTAAAAATCACACCAGAAACAAGTTTTCTCTCTTTCTCTCTCTAGATTATTGAGTGTATTTTATGAGTATTTAGATACTTTGAGAGTTTCTATTCATCAGAGCAAGTTTCTTTCAGCCTTATACCGGTATTCTGACCAGAAGTACTGATATTTTGAGGTAAGGGATATTATTTTCTTTTTAAATGATATTATTTTCTTCAATATCATTATGCTGAAATATTGATATGAGTTTTTTTTATCAAATTTACAACTTTTTGTGTCGGGATTACTATTCACGTATACGACACTATTCACGAAAACGATACTATTCACCGAAAAATAAAATTTTTCCTTTTTATCCAAGATGTCTATTATGGTTACTATCTTTGATTGTATCCATGTTTGATCTTTATTTTTGAATTCTGCTTCACAATTGATTATTATGAAGTGTTATTGATCTTGGATAAACTGTTATACGAATCTCTACTATTTGTCCTTCTGTCTCACTGGATTTGTTTTCTTTAAGATATTTTTTATCATCCTCAGTCCTGAATGATGATATTACTGAATATCTTTGGCCTGTAGTGCAAAAATGTATGATTACCTGATGAATATCTTTGGGCTGTAGTGCAAAGATGAACAGGTGTTGAGATGAACATGACCGACTGGTGTTACAAATGAATATCTTTGGCCTGTAGTGCAAAGAAGAATATTTGATTCAAGATGTATATTGATTGATGTTACAGGGATAAAATATTGATGATGGACTTTTAAATCTTAGAAGATAGTAGAATTCTTTCTCTACTTGACTCTTCTAATGGTTTGTTGTTTCCGCTGCAGTTGTTGATCTAAAACTTGTTGTCGATTATATTCTATCAGATTTTTTCATGTTGAATACTAATGATAATTTGTTGTATATTATCTTAGTCATAATATTCTTTACTGGGCTAGTTGAGCTCACCCTTTTCCTTTTTGTTCCATTTTTCTTCTCAGGAGGTGAGAACATAGCAGGATCTAGTCGGGGTATGGAGTGATGGTTCTAGAAAGATGTTTTAGCTGTCCTCACTATTTCTGTAAAATAGTGTTTGAATAATTGTAATGAGGACTTACTTGAGTGTGGATATTGTCTAGAAGACAATATTTATATTTAAACTCACAGTATGTGTTGTCGTATTTTGCACGACAATTATATTATTGAAGTTGTAGTTTGCTTTTTGTACCATGTATTTGGTGACTTAGAATGGGTGTCGTATACCTATTTTGGGGGCGTCACATGGGCTTCTATAGGGTCCGTAGTTCCTTTGAACTCCGGCGGACCTACACTTTTAAAATCCTTAAAAGTAGTAGCTCGCACTACTCCCGGAATCACAGGTACATTAGCCCCCGTTCTATTAAATGAAGTCGTTAAAAGATTAACGAACTCCTGCATTGGATTAATTGGACCACCCTCCGGTTGGTTAACATTTGTGCCTTGATTTCGTTGTCTCCTTCTTGGCGGCATTTTGTTGTTAAGAAAACAATACATCATTATTACTTTATTCTTGTTGGTTTGTTATTATTTATAATAAAACAATAACTCATACTCAGTACTCAATATATTCCATAAAAAGACTTATATTGATTCATAACTTGTAGTATAACACTACATTGTTTACATTACTCAGCCTTAGCTGATTACATTACCATCCCGCAATTACTTTCCAAAAATTGGGATTTTACAAAAGACTACCCTTTGTTATACCAAAAGAGGGTTTTACGTCACTACTAGATACATAATATTTACATATCTAAGCTACTCTAGCTATTGCTAGGTTACATATGCCTTAGGGCATTTTCAAAATCTTTGCTGGCCAGACCGGCAATAACATCTCTACTGATAGTATGTCGGGTCTGTCCTGCTTCTAGCGGATACCCAGCTACCTGCTGCTAGAAATCCACATGAGAACTCCTATATATATAGGACATCCTCTCCAACTTCTGCTATTTAGTCTTTAGCTCCTGCTTGAGCTCAAAGACTTCACATTTCAGCTCTCGGACCTTGTCCTTAGCTAGAATTCTATCATCGTGCTCCTCTTCCCACATTCCCTCCATGCTAGTCTTGTCCTCACGGACAGCTTGGAGTTCCTCTTTCAACTCCTTAACCTCTTAGCAGTAATGGATATTTCTATCCAATACTGATATAAACAATGCCTTCACTGATTCCCCCGTTGACAATTCCTCTATAGGTGGAACCTGATCAAAGGACATCACGTCCACCTCCTCCTCTAGCATGCCATCAAATATAGACATGTAGTCTAAATCGTCTGAGTCTCCAGACTCGATTGTCACCACCTCTGGTTCTACGGCTACAGGATTTGGTAGTATCTCTACCCAATTAACCGAATCCTCGCTCACTACCTGTATGTCTCTATACATATCATTTTCTCCTGACATCTACAATAAAATAATATAGTTTGATTAGTACACGTTAGTAAAATAATAGAAACACCTAACATAATATAATGCATTTTTATAGGGTTACTTTCCATCTTTTACTTCTTTATTCTTTCTTAAGGTTATGTCTTAAGGTTCTATTTTCCCCCTTAAGTTTTATAACCTAGGCTTTGATACCAACTTGTAGCACCCCCAAATCCGGGTATCTTCCAACCCGACAGATGGTGCTATACTGTACAATCATTCATACATTCATTCAATTGAAAGTCTCAAAGAACGAGCATAACTTCTATATATTTAGAGTAATATTTACATTTCCCAGGTTCTATACCCATTACAAAGGTTCTTTATCATAATATCAGTTACATTACAACATTAGACCTATTCTATTACAAAACAGCTTAACAATCTGCCTTAGCTTTTCCTTTATTCTTTTTCGATCCTTCAGGACGTTCAGTCTTAGCTGCATTCATATGGTTCAAGCAAGAATGAGCATAACTAGCTCAGCAAGTATAACAATTCAATAACAACCTGCTTGACACGTATGAATCGTATATCTTCAATAACTAAATAATAGTTATGAAGTACTATTGATAATTCAAAATAGCACTACATCCATTAAACGTATGTACGTTTAATCATTTGGCAACCTCACGTGCCTGTCGTTTTACCGGCAAAACATTTGTTTAACATTTCAGTCTTCTTTTGAAAACCATATTGAGTAGTTGACAAAAGACAACAACATTTGATAATAGATGAATGAATTACCAAGTCTAGCCAAGGGATTGGCTTTAACTTCAACATACCTTAATTCATGCGAAAGAATACATGAACCTCAAAAACTTGTTCAGATTGAACTGAGACAAGAGTGAGAATACTTGCCTTTAGCGTCTGCTACCGTAATTTAACTTTATATTTAAGTCTTTCAAGTTTCTACAATACATGATCACACAATGACTTACATTAGGTCACATATAATCAAGTATGTATATGACTATACCTTACCCTTCTTCTCAATCTAATTGTGCATTAGATTCAGTTATTATTCGTTCCGGTTTATCATTATCCTTGCATTTATATTCTACTAAGTTATCTCAACTTTTATACAACATCCTTAAGGTTTAACAAAGTTTAAACAAAGTTACATTACATTCCTTAAGTTGTGTTTACTTTCAAAACAATTAGCTTTCCTTTCTGTGTACTTAGAAACATTCATTACTATCTTTGTTCTGAGAGTGGCGCTGCGGCGCGAGTCCTTACTTAATGGGCTGCGCTGCGGCGCCACACTCCAGAAGATTTTCTCACTGTACACGGCGCTGCGGCACCACAAATTGTACTACAGTTCGCGCTGCGGCGAACTCTTGCAGTGTGCTCGGCTACTGTTACGCGCTACGACGCGACTCATTTAGCCTAGGGTTGGCGCCGCGGCGCCAACTCTGTGCACTAGAAAACAATTTCAGTTTTTTAAATTTTGCGAACTTCCCGGACGCATAACTTCTTCGTTATAAGTCCGAATTGGCTCGTTCAAAAGCCCTACAATTCACAAATTATGTAATATACGCGTTCATGCAAGAATTTTATCTATTTGACTTCATTTGTTAAAAATTCACCTATTGGTTCATTTTTTAACGAAAACGATAAACGTTCGTGAACGTTCAACGCTCGTTTCTTCATTCTAAGTCGGAATCCGGTCATTTTCGAGTACACAACTCTTAAATGCCAAATATGACTTGTCTCCATTGGAAAACAACGGTTCCGAGTTCAAATACAAAATTTGACTTCTATTCCGAGAATTTCACGAATTCGACGATTATCGTCCAATCGTGCAATTTTCGACAAATCTTCATTCTTATGATTTGTTCCACATTACCAATGAATTCCATTTATCATGTGAACATCTCAACCTACTTATTACAACAACTTATTTTAATTGTTGGATTTTAGACTTATTTCTTCATGAGCTTATAACTTGTCAAATTATAAACTACTTAATATTTCATTGTTCATGACTTATGACAATTAAAATTTCTTAATCATCATACCTTATATGTTCTCAACATATAACTTTTACTTATGTATTCATGATACATATAATCATACAAGTTCTTTTACATCCATATCACATCTCTTACTAAACTCATTACAAGTTCATAATACTTTCACATAAGTTTATAACTTATGTTACCTTAAATGACTTATCACCAACTTATGTGACTTAAGTTCATTGCTTACTCAGTCTTCTTACTTTTTAACATTCATGTTCCTTAATCCAAACTTTTCTTATTAACCTATCATGGTAAAGATAGAAAATAATGGAGAAGAAGTCTTACTTTTGAAGTCTTGCTAAGTAGCTTCTTCTTATTCTTCTTACTTATGGAAGTAACTTATTTGTAACTTATTCTCTCTAACACTTAAGAACTTTGTAATGTTTGGATTACTTGAACAACTAACAAATGGCTTGCAAGCTTCCTCTATTTATAGAATTTACAAAGCTAGGCTAGTTTAGTCATTAAATCATCCCACCTCCTTAAGCCACCTCCTTACTATTCATTACTTGGCTAGCACAACTCTTATCTTTTGCTTGGCCATTACTCCTAAGTCTTGGTCCCCACATTAACTTGGTCACTGTAAGACCCCAAATTATTAATAAATGAAATTTAATTTCCTCTATTTATTCTGAAATAGTAAGGGTTGATTTGATTAATGTGGTTAGTTATGGGTAAAATGCGCAAATATTTTAAATAAGCAAGTGGTTAATATTCATTGTTGTCGGGGAATATTCGCTTGGTCGTGGAATATTCTTACTGTCGGAGAATATTCGTACAACGGCGCAGTCTTTTGTGGGCCCCATAACGGAAAGCGATTGGATGAAGAAAACGACAAAAACAAGTCGTTTATAAATAACGGCGTAGTTGTTACCGTTAATACTGTTGGAATACCCGGTGGTTAAAACACAGTAATACGCGTTGTTGCACAGTAGCACACGGTATTGCACCAATTATTAATTCTTACGTAAGAAGGCACTACTCAATAATGGTTACAGTAATTACTGTTTAATATTTTATTTTATTGATTAAATAATTGCTACGTTGATATTTTATAATTGTCACTACGCAGTATTTTCCATTATCGGAGCAATAATTCATATTATCTGAATAATATTATTAGATAACATTATTGACAATGTGACAACCCCAAAATAGGTCCATTCCATCCAACCTATTCTGAGTCGCCAAATACATGGTACAGAAAATAACTACAACTTTATTACAACAATTGTCGTGCAAAATACAACAACACATATGCTGTGAGTTTGGATACAAATATATACCAATTGTGACTCATGTTCCAACCGTGAACATCACCTCACAATAACACCTTACATAAAGGTATAGTCAAAAACTGTTTTAGAAATTAGAATCTTTGGGAAGTGCTCAAGGAAACCTTCGTACATGGGAGGCCACGCGTCTAGGTTATGATAGATATCATATGGCCACAGAATTATCCTTGGTTGACCCAATAGACCCCAAAGAAAAACGAGAAGATTACTATCATATTCTTCCCAATGGTGAGTCTTCTCTTGACTTATCATTATCTCCACTGTCTCTAATTGAGAATTATACTTCAAACAAACACCAAGATTATATAGGTAGTGCTCGTATATATACTCAGCAAGTGGATGAGCACATCCCTGTCTTATGATGACACGAGGTTGTATGTCGTTAGACATCTTGTATGATAGTGGCAAACCACCCTTCCAACGTTGGGTTCGCCTCACACTATTTTCTTCACCAAATATAACTACTAAATGATGACCACCGTTCTATTCCCTTATTACCCCCGCTCGACCCAGCTACACTCTTATTACCTGAAAGGAATTGTGAAGCAAAAGGGTGAGCACAACTAGCTCAGTAAAGAATATCATGACTAAAGATAATTCAATTATCAATAGCCTTCATCAACAATAAATCAGAGATTTAGAACATATGGTAAATGATAAAAATTTCAACCATAGTTGCAGCGGAACGAGCAATCCATTAGAAGAGTCAAATAGACTATAAAGTCTATTATCTTCTCCATGTTAAAAATCCATCAACAATGTTTTATCCCTGTAACATCAATCAACAGTTCCTTTCCACAATCATATGAATAACTCATAATCATAATTGTGACTATAAATTTTTCTTCGCACCCAGGACGAAGAATATTTTCATCACCTGTCTTTACCTGAAACATCAAAGATCATGGTTATACCAAATCACAGTTCTTGTTCATAATCATACTAATAATTTCATCTTTGTACTACGGGCTAAAGATATTCGTCAACAGTTTATCTTTGCATTACTGGCCAAAGATATTCAACAACAGTTCATCTTTGCACTACAGGCCAAAGATATTCAACAACATATCATCTTTGCACTACAGGCCAAAGATATTTATCAACAGTTCATATTTGCACTACAGGCCAAATATATTCATCAACAGTTCATATTTGCACTACATGCCAAATATATTAATATCTCAAAGAATTATAATCATTTTAGAATTTATATAAACAATAATTATAACCATGTTGATCAATTCACCTTTGCACTTAAGCTTAAGATATTCAATTATAAATTCAATGGTCATGATCATACCAGTCACAATTCAACTTTGCACTACAGGCCAAAGAGAACCCTAGTCATGATCATACCAATAATCTACCCATCTTTACACTCTAGTGAAAGAGAATTTCAACATCAAGGTTATAAAAATGTTATATATAATAGTAAAATCAATATAATCAAAACATCTAGATTTAATCTCAAGAGTAATATTCATAAATCAACTATAATTTGGTTAGAAAAAGAAACCAATTTTGTCGTGAATAGTAACTCGTGAATAGTAACTCGTGAATAGTAACACCGACTCAAAAAGGTAGAAATTCCACAATAAAATTCATACCAATACTTCGGTATAATGATATTGAAAGAATAACATTTCTTAAGCTTATAAACAATTTATTTAAATTGTTTACACTTTACTAATTAATGCATTTAATCATCATAAAATGTCAACTCTTAAGATTTCATCATCAATAACCAAAACCCTCATCAAAAATCTGCATATACCTCATATAGGATTCTCAAGTCATAAAATCCTATTTTCCAATTTTCTTACTTCACAAAACATATTTAATTCATTAACTCATAACTAGACCATTTTCATAAAAAATACCAAATCAATTCCAAAAATATTTCTTTTCTGGGATTTAACATAATATAGTCCCATAGTGAACATATATTTTTCTCAAAATTTTTAAAAGTCATTTACTATTTTTCATATGGTCAAAACAGCCGAATATTTAGACATTTATCAAAAATTGTACTTTTGTCTAAAAATTCTGAAATTTACAGAGTATACTTCTATCATACACATGTACTCCCAATAAAAATTTTATCAATTTTGGAGTTAACCACAAGGAATTATAAGCGGTTACTTTTAAAATAGTCTTTTCTCATAAAATTCATAACTCTCAATCTATACATCCAAAAATCACCATTTTTGGACACAATCAATAAAACTCATCAAAATATCATTTCAAATTTTTCCAGAATTTTTGAAGTTCAAAAAAATTACGAAACTGAAAAACATAACAACCCTTAAAATCCCTTACTATCCCTTACTATCTCTTACCTCAAAAGAGCAGTACTTCTGATCGGTATAAGGCTGAAGAAAACTTGCACTGAATAGTAACTCTCAAAGTATCTAAATACTCACAAAATATGCTTCATAATATAGAGAGAGAAAGAGAGAAAGCTTATGTTTCTGGTGTGATTTTCAATTCTAACTTAGCCCTCTATTTATAGGAAAATTTTGGTAGGTTTGACCTGCAACCTGATGGCTTTACCTGCTACTATTCCCACCCACCACATTTGAAATATAATTCAGCACATTTCTTCACCAACCACAAGTGGAGCCCACCAATTCTAGAATTTTCCATCAAAATGATAAACTCCGAAAATTCAATAATTTCTGAACCAGTCATCTTGTAAAATTCATAATAAATCATACGTTCATTTTTAACGGTTCAAAATTTGTGGGCATATACTCAACTTATATATGTATAACATATCCAAAAATTACCACGATCCAACGGTCGGATTAAAAATTATAACCCCCGCAAAATATCTCAAAAACCCTGATTTTTAATACCTCCATTCCGACAAAAATACGGATAAAAATCTCAATATTAACTCCTTCATTTTTTAACCACAAAAATATATCCCTCATTTATATCCCCATAAAATAAATATTTCTTTATCATATGAATCAATAATTAATTATTCACAAATAATATTACAGAATCACATTTATGACAACCAGGCCGTTCCCAGGAAAGAGGGGGCTTTCCAATAAGGATTTCTCCTTACTGGCGCGCAATTAGATGACCAAACCTCTCCTTAGACAGAACTTTCTAGACATTGCCAATAATGTTATCTAATAATATTATTCAAATAATATGAATTATTGATCTGATAAAGGAAAATACTGTGCATCAACAATTATTGAACAACAATAATATAAAATTTCAACGTAGCAATTATTGAATCAATAAAATAAAATATTGAACAGTAATTACTGTAACAATTATTGAGTAGTGCCTTCTTACGTAAGAATCAATAATTTTAAAAATACTGTGCAATACCGTGTGCTACTGTGCAATAACGCGTATTACTGTATTTTAACCACCGGGTATTCCAACAGTGTTAACGGTAACAACTACGCCGTTATTTGTAAAAACTCAAATTTGTCGTTTTCTTCACCCGACAGTTATTCGTTATGGGGCCCACAAATAGCTGCGCCGTCGTACGAATATTCCCCGACAGAAAGAATATTCCACGACCAAACGAATATTCCCCGACAACAATGATTATTTTATAACCACTTGCTTATTTTGAAAAAAAAATCATATTTCACCCATAACTTTAAACTTTTATCAATTTAACCATTTACTGAATAGTAATTATAAGAAAAATTGAATATTTTTATTTCATAAAATTCGGGGTCTTACAATCTCCCCTCCTTATGAAATTTCGTCCCCGAAATTTACGTACCTGGTATTTCGAAGAGTTGAGAATACCTTGCTTCTATTTCAGATTCCATCTTCCCTGCCATCATAATTTTTCCATTGCTCATCTCCGGTATTTCAGATATCATTCTAGAATACAGCTTCAAAACAAGGGTTAATTAAACAAATTAACATATCACATAATATCCCAATATTATGACTGACCAACAAATAAGCTTAGGTAGGACACACTAGCGAAGGATTTACTCATCTCTCCCCTCCTAGTTATATTCCCCGATCTCCGCTAGAGATCATATCCCCAAGCTCTGATACCAAAAGTAACGACCCCAAAACAGGTCCATTCCATCCAACCTATTCTGAGTCGCCAAATACATGGTACAGAAAATAACTACAACTTTATTACAACAATTGTCGTGCAAAATACAACAACACATATGCTGTGAGTTTGGATACAAATATATACCAATTGTGACTCATGTTCCAACCGTGAACATCACCTCACAATAACACCTTACATAAAGGTATAGTCAAAAACTGTTTTAGAAATTAGAATCTTTGGGAAGTGCTCAAGGAAACCTTCGTACATGGGAGGCCACGCGTCTAGGTTATGATAGATATCATATGGCCACAGAATTATCCTTGGTTGACCCAATAGACCCCAAAGAAAAACGAGAAGATTACTATCATATTCTTCCCAATGGTGAGTCTTCTCTTGACTTATCATTATCTCCACTGTCTCTAATTGAGAATTATACTTCAAACAAACACCAAGATTATATAGGTAGTGCTCGTATATATACTCAGCAAGTGGATGAGCACATCCCTGTCTTATGATGACACGAGGTTGTATGTCGTTAGACATCTTGTATGATAGTGGCAAACCACCCTTCCAACGTTGGGTTCGCCTCACACTATTTTCTTCACCAAATATAACTACTAAATGATGACCACCGTTCTATTCCCTTATTACCCCCGCTCGACCCAGCTACACTCTTATTACCTGAAAGGAATTGTGAAGCAAAAGGGTGAGCACAACTAGCTCAGTAAAGAATATCATGACTAAAGATAATTCAATTATCAACAGCCTTCATCAACAATAAATCAGAGATTTAGAACATATGGTAAATGATAAAAATTTCAACCATAGTTGCAGCGGAACGAGCAATCCATTAGAAGAGTCAACTAGACTATAAAGTCTATTATCTTCTCCATGTTAAAAATCCATCAACAATGTTTTATCCCTGTAACATCAATCAACAGTTCCTTTCCACAATCATATGAATAACTCATAATCATAATTGTGACTATAAATTTTTCTTCGCACCCAGGACGAAGAATATTTTCATCACCTGTCTTTACCTGAAACATCAAAGATCATGGTTATACCAAATCACAGTTCTTGTTCATAATCATACTAATAATTTCATCTTTGTACTACGGGCTAAAGATATTCGTCAACAGTTTATCTTTGCATTACTGGCCAAAGATATTCAACAACAGTTCATCTTTGCACTACAGGCCAAAGATATTCAACAACATATCATCTTTGCACTACATGCCAAAGATATTTATCAACAGTTCATATTTGCACTACAGGCCAAATATATTCATCAACAGTTCATATTTGCACTACATGCCAAATATATTAATATCTCAAAGAATTATAATCATTTTAGAATTTATATAAACAATAATTATAACCATGTTGATCAATTCACCTTTGCACTTAAGCTTAAGATATTCAATTATAAATTCAATGGTCATGATTATACCAGTCACAATTCAACTTTGCACTACAGGCCAAAGAGAACCCTAGTCATGATCATACCAATAATCTACCCATCTTTACACTCTAGTGAAAGAGAATTTCAACATCAAGGTTATAAAAATGTTATATATAATAGTAAAATCAATATAATCAAAACATCTAGATTTAATCTCAAGAGTAATATTCATAAATCAACTATAATTTGGTTAGAAAAAAAAACCAATTTTGTCGTGAATAGTAACTCGTGAATAGTAATACCGACTCAAAAAGGTAGAAATTTCACAATAAAATTCATACCAATACTTCGGTATAATGATATTGAAAGAATAACATTTCTTAAGCTTATAAACAATTTATTTAAATTGTTTACACTTTACTAATTAATGCATTTAATCATCATAAAATGTCAACTCTTAAGATTTCATCATCAATAACCAAAACCCTCATCAAAAATCTGCATATACCTCATATAGGATTCTCAAGTCATAAAATCCTATTTTTCAATTTTCTTACTTCACAAAACATATTTAATTCATTAACTCATAACTAGACCATTTTCATAAAAAATACCAAATCAATTCCAAAAATATTTCTTTTCTGGGATTTAACATAATATAGTCCCATAGTGAACATATATTTTTCTCAAAATTTTTAAAAGTCATTTACTATTTTTCATATGGTCAAAACAGCCGAATATTTAGACATTTATCAAAAATTGTACTTTTGTCTAAAAATTCTGAAATTTACAGAGTATACTTCTATCATACACATGTACTCCCAATAAAAATTTTATCAATTTTGGAGTTAACCACAAGGAATTATAAGCGGTTACTTTTAAAATAGTCTTTTCTCATAAAATTCATAACTCTCAATCTATACATCCAAAAATCATCATTTTTGGACACAATCAATAAAACTCATCAAAATTTCATTTCAAATTTTTTCAGAATTTTTGAAGTTCAGAAAAATTACGAAACTGAAAAACATAACAACCCTTAAAATCCCTTACTATCCCTTACTATCTCTTACCTCAAAAGAGCAGTACTTCTGATCGGTATAAGGCTGAAGAAAACTTGCACTGAATAGTAACTCTCAAAGTATCTAAATACTCACAAAATATGCTTCATAATATAGAGAGAGAAAGAGAGAAAGCTTATGTTTCTGGTGTGATTTTCAATTCTAACTTAGCCCTCTATTTATAGGAAAATTTTGGTAGGTTTGACCTGCAACCTGATGGCTTTACCTGCTACTATTCCCACCCACCACATTTGAAATATAATTCAGCACATTTCTTCACCAACCACAAGTGGAGCCCACCAATTCTAGAATTTTCCATCAAAATGATAAACTCCGAAAATTCAATAATTTCTGAACCAGTCATCTTGTAAAATTCATAATAAATCATACGTTCATTTTTAACGGTTCAAAATTTGTGGGCATATACTCAACTTATATATGTATAACATATCCAAAAATTACCACGATCCAACGGTCGGATTAAAAATTATAACCCCCGCAAAATATCTCAAAAACCCTGATTTTTAATACCTCCATTCCGACAAAAATACGGATAAAAATCTCAATATTAACTCCTTCATTTTTTAACCACAAAAATATATCCCTCATTTATATCCCCATAAAATAAATATTTCTTTATCATATGAATCAATAATTAATTATTCACAAATAATATTACAGAATCACATTTATGACAACCAGGCCGTTCCCAGGAAAGAGGGGGCTTTCCAATAAGGATTTCTCCTTACTGGCGCGCAATTAGATGACCAAACCTCTCCTTAGACAGAACTTTCTAGACATTGCCAATAATGTTATCTAATAATATTATTCAAATAATATGAATTATTGATCTGATAAAGGAAAATACTGTGCATCAACAATTATTGAACAACAATAATATAAAATTTCAACGTAGCAATTATTGAATCAATAAAATAAAATATTGAACAGTAATTACTGTAACAATTATTGAGTAGTGCCTTCTTACGTAAGAATCAATAATTTTAAAAATACTGTGCAATACCGTGTGCTACTGTGCAATAACGCGTATTACTGTATTTTAACCACCGGGTATTCCAACAGTGTTAACGGTAACAACTACGCCGTTATTTGTAAAAACTCAAATTTGTCGTTTTCTTCACCCGACAGTTATTCGTTATGGGGCCCACAAATAGCTGCGCCGTCGTACGAATATTCCCCGACAGAAAGAATATTCCACGACCAAACGAATATTCCCCGACAACAATGATTATTTTATAACCACTTGCTTATTTTGAAAAAAAATTCATATTTCACCCATAACTTTAAACTTTTATCAATTTAACCATTTACTGAATAGTAATTATAAGAAAAATTGAATATTTTTATTTCATAAAATTCGGGGTCTTACAGACAATATCTAGAAAGTTCTGTCTAAGGAGAGGTTTGTTCATCTAATTGCGCGCCAGTAAGGAAAAATCCTTATTGGAAAGCCCCCTCTTTCCTGGGAACGGCCTGGTTGCCAGTAATTGTGATTCTGTAATATTATTTATGTATAATTAATTATTGATTTATATGATGAGGAAAATATTGATTTTATGTGAATATAGATGGAGAAATTTTTAATGTGACAATTATTGAAAATTAATATTTTATCTTTTTCTGATAAAATAATTCATTTAAATATATTATTTTAATAATATATTGATGGTGATATTTTTACAATGAATGTGGGATATATGAGTATATGAGGAGGAAGAGTATTTTTGTGGCATTAAATGATTAACACATATTTTGTGTGTTGGTGGACATAATTCTTGACCGAAAATTTATTATTGACTGTAAAATCGCCCGTTTGTGGATTTCGGTCAATTTTTGTTTAGAATTTGGAAAAACTTTCTTCTGCAAAGTTGTAGAGAATTGAATTTCCTATAAAAATTTGTGAGATTCGAATTTTCTGATAAAAGAGATATTTATTATGAATTATTGAAGTTCTGAAGTTCCGAAATAATTAATTTTTGGAAGTTTTATTTATTATTTTGAAGAAAAACTTTTTTTGGCATTTAAGTGGGCTAACATGTGATATAAATGGGCTGAGATCAGATGTCTAGAGGTGGGCTAAGGAAAATTTGATAAATATATTAATATTATATTAAATTTTCTGCTTTGGTGTTCTAAGCATTTTCCTATAAATAGGGTGCTTAGGTTAGAATTGAAAATCACACCAGAAACACAAGTTTCTCTCTATTTCTCTCTCTATATCGAGCGTATTCTTGTGAGTATTTGATACTTTGAGTGTTGCTATACGGTGCAAGTTTCCTTCAGCACTATATCTAGTATTCCAGTCAGAAGTACCGTCTTTCCGAGGTAAGAGATGTTATTTCTTCTTAAATGATATTATTTTCTTCAATATCATTATGCCGAAGTATTGATCTGAACTTTTTATCAAATTTGGAACTTTTCATGTCGGGGTTACTATTCATAAGTTACTATTTACGAGTTACTATTCACGAGTTACTATTCACCGAAAAATGAAATTTTCTTCTTTTGGTCCAAAATATCTATTATGGATACTAGCTTTGATTGTATCCATGTTTTGATCATTCTTGAATGTTACTCCACCATGATTATTTATGAGGTATTTTTAGACATGGAATAGCTGAAATACGAATCCTTAATATTTATTATTTTGTTTCACTGGATTCGTTTCCTTTAAAATATTTTTCATCATCCTCAGTCCTAAATGATGATATAATTGAATATATTTGGCCTGTAGTGCAAAGATTAACGATTTCTGATGAATATCTTTGGCCCGTAGTGCAAAGATGAACAGGTGTTTAGATGAACATGACCAACTGGTGAATATCTTTGGCCTGTAGTGCAAAGATGACTATTTGATTCAAGATATTTATTGATTGATGTTACAGGGATAAAATGTTAATGATGGACTTTTAAATTCATAGATAATCGTAGATTTCATTCTCTACGTAACTCTTCTATGAATTATTATTTTCCACTGCGAATATTGATTTAAAACTTGTTGTCTATTGTATTCTATTAAATTTTTTCCTGTTGAAGACTAACGATAATTTGTTGTATATTATCTTAGTCATAATATTCTTTACTGGGCTAGTTAAGCTCACCCTTTTCCTTGTTGTTCCATTTTTCTTCTCAGGAGGCGAGAATGTAGCGAGTACTAGTCGGGGTGTGGAATGATGGTTCAAGACAGTTGTTTTAGTAGTCCTCACTATTTTGTAAAATAGTGTATCAATAAGTATAATGAGGACTTAATTGAGTATGAATACTGTCTAGATGACAATATTTGTATTTAAACTCACAGTATATGTGTTGTCGTATTTTGCACGACAATTGTAATAATAAAGTTGTAGTTATTTTCTGTACAATGTATTTGGCGACTCAGAATGGGTTGGATGGATTGGACCTATTTTGGGGGTGTCACAGTTGGTATCAGAGCTTAGGAATATGATCTCTGGCGAAGAACGGGGAATAGAACTAGGAGGGGAGAGACGAGTAAATCCTTCGCTAGTGTGTCCTACCTAAGCTTATTTGTTGGTTGGTCATAATATTAGGATATTACGTGACTTGTTAATTTGTTAAATTAACCCTTGTTTTATGGCAGAATTTGAGAATGTCGACTGAGAATGTTAACAGTGGAGTAAATGAAACCGTGGAGACACCTGTACTTACCAACGAGGAGAACGTGCAACAGGCTGGCAATGTTCCTCCTGTGAACAACACCGCTGAGCAGACGATGAACGATGAGATGTTTAGAAGCTTTTTGCGGTTCATGCAAAACCAGACGAAGGAGATTCCTGTTTAAAATATAGGAAGAAACAATGGCAACGCACAGCTGGTCACAGCCAAGCAGTTCAAAGAGTTGGAACCACCAGAATTTAAGGGAAAGCCGGATCCGATCATGGCGGAAACGTGGGTCAAGCAAATTACCAAGATATTCGATGTCTTGGGATGCACGGAGGAACAGAAGGTTCTATTCGCCACCTTTATGTTCCGTGGCGAGGCAGACTACTGGTGGGAGTCTGTGAAACGTACCCATCCAGCCGCACTCAGCATGTCTTGGGAGACATTTCAGAAACTGTTCAATGACAAATACTTTCCTGAAAGTGTTCGTCATATAAAGGAAGTGGAGTTTATTAGACTGGAGCAGAACAACATGACGATGTCCCAGTACGAGGCGAAGTTTGCAGAGTTGTCCAGGTTTGCACCTCATTTGGTGGAGAATGAGGAACGTATGGCGTGGATGTTTCTGAGAGGTTTGAAACCCGGCATACGTCAATATCTCATTTCTCATAAATTTTTTCTCTATTCAGATGTTGTCAACAGGGCTCAATTATTAGAGCGAGATAACGAGTACGGTCAATCGAGGGACCACAACCAGGATCATACCGGTGATAGCAGTCATCAGAACAATGATAACCAGCGGAGAAAGAAAAATACAGACAAGAACGGCAACCACTCTGGTGGTAATCGTGGCCATGAAAATAGAAGAAGCGAGTCGGGATGAGATTTTAAAAAGAGGAGATTCAACAATGATAATACGAAGACGTCAGCACCAGCAGCAACTGGTTCCAAGGGAGGAGAACGACCACCGGTCATATGCTATAAATGTGGAAAAGAGGGACATATCAGCCCAAACTGTCCACAACAGTTCAAGGTATGCTATAATTATGGAAAGGAAGGACATATCGCTCGAGATTGTACGGTAGCGAAACCAAGTTCAGTGGGGACGGTGACTCAAAAAGTTGTCCCAGAAAAGTCGAAGTCAACGGTTCCTAGAAGAGCGTTTTTCGTGACTGGTCAGAATGCGAGGAACCCGAAAGAAGTTAGCACGGGTTAGTTAATTATAAATTTTTATGAAGTCTATACCTTATTAGATACCGGTTCTACCCATTCATTTATCTCTCCTGCTTATACTCAACGTTTAAACTTGATTCCGGAGAAGTTAGACTTTGACCTATCTGTGGAAACTCCGTTAGGAGAAACTTTCGTTACATCCACTGTTTATAAATCTTGTTTGATCCAACTTGGCACCATCACATTACCTGTTGACCTTATCTCTTTAAAGATACTTGCTTTTGATGTGATTTTAGGGATTAATTGGTTAACTATTCATCATGCCAAAATTGATTGCTTTCGTAAGGTTGTTAGTTTTCATATTCCTAAGCAACCTGTTATTCAAATTCAAGCAACCAAACCATTGAAGTCAAACTCTTTCATATCAAGCCGTAAAGTCATTCGTTTATTGAAAAACGGATGTCAAGCTTTCTTAGCCATGTCATGGACTTGAACAAAAATACGTCAGATTTGAATGATATTTCTGTTGTTAGTAAAACCCCTGACGTATTTCCTGAAGAATTTCTTGGCTTACTCCCAGAGCGTGATATTGAATTTTGTATCATCTTTGAATCTGGTACAAAACTCACTTCTAAAATCTCATATCGAATGACTCCTATTGAACTTCAGGAGTTAAAAAGCCAACTATAGAAGTTGATAACCGAGCCTCTATCTGGTGACTTCCTTTGTGGAATGCACCGAAGCCAGACTCTCCGTAGGGGACGCCATATTCGTGCGGTAGTAAACTGATAGGTGTCATTGTGACATACTATCCAAGATTGGGATAAGAGTCACAGTTGAGAGCAACCTAAGTCAGTAATCGAAATACGTAGCTTTCTGGTTATTATCGGAGATTCGTAAAAGGATTTTCTCGAATCGCTACTCCATTAACTCAGCTGACTCAAAAAGATACAAACTTCGAATGGACCGAGGAATGCAAGAAGAGCTTCCAAGAATTCAACATGCGACACCGACGTTGGCTCGAGCTGTTGAAAGATTTCGATCATACCATCCAATACCATCCTAGAAAAGCAAACGTGGTAGCTGACGCATTGAGTAGAAGATCATATACAGGAACGAGTGCGATGATGTCAAGTATACGCGTAGAATCAACTTTAATCGATAAAGTTAAAGTTGCTCAAGCTACACACCGGAGTTGATGAATATGAAGAAGAAGATGCAAGAAGTTGTTATTCCAAAAGCGAGAATTGGCGATGTGAGGGAAGCTCAAACCTTCGATTTATTGGTCCATTTCAGATTCTTGACCGAGTAGGAAATGTGGCTATAGACTCGTGTTACCTCCAAGTATGTCTCGTGTTCATAATGTTTTTCATATATCTGTGCTTCGTAAATATGTGAAAGACCTGAACCACGTTATTGAGTTAGAACCGGACGAGATAGCCGAAGACTTAACGTACGAGGAGGTACCTATCAAGATCTTGGATAGGAAGGAGCATGTCCTACGCACGAAGGTCATTCCACAAGTTAAAGTTTTGTGGAGAAACCATGCTATTGAGAAAATGACCTGGGAGTTGGAAACGGAAATGAAAGTGAGGTATCCTCATCTTTTCGAAACACTAAGTACGTATGTCAATTTCGAGGACGAAATTTCATAAGGAAGGGAGGTTGTAAGACCCCAAATTATTAATAAATAAAATTTAATTTCCTCTATTTATTATTCTGAAATAGTAATGGTTGATTTGATTAATGTGGTTAGTTATGGGTAAAATGCGTAAATATTTTAAATAAGCAAGTGGTTAATATTCATTGTTGTCGGGGAATATTCGTTTGGTCGTGGAATATTCTTACTGTCGGAGAATATTCGTACGACGGCGCAGTCTTTTGTGGGCCCCATAACGGAAAGCGATTGGATGAAGAAAACGACAAAAACAAGTCGTTTATAAATAACGGCGTAGTTGTTACCGTTAATACTGTTGGAATACCCGGTGGTTAAAACACAGTAATACGCGTTGTTGCACAGTAGCACACGGTATTGCACCAATTATTAATTCTTACGTAAGAAGGCACTACTCAATAATGGTTACAGTAATTACTGTTTAATATTTTATTTTATTGATTAAATAATTGCTACGTTGATATTTTATAATTGTCACTACGCAGTATTTTCCATTATCGGAGCAATAATTCATATTATCTGAATAATATTATTAGATAACATTATTGGCAATATCTAGAAAGTTCTGTCTAAGGAGAGGTTTGTTCATCTAATTGCGCGCCAGTAAGGAAAAATCCTTATTGGAAAGCCCCCTCTTTCCTTGGAACGGCCTTGTTGCCAGTACTGTGATTCTGTAATATTATTTGTGTATAATTAATTATTAATTTATATGATGAGAAAAATATTAATTTTATGGGATATAGATGGAGAAAATTTTTAATGTGACAATTGTTGAAAATTAATATTTTCTCTTTTTCTGATAAAATAATTCATTTAAATATATTATTTTAATAATATATTGATGGTGATATTTTTACAATGAATGTGGGATATATGAGTATATAAGGAGAAAGAGTATTTTTGTGGCATTAAATGATTAACACATGTTTTGTGTGTTGGTGGACACAATTCTTGACCGAAAATTTATTATTGACTGTAAAATTGCCCGTTTGTAGATTTCGGTCAATTTTTGTTTGGAATTTGGAAAAAATTTCTTCTGCAAAGTTGTAGAGAATTGAATTTCCTATAAAAATTCGCGTGATTCGAATTTTCTGATAAAACGGCTATTTATTATGAATTATTGAAGTTCTGAAGTTCCGAAATAATTGATTTTTGGAAGTTTTATTTATTATTTTGAAGAAAAATGTTTTTTGGCATTTAAGTGGGCTAACATGTGATATAAATGGGCTGAGATCAGATGTCTAGAGGTGGGCTAAGGAAAATTTGATAAATATATTAATATTATATTAAATTTTCTGCTTTGGTGTTCTAAGCATTTTCCTATAAATAGGGTGCTTAGGTTAGAATTGAAAATCACACCAGAAACACAAGTTTCTCTCTATTTCTCTCTCTATATCGAGCGTATTCTTGTGAGTATTTGATACTTTGAGTGTTGCTATACGGTGCAAGTTTCCTTCAGCACTATATCTAGTATTCCAGTCAGAAGTACCGTCTTTCCGAGGTAAGGGATGTTATTTCTTCTTAAATGATATTATTTTCTTCAATATCATTATGCCGAAGTATTGATCTGAACTTTTTATCAAATTTGGAACTTTTCATGTCGGGGTTACTATTCATAAGTTACTATTTACGAGTTACTATTCACGAGTTACTATTCACCGAAAAATGAAATTTTCTTCTTTTGGTCCAAAATATCTATTATGGATACTAGCTTTGATTGTATCCATGTTTTGATCATTCTTGAATGTTACTCCACCATGATTATTTATGAGGTATTTTTGGACATGGAATAGCTGAAATACGAATCCTTAATATTTATTATTTTGTTTCACTGGATTCGTTTCCTTTAAAATATTTTTCATCATCCTCAGTCCTAAATGATGATATAATTGAATATATTTGGCCTGTAGTGCAAAGATTAACGATTTCTGATGAATATCTTTGGCCCGTAGTGCAAAGATGAACATGTGTTTAGATGAACATGACCAACTGGTGAATATCTTTGGCCTGTAGTGCAAAGATGACTATTTGATTCAAGATATTTATTGATTGATGTTACAGGGATAAAATGTTAATGATGGACTTTTAAATTCATAGATAATCGTAGATTTCATTCTCTACGTAACTCTTCTATGAATTATTATTTTCCACTGCGAATATTGATTTAAAACTTGTTGTCTATTGTATTCTATTAAATTTTTTCCTATTGAAGACTAACGATAATTTGTTGTATATTATCTTAGTCATAATATTCTTTACTGGGCTAGTTAAGCTCACCCTTTTCCTTGTTGTTCCATTTTTCTTCTCAGGAGGCGAGAATGTAGCGAGTACTAGTCGGGGTGTGGAATGATGGTTCAAGACAGTTGTTTTAGTAGTCCTCACTATTTTGTAAAATAGTGTATCAATAAGTATAATGAGGACTTAATTGAGTATGAATACTGTCTAGATGACAATATTTGTATTTAAACTCACAGTATATGTGTTGTCGTATTTTGCACGACAATTGTAATAATAAATTTGTAGTTATTTTCTGTACCATGTATTTGACGACTCAGAATGGGTTGGATGGATTGGACCTATTTTGGGGGCGTCACAGTCACCACATTCAACCATATAAATATGGTTTGTCCCATGGGTCACACAACCCATGGATTCTAGCTTGGGCTTGGATTAAATAAATCCTTGGGCTTTACATTAATAAACACTAACCTATTTATTAACTAATTATTTGGGCCGACGTATTTCTTTATTACTTTATTTCAAGCATGTATTTATGTGAGTTTATTGAATTAAAAGAAATAATTAATAAGCCTAATGTTATTTTAATTAATTTAATAATTAATTAGAGATCTAATAATTTGACATTATTAATAAATGAGAATTTAATTATTTGACTATGTTAATTAATGAGAAATTATTATATTATATTATATTTAAATTTGGATTTTATTTAAATTAAATTAAATAAAATAATTGAATTGGGTGTGACTTGATTTAAACTATAGTATAAAAGTTTAATTAAATTAAATGGTTTTGAAACCTATTATTGCTTACCAAACAAGGCCTTAAAGGGAATTGATAGCAGTTACCCATGATTGGGTAACTGACCTCAACGCGTCAGTTGCTTCCTTTATTATACGTCTTCTTCTTCTTCATTTTTTCTAAGTTTAACAAGGAAATCACAGAGAGAGAATTAAGAATTTTGAGGAAATTGTGAGTTGTGTGATTGATTGAGAAGGTTTTATTTCTCCTATCTACACTACACTGTGAGTAAATTCTTCAACCTATTATTATTTACGTTGTTAAATTTTTATAATATGGCTCTCAATTTTTTTGTAAAATCTCTGTAGTTGGAGATTGTATTGATTATGTGAATGTATATGTGATAATATGGTTGTATAACATGTTGTTACTATATATTATAGATTCCCATATCATAAGTTTCATAATATTATAACGTATGTTATTTACAAAGTATAGAATATGGTCATATGACCCTTATACGTGAAATTAGTATGTCAAACATAAATTGTTCTGCAAAATTCACACTGGTATATGATTATGCATGCTAAAACGAAGAGAACAAAACTTGAATCGATGGATATGGTTTTATAACGAATTCGTGGCGTTGAATTTTCTGATTTATGTTCAAACCTTCAAGAACATCAAGAATAGTGAAAATTTACATATTTTAATTATGTAATTATGTGTTTTAATGGGTTAAAATCATTCTATAAATGTTGGGTAATGATTATGTATGAATTCTAGCATGTGGGTATGTTAAATTGGTGAAATTAATGATCATGTAGTGTTTATTTCGCTGAACTCTATGTTCTTCGCGAACTGAGAATCAAAATCTGGAGTTTCGCGTCACAGCGCCAACTCCAGAACTGAAGTCCCGCATAGCAGCGCCAAGTATCCGGCCACAGCGCCACGGCACCGCAGCGCTAAGACATAGTACAACAGTGGCGCCGCAGCGCCACTTAGCAGAATGGCCCAAAAATGAGTTTTTAAAATGTTAAAGTCTAGCAATGTGTTATTAACTTAATCTAATCAACATAAAAACTTGTTAGACATATAATGAGGTGTTAAAATAAATTCTTAACACGTCCATGACACAATTACGTGTGAATTGAACGATTGAATGCATAGTTAGCTTATTGTTCGTGAAGTCTTAATTTTGACAATAAGTGTAGTAATTGACTAAGTATAGTCATGAATTTGAGTTAGACAAAAGAATAAATTTGTGATGACTAGTACGTTATAATTAACTATAGTTGTGAATGTAAATGATATGTAGGATTTAAATCAAGGAACGAGTTTAATTAAAGTGTAATATACGCACGAGGCAAGTTTTCCTAACCCTACTTGTTATCGTTATATAAGTAATGAATTCACCTTCCTACATTGAGCAAGTTCTCATTATTATTGATCAAGTCTGTTTTATTATATTAAAGCGTATTAATCTTTCAAAGCATGATGCTGTTATACAATACTTATTTTATTGTATACCTTTTGAGATTTTATTCAAGTTAAATATTCAATTACTTTTAAACCTTGTTAGACTATCGATCCTTAATGATTCGACTAGTCCATAGTTGATGAGCGTTCTAAATTTCAGAACCCTTGATAAATTATCCAAACTAAACTTCTTTTGGCGCGGTGTGACAACCCGAAAATTCGATTTGTCCAGAATTTAAGTTTAAAGAATTAGTTATTAATAAAAATAAATTTTTATTAATACTATTCTGTGCTATGTGTTTATTAATCGTTCTATAACCTAGGATGATTATAAGTCATGAGTATTCTGGCTACGAGCTAGTTTAAGCGAGTAAGAATTTTCAAGACGAAAATGAAAGTTTTCCGGGAACAAAATATTTTTGGGGAAAGAGACGAAATAGGAATTATTCATCAGTTTCTGCTCGGAGTTTTATTTTGAAATTCCAAGAAGTTAACGATTACGTAAAATGTTGAGACGTGATGGAATATTCAATAATATTTCAGTTATGGCAAAAACAAAGTTTTCGCCTGCGGACGTAAAACCTAAGGGTTAGGGAAAGTAATTTCTGAGAATTTTAATGAGTACGTATAATAACTAGGGTTATTATGCGTGAGAGATACGAGTATAATACTAGTTATTATACGAGTATAGTACGAAGATTAGTACGACGTATAATACGAATATCGTACGAACAATATACGAAGAGAATACGAGAATGGAATGCGTGGAATACGATTAGTCTTAATGGACTTTGAGTTCATGGACTTTGTAGAATCCAATTGGACTTAGATTATGTTAAGCCTAATGATTTGTGAGATCAAGCCCAAGATAAGCCCAATAAGAATTAGGGTTAAGGCTCAAACTAAGAAAAGAAATCGCGGATCGAACCGATGGGTAAGAACAATTGGGGCAACCCATGGGATGACCCATGGGCATGTGGGCCGGCCACTTGGCCACCAAGTAAGGGTGGAGGCCAAGTTTACTTGGTGGCTAAGTTGTGGAGGAGGTGGGAAGAGTATGGAGGTTAGGGGGCGGAATGACTAAACTACCCCTAGCTTTGACTTTCTATATAAACAAGCCTTAAGCTCATTTGTTTGGTTTGAAAATTCAACCAACACTTGAGAGCTAGAGAGAGAAAGTTCGGAAGGGAAAAGAAGAGGGAGAGAATGAGGAAAACCTAGCTTGAATGCACGCTTTGTCCGACGGAAGAAGAATAAAGAAGAACGGTAATCCGAATCCTAATTCTTCTAATATTTTTTCTTTAAGTTTTCTATGTTTAAAACATAGCTTAAGGAGAATAAGATGTAAAAGAAGTTAGGAATGATTTCATATGGTTAAAATCATGAGAAAATTAAAAAATAAGAGTTAGAAGTTTATTTTATAAATTTCTTAAGTAAGTATAAGATTCGTGAGGATTTTGAGCAATCCGAACGAATATTATGAACGAGTAGGTGAAATAAGTAAGGAATGATGTTCTATAACATCAAATTCCAAAAGAAAGTAGAATCGTAATCCAAAATATTGATTAAAACGAAGAACGAACGAAGAACACGAAGAACGTTGTTGATGGACAAATTTAAAACCATCGTAGGATAATTGTTGTTGATGGACAAGTTTAAAACCATTTTAGGATAATTGTTGTTGATGGACAAGCTTAAAACCGTCGCATATAATTTAGTTGCATATTGCTTGGTTAGGAACGGAAGAAACGTTCATGAAGAACGGATTAAAACGTAGCTAAAACGAAGTTATGGCGAAATTTTTGTAAAAGATGAACGAGAATTAGGAAGTTAGTAAATGAACCTAAACATGTAGGGTTTCATAAGAATGTAAGAGAATGTAGAAAACGTGAGTCATGGACTTAAGAACGAACGAGCTTCGAGTTCGGATGACCGAATTACGGATGAATGAGCGAAGAACGTTAAAAGCGTAAAAATGATCAAAAGGTGTAGATTAAGCCAATCGAATGGCAAGTTAACGAATTCAGAATGAAGTTCTGTTCGAGGGTTATTGAAGTACGTAAGATAAGGAAGAGAATGGCTTTGGAACGATCTCGTTCCGAGTTATAACGAAGAAGTTATGAGAACGGGAAGTAACCGTCTCAAATCAGATTTAACACTTAGAAAAATTTCTAGGGTTTAGGCTTGGCGCCGCAGCGCCGGCTGAGCTTTAAGAAGTGGCACCGCAGCGTGAGCTCGGAGCCACATATATTGTTAGTTGGCGATGCAGCGTGAGAGATAACAAAGGGTTTGGCGCCGCAGCGCCAGACCAAGGGAAGAGAGAGACGTAGGTAGCGTCGCAGCGCGAGAGAAATAAAGGGGCACGGTGCCGCAGCGCCAGTGCAAGGCAAGGCCCAGAAATGAGACTTTATGTGCTCAATTACAGGGGGATGTGCAAGAAAGAATCATGAACATCTAGTTCACATAATGTAACACTTAATCAAGTGTTCTAAACCTTTATTAAAGGTTGAACGAAAAGATTAAAAGAGAATAAAAGATAGAGAATGTAAGCGCTAGATTACATAACCGATATCCGGGGACCGTAATCGTAATGAACGAACGTGAGAGATTGCTTTGATTGTGATTCCTTAGACGTTGAGTGATGAAGGTAATGAATAACATTCCGATGTTATGTCATGGTAATGAGAGATAAGTGTAAAGCGTATAGACACTGTGAATGCAACATTGTTACGATGAACGATCGGTCTTAGCATACAATGAACGGTATGGCTTCGACATTAAGAAAGAATAATGAACATGGGGTTCATGGGTTGGATAACGAATGAAAGCGATTAAAACCTTGAGCAAAGGTTGAATGAGAGATTAAGAGACGAGCAACGTAAACGTCAAATACGTAAACGATCCTCGTGAATAGTATTAGCGTTGAACAAACGTTCTAAGTGTATAATGGTTGTATAACTTGGATGTTGACAAAGGTAGTAAGTAAGATATGAATTATCAAGAAAGTCGTAGCGAACGGTAATAAGAGTAATAAAAGTTCGATGTGAGTCGGATAGAGAATGTTAGAATGAAAGGTAAGCGTTAAAACACTTTAACCAACGTAAGGGTTGAGTGTACGTGATTACTAAACAGGAAGAACCTACACTCCGTGTATGGTTTGATCGTAAGGTAATGAAGAAGTTGTATAACCGTGAACGGTGAAGAAAATGAATGGAAGATAATAACGTATCACGTTAAGAAGCCGAGTTAGTAGTTTTAACTTGGATAACGTTCCGAGTCGAGTGAACCGAACGTGGTAAGATAAGAATAAGGGATTGTAAAATGTTTCACGCTATGACCCCATAGTATTGACATTGAATGATCGCTCTGAGTATACAAAGGACTGTATGACTTAGACGATAAAGAATGAATCCTGAGGTATGGCATTTAGTTGCCAGAAAGCCGTAAGGAATAAGAATTTAACTTAACGAACATTATAGTTTAATGGTTCGGATAAGTTAAGAGAAGTTAGGTTTTGGTACAATCGTAACCTTTGATGGTTGGCATATGGGAGCTGGGCTAAACAATTCCTTCAGAGAGCGAAGGTATATACAAAACTGGCAACCGATCTAACTCACTGTTATGGGCAGTGTAGATGAGACGGGAACTTGTTTGTTGGTTATTTGTGGGAAACCACTCCGAGTACCATATGGACTACTAGTAGAGACACGATGTGTGCTGAGTCCTAGGAAAGTTATAAGAAGAAGATAAGAATGTAAATCATCAAAGATGATGAACGTATTGAGTAAGACATCTCCATATGTCATGAAGTCGTAAACCGGTAGTAAAGGAAGTTGGTCGCGCAAACTTAGTTTATAAGAACGTGAACCTTAAGAAGTGAAGTTAAGTAAACAAATGCGTAAGTCAAGTATATGACTAATTGGTATACATATTATTTCCTTATGTGCTGCATAGGAATTGGAATGATCAGTTTAGCGTAAACTATAAGCTGTAGCTGTGTGTAAGGTAAGTTTTTCTAACTTCATTCATATTTTACATGAATACTCTTAAACTTCTCAGATGTTGAACTTGAGAAGTTCTGTATGTACGAATGTGCGATATTTGTACAAGGTGGTAGAACGTATAAGGCCTTGTGCCATAATATGAACACTTCGGTGTTTCTTTGAGATGAACTGTTCAATATAAGTATGTTGTGTTTATACATGAACCGTTATTGTTAAGTCTGTGCTAATGATTCTAGCCAGACAGGATATGTATGGAAAAAGGTAGATGAATGAAAGTAGTGTAAAGAGTATGTTGTAAAATGATAGGAATCGAGACTATTCCTATTATTCAAGCTGCTTCATAACCTTTGTTCGGTTGTCGAAGTTCTGAAGAATGTTTAAACTCTTGAAGTTGTTTGTTCAACTGTTATGACTTGCTGGGCAATTGAATGCTCACACTTGCTTCAAATGAAAAACATTTTCAGCGTATGATGTTAGAAAGAACTTAAGGATCCCTTAAAAATCAAGCTGAGCGGTATCCAGAAGAAGTGTCATTCAGTATATGAATGTGCATGAAGATCAAGTGAAGACTTGTAATGTAGAAAGATGAATTGAACTATAGAATAGTTTAATGAATGTTTATATATCCTTGGTGGCGGATGAAAGTCACTCTTTTACGATGTAAAGAATAATGTAATTATCATTATTTGTAATGAAAGAGGTTTTATGGGTTCCAGAACCTGAGATTTGAGAATATATGTTGTTATATTTAACTATATAATGACGTATGATTGGTAAGAAGTGGGACCGTGACACACGGAGTTCGGGTCTGAAGGTAAACCGAATTTTGAGGCGTTATAGAGTGGTATCAGAGCTATAGGTTATAACTCTTAGGTAAGAGTACATAAGACTATAATCGTAGAGAGAAGGATAAGAAAATTGTTGAGTTAAACGATTAAGGAAGAAGATCACCACGTGATCATAATAAATCGTAGTAACAGATGAGCTGTTAAACGATTGATGATTTATAGAAAATGCTATGAATAAATGGTACTACAAAGTGGTACGGGAAGAAGAACTCGGATTGAGTTGAGAAGGATAGCATACGAATTAAAGAAAATTCGTATTAAGTAAAGAGAAATTTAGAAGTTGTAAGATTTCAATTGAGGACTCATGTGATGGCTGAGTTGTATGAACCTTTGTATGGGCAGAGGTTTATGCTTGGTGTAACAACTACTCAGTTTATTACCGTGATAATCATTGGAATTGGTTGCGCTATTAAGATGTATATGACGAGAAGGTGAATCTTTTCTCATGTATATACTTGATAGGTAGAGAACAATAAGGTAGGTGCGAGTTCTTGAAACTCATACTTATGGTAAGTTCGTGACTCATAATAATATGATATGTTTTCGAACGTCTCAGCGAATGGACGCCTAAGGTCTGTCTGGATGTTCTTAAACTCATACTATTGTGGAAAGTTCTTGAACTCATAATGTGTGGTAAGTTGATGGACTGTACTAAAGTATAGAGATGTTTAGACTAAAAACGAAGTATTTTCAGTAGACTTAGCGTTGAAGGTGTTAGAGAAGTTGAAGTATTGTCGCAGTAAGACAATGAAGGAAGATGGAGAATAGGATATTCCAAGTCATCTAGCTATGCTAGATTTCGAAGTTTATTGAAATCGTGTTGATATGTACATTTTGAAAAAGGAAAGGATTGGTTCAATTTTTTGGAACCAATGGATTTTAAAAGAGCTATTCTTTGTATGTCTATGCTAATCATTTCGGCTAGACAGAAAATAATTTGAAATATCAAAATGAATTTTATATCATCCGTGCATTTGATGCAAGGGTGGTAAAAGGATGGAGTTGTTAATGCAATTGAACCTGGTGGGATGTGATCTTAAGATCAACAAACTGCTATGGTATGATGTATAATGACGAAGTCATAAACTAACGAAGTCCTCAACGTACTGTGAAGAGTACGGTATCGTGACGTCATAAAACGTTTTGATGTATTGCGAAAAGAATTTAAAGAAGTAGTCAATGTCAATTGAGTTGACTAGACGAATGTTTCAAGTTGATGTCCAATTTATTTCTATGGTCTAAGCTAATTGATTTGGCTAAGACAAATGGTATGTCATGTTATAAGAAAATCGAGCTTTCTTTGAAAAAGTTATGCCAGGCCAAATTGTTTTGGTGCGAAATCTAATGATTAAGTCTGAGGTGAATATACCCTGAAATGGGGTTATACGATATGCTGATCACCTACGTATGGAAAGAGGTAGTTTACCTTCTTTGTGATTGTAAACTTACCGTGGAAAGAAAGGTTTACGGCGAAAGGCTGTTTAACCTAGTAAAGAGTTCATGGTCAGTTTGACCCCTCAACAAAAGTATGAAATATTTTAAAGGATATTTTATATTCCTCGCTATTCCTTCTACTTCATGATTCTTGATAGGTTATGGAGGTTGGAATGATGGAAAGATAAGAACTTCTTTGAAGAGAAGTTGAGAAGAAGAGTAAGCTAAAATTTCGAGGACGAAATTTTGTGAAGAAGGGAAGAATGTGAGAACCCAGGTAAGGGTTTGATTTTAAGAAATTTTGAGGACGGAATTTTTATAAGGAGGGAAGAATATGGCAACCTAGAAATTTGGTTTGTCCAGAATTTAAGTTTAAAGAATTAGTTATTAATAAAATAAATTTTTATTAATACTATTATGTGCTATGTGTTTATTAATCGTTCTATAACTTAGGATGATTATAAGTCAGGAGTATTCTGGCTACGAGCTAGTTTAAGCGAGTAAGAATTTTCAAGACGAAAATGAAAGTTTTCCGGTAACAAAATATTTTCGCGGAAAAAGACGAAATAGGCAATATTCATCAATTTCTGCTCGGAGTTTTATTTTGAAATTCCGAGAAGTTAACGATTACGTAAAATGTTGAGACGTGATGGAATATTCAATAATATTTCAGTTATGGCAAAAATAAAGTTTTCGCCTGCGGACATAAAACCTAAGGATTAGGAAAAGTAATTTTCGAGAATTTTAATGAGTACGTATAATAACTAGGGTTATTATGCGTGAGAGATACAAGAATAATACTAGTTATTATATGAGTATAGTACGAAGATTAGTACGACGTATAATACGAATATCGTACGAATAATATACGAAGAGAATACGAGAATACGAGAATGGAATGCGTAGAATACGATCAGTCTTAATGAACTTTGAGTTTGTGACAATCCGAGAATTTTGAAATATTTTTAAATTTTAATTAATTAATTTATGGTTCAAAATTAGAACCTGTGACAACCCGAGAATTTAGATAATTATTAAAATCCTAAAATGATGGATTAAAGGTTATAAGATGAACCTAGACAGAAAATAAGTGTATGGAATTGACGTTTCTATGAAGGAATTTTAAGGATTTTAAAATTTTCAAGTAAAACCTATATGGTTTGCTATTCGAATGAGAATATAGAAAATATGGGTTACAAAATTTCAAAACCCTAGAAATGAATTAATATGTACTTGAAGAAATATCGAGAATAAGGTATTACGATACCTGTAAATTCTATATGAACTGAATAGTCTAAGAAATGTTATATAAGTACATATGAAAATTTTATTAAGGAGATAAGATTTCACATGAAGAGATGTTATAAGGTTAAACGAAGATGAGTATATGTATAGAAATATATATACTTAGTAAGGTGCTATATATATTTTAGCAAGAGGAATAATGAATTAAGTTAATGATATAAGGATCAAGATAGAACTATGTTAGTAATTATCATAGCTTGAACGTTGGCCTTGAATGGCAAATAAGAATTTGAATAAGTATAAAGTCGTTAGTTAATACGATTAGCAATAAGAAAGGAGTAATTTAAAACTCAAAATTTGAGTTAGAGATAGAATTTTGAAGCACGGACTGCTCGGTTGCATCCGGGACGTCAAGTTTAGTCAGAATGGACAGTAAACACAAAATATGTAAAGGTTGACTTTTGGTCAAAGTCAACAGTTGACTTTTATGGAGAAAAGTCAAATATTAGTGTGAGAAGTAAAAATATGAGAGGAGATTCAATATGCAAATATATATATTGGTATAAAGCAGTTAGTAAATTAAATTCATATTTGAATAAATGATTGAATATATTAATTTATATATTTAATATATAAATAAATTATTTGAGAACAATTTATGGAGAGGAGGAGAAAATTAAATTTAATTATACAATATAAATTGTATAACTTAAATAAGTTATTTAAATTAAGTATGATAATTAAATAACCTAAATGGTTATTGTTATTTAGTGGTTCTAGTATTTAAATATATACTAGTGACCTAATTTAAGAGAATTGTGGAGCATGTCATAATTTATTTAATGATTATGTGAGTAAGTGAATATGAATATTAAGTGATTTATTTTTATTTATTTATTATATAAACAAATAAAAGAAACTAGTATAATCCTAATTTTATATTAGGAATGAAGGATTGAATAACTTAAGGGTTATGGGATGAGAGAATTATGGTATTTAAAATATATACTAATTCTAAGAGATTTATTTTATATATCTCAATTAATTAATTTTATAACCTAATTAATGTAAGTCTAATTGGGTTAAGGAAATTAAATGTACTTGGGGTAAGAATTTGTATTTAAATTGAGTGCATGGAAACCCTAACTAAATGATTAGGGTAAGATATAATTAAATGTAATGGACCATATTAATTTTTATGGCCCAAACATTTTAGTTAGGAAGTCCAAATATTTTATTTGAAACGCCAAAGGAATTAAGTGTTAAGCCCAAGTGAGCCAATTGTTAAGGAACATGTGGGAGAATAATAATATTAATATTATATTAAGTCAAGAGATATATTTTTATTATCTCAAGTTTATTTTATGACTTAATTAAAGTAAGTTTATTTTGGTTATAAAATTTAGTGTACAATGGTAATAACTTAAATTCTAAATGTTTGAAATGGATACCCTAATTAAATATTTAGGGTGAGATAAGATAAAAAAGAGAGGACTATGTAAATATTACATGGCCCAAAGATTTAATTTGAAGGTCCAATAGATTAATTATTGATAGCCCAAAAGATGGAAATGGTGCCCCAAATTTAAGCACAATTAAGGAGGGACATATTGGACATTTGGTATGCTAAATAAGAATGGAAAAGAAATCAATTTTTGGAGGTTAATATGGCCACATGGCCGGCCATGATGAAGAGGAAAATGGGGGATGAATATACTTATTCATGTTCCACATCTTCCAAAAGATATCTACTTAATTAGCTAGGTGTCACTTAGTTTATGGAGCCACCTAAATGGCTAATCTTCCATATATCTAAGTAATGATTAAAGTGAGAAAAAGAGATAAGAAGAGGTTGAGGAAATATCTATTATATACATATCTTATATCTATACAATATCCTCCAACAAAATCTAACCTCATTCTCTTTCATCTTTTATTTTACTTCCTCTTACTTTCTCTTAGACTAACAAAGCAAAAGCATAAAAGAGAGAGAGGGAGAGAGATTCGGTGGAGAGGAGGAGAGAGAGAGGAAGGAGCTACACTATTGATGCTCCATAAATTCATCTTCTACTTTGGAAGAGAAAGAAGAGTAGCCCAAAAATCAAGGTAAAAACTTAAACTAGCTTAAACCTTTTTATTTTGTTTGATTTGATTTTTGATAATATGAAGTTATGATCTTGAGGTTTAAAACCTTAGATCTATATCTTTATGAGTATTTCATGTTTAGATCTACTCATATTGGGTGTTGATTTGGTTGAAATCAAAAGGAATGAAAAAATAGGATTTTTCCGGAAAGCTTAAACTTGAAAGTGTGATCTAGCTTTTGATTTTTGAAATCTATGATGGATATTTGTGATTTATTTTCTTGGGATGCCAGATATATGTATTAAGGATAAAACCCCTTTGGAATCACTCAATTAGGTTGAAAAATGAGCAAGTTATGGAATTTATCCCAATCTACTCAAAGCTAAGAAAACTGTTAGAACAACAGTTTTTACCAGCCAATTCCGGGCTAATTTCTGGGAGCTTAACATGTCCAAAAATGGGTTGTGATAGATGAAAATTGTATATCGGAAAGATACGAATCCAACAAAATTGACGGATCGTTAATTGGAGTTATAGATCCCATTTTATTTAAGTTTTACCAAAGGACTCCAAAACTGTAAATGGCCATTTTGCTACTGCCCAAAATTTTAAAATGGCCGTTTCGGCAACTTAATTGGTGAGAAAAATTCTGGAATTTTGGGACATGAAAATATATGGTATAAAGTACCTACTGTCCAAAAATGAGCTCATTCCGACTTAAAATGACTAAGTTATGACCATTTCAATTTCTGTGATTTTCTGACGAAAATGGCTATAATCGGAGTTCTATAACTCCGATGGCCACGAAATTTAAACTGGAGCGTCACGTTAAGACGTATAAGATTGTGCCAAGAGATGGGAATTTCTGGAGTTAAACACGAGGTAGCTAATTTCTTAAGGAATTAACTAAAAATGATTTTTGAAAAATACCAAAGGAAGTTGGAAAATTTTGAAAAAATACTTTTTGTGTATGAAATATATGTATACATGTTTGTACAGAGGATAGAAAAATAATAAGTTGATTTGGTATTTTCGTGAAAAGGATATGGAATCCAGTTTGCTGGATTAGAAAATCTGATGAATCCAGCTTGCTGGATTGAAAAGAAGTTTACTGGATTAAAAATTTGTTGAATCCAGCTTGCTGGATTGCAATCTAGTTGCTGGATTTGTAATCCAGTTTGCTGAATTGCAGTTTGGCTTGTTGGATTGGAAATTTGTTGAATCCAGGTTGGGATTCTGTATCCAGTCTGCTGGATTGGCAATTTGGTTGTTAAATTTAGAATCCAGGTTGTTGGATTAGTATTTGACTTATTAGAGTATAAAGAAGAACTTATAATGTATAAGATTAAGTGTGTAATCATAATGATTATGATACGGTGATTGAAAAATTATCCAAGAATGATAATAATACCGATGTGTTAGGATGTTATCTAATATTTGATTAAGTGTTAGATAATCTATTGGCAAAGTAATTGTATTGTGATACAAAGTAGAATATGCTGATTGAAAGACCAATCTTATTATTAATGATAGGTCTTACCAAAAGAAGTTAACTTAAACTGCGTAGCAGTAGTCAACGAATCAGGCAAGTTTTCCTTAACTCAAACTTGAGTTGTATGTTCAAATTATGTTAATGAATAATTGTTGTTGATTATTCACGTCTATATTGATTATTGATGCGCACGTTGTGCATATTGTAAATGTTAATCAGGTATGAAAGGCTGATCACCTTCATTACCATTTGGTTCAGTTAATCTGTTCATGTTCATGCTTGACCATTCATTTTTATTGACTTGGTCGTTCAGCTAAGAAAATTTGTTCATGCTCTTTCACAATATTTATATTGTTGAAAGTTAGCTAGCTTATTGTTCAATTCTTTTCAATCATAATATATCCTTATTGTACTTAAAACTTGCTGGGCAAATTTGATGCTCATCCTTGCTATATCATGATAAAAAATTTCAGATTAAGATGAAAGCTCGAGTAAAGACAGAAGCAAAGTCAAAGTGCAAGATTAAATTACATTGCAGTTAGATCTATTAAATTTTTTGACGAAAATAGTATTGTAAATCTTCTAAGATATTGAAGGTATGTATTAAGTTAAGGTTGTAGACCTTGGGAATGATGTGTAAAAGTTTAATGTATAAATAAATTATGTTTATATCTTCCGCAATAATTATAGAATTAGTATACCGGATCCTTGGTGATTAGGACCGGGATTTGGGGATGCTATAGTTGGTATCAGAGCTGTAGGTTATAAACCTTAGGTAGGTATACCTTAGGATATAACCGCGGAGAGGGTGATAAGCAATAAACTCAGATTGAGTTTAAGAGATAAGAGATGAATTTGAGAAATTCATCATTTAAGTAAAGAGAAAGATAATTAAGATTCAAAAAAGAATCTTGAAGAGATATAAGGATAAGAATCTGGAGTTACCTGACTCCAGTAATAATGATGAAAAGTGAAAATAAATAGACTATGTCTATAAGATGAAAAGTGTTAATAAAATCATAATATAATATGATTAAAGAAAAGAATAAGAAGATTGTAATATAAAACGATCGTAAAAATAAGGAGAAATGATTACGAAATAAGATCACGACGTGATCAGATTAAATCGTGGAATAACATAAGATATGTTAAGTGATTGGAATGATATAGCTTGACGCTATAAAGAGAATGTACTATGAAATGGTACAATGTAAACTCAGAAAAGAGTGGTAAATGTTAAGATGCAGATTAAAGAAAATTCGTATTATGGAAAGAGAAAGTTAGAATGGTGTGGGATTTCAATTGAGGACTCAGGTCAGCAGCTGAGTTGTATGATTCCTTGTATGGGCGGGGAATTTGTACTTGGTTTTAAAATCACTTAGCTTCCTGGTCGATATAATGGTTAGGTTGAACAATTCTTTGTATGGGCGGAGAATTGTCCGCTTAGCTTCCTATGTTGATTAGTGGCCGAGTTTGGTTTGACAACCACTTAGTTTCTGGTATTGATAATCATTGGAACCTAATGTCGCGCTGTTTGCTATATGCATGTTGATAAGGTGATTCTTTTCTCATGTGTATAACGAATAGGTAGAGAATATAAGGTTAAGTACGAGTTCTTAAAACTCATACTTATGGTACGTTCGTGACTCATAATTATATGAAATGTTTATGAACCCCTCAGCGAATGGACGCCTAAGGTCTAACTAGGACAAGTTCTTAAACGCATATGATTGTGGAAAGTTCCTGAACTCATAATGTGTGGTAAGTTTGATGAACTGGGTATGGGAAAGTTGTGAATAGAGAATTGAAGATGATAGAAATAGATAGACTTATTAAGAAATGAATCATTAAAGAAATTGAAGTTGATGATGGAAGCATATGTATTCCAAATCTTCTAGCTATGCTAGTCTTCGAAATTTTTGACATCAAGCTAAATATGCACTATGTGCCTTTTTGAAAAAAATGGATTTTTTTTTCTCAACTCTTGGTGACCCTTGTATGGACTTCGGGCCATCTACACCTTGTTACCTATTGAGATGATAAAATAGATTTGTAATAATTTTTGAACGGTTTAAAGTATAGTCTGTGCTAATTGATTCGGCTAGACAAAAATGATTTGAGATGTCAAAATGTATTTTATATATCATCAATGTATCATGGAACCTGATGCAGAATGATAAAAATGATGGAGTTATCAATGCATAATTACCTAGTGTGGTATGTGATCTAAAGATCGTCAGCCCACTATAGTATGATGTAGTATGACAAAGTCACAAAATGACGGAATCCTCAAACGGACTGTAAATACAGTGCGGTATCATGCCGTCATAAAATGATTTTGAGAATTTTAAAGGTAAATTATTGCCAACTGAATTTGGCCAGAAATGTTTCGATTGAAATTCGAATTATTGATATGTGTCTAAGTTATTTGATTCAGCTAGACAAATGTTTATGAAATTCAAAGTATTCTTTGAAAGCTTATGCCGAACCAAATTGCTTTGGTGCGGAATCTTATGATAAGTCTGAGGTGAACAACCCTAAAATTGGGGATATACTAATTGGATAAAATATTCCAATCTAAGAACGCATATAGTCGTTCCGATTACTAAGGTACAACAGACTGATCATCTAAAGTACCTGCATCGGTAGTTTACCTTCTTTGTGATCGTAAACAAATCAAATATAAAATATTTTAGAGGTAGAGTACCTTTCTTTCGTAATTGAAAGAGGTAGCAGGTAGAAATACCCCTAAACCTCAAAGTTCATGGTTTTATGATCCCTCGGACAGATATGAATTTTTTTTAAACTCTCTAGAGTAATGTTGTGGTAGTATGTGATGATGGATATGAAATATTGTGAACTCGTTGCGTACGAGTAGAATCTGAGATGATTGAGTAAAGGTTATTATGACAACCTAGTTTTGCTGAATGTTTAGAAGATGTAAACTCCTAGTGAGTAGTTATAGTGAAATGTAATAATAAATGAGAAAACCTCAAAGGAGGAAATTGTAAAGGTTAAGTTAAAAACCTAGTTTTGATCAAGAGAATAAGCAGAGTTTAGTATGCTTTAATTTCGGGGACGAAATTCTTAGAAGAAGGGGTGAATGTGACAACCCGAGAATTTAGATAATTATTAAAATCCTAAAATGATGGATTAAAGGTTATAAGATGAACCTAGACAAAAAATAAGTGTATGAAATTGATGTTTTTGTGAAGGAATTTTAAGGATTTTAAAATTTTCAAGTAAAACCTATATGGTTTGCTATTCGAATGAGAATATAGAAAATATGGGTTACAAAATTTCAAAACCCTATAAATGAATTAATATGTACTTGAAGAAATATCGAGAATAAAGTATTACGATACCTGTAAATTCTATATGAACTGAATAGTCTAAGAAATGTTATATAAGTACATATGAAAATTTTATTAAGGAGATAAGATTTCACATGAAGAGATGTTATAAGGTTAAACGAAGATGAGTATATGTATAGAAATATATATACTTAGTAAGGTGCTATATATATTTTAGCAAGAGAAATGATGAATTAAGTTAATGATATAAGGATCAAGATAAAACTATGTTAGTAATTATCATAGCTTAAACGTTGGCCTTGAATGGTAAATAAGAATTTGAATAAGTATAAAGTCGTTAGTTAATACGATTAGCAATAAGAAAGGAGTAATTTAAAACTCAAAATTTGAGTTAGAGATAGAATTTTGAAGCACGGACTGCTCGGTTGCATCCGGGACGTCAAGTTTAGTCAGAATGGACAGTAAACACAAAATGTGTAAAGGTTGACTTTTGGTCAAAGTCAACAGTTGACTTTTATGGAGAAAAGTCAAAAATTAGTGTGAGAAGTAAAAATATGAGAGGAGATTCAATATGCAAATATGTATATTGGTATAAAGTAGTTAGTAAATTAAATTCATATTTGAATAAATGATTGAATATATTAATTTATATATTTAATATATAAATAAATTATTTGAGAACAATCTATTGAGAGGAGGAGGAAATTAAATTTAATTATACAATATAAATTGTATAACTTAAATAAGTTATTTAAATTAAGTATGATAATTAAATAACCTAAATGGTTATTGTTATTTAGTGGTTCTAGTATTTAAATATATACTAGTGACCTAATCTAAGAGAATTGTGGAGAATGTCACAATTTATTTAATGATTATGTGAGTAAGTGAATATGAATATTAAGTGATTTGTTTATATTTATTTATTATATAAACAAATAAAAGAAACTAGTGTAATCCTAATTTTATATTAGGAATGAAGGATTGAATAACTTAAGGGTTATGGGATGAGAGAATTATGGTATTTAAAATATATACTAATTCTAAGAGATTTATTTTATATATCTCAATTAATTAATTTTATAACCTAATTAATGTAAGTCTAATTGGGTTAAGGAAATTAAATGTACTTGGGGTAAGAATTTGTATTTAAATTGAGTGCATGGAAACCCTAACTAAATGATTAGGGTAAGATATAATTAAATGTAATGGACCATATTAATTTTTATGGCCCAAACATTTTAGTTAGGAAGTCCAAATATTTTATTTGGAAACGCCAAAGGAATTAAGTGTTAAGCCCAAGTGAGCCAATTGTTAATGAACATGTGGGAGAATAATAATATTAATATTATATTAAGTCAAGAGATATATTTTAATTATCTCAAGTTTATTTTATAACTTAATTAAAGTAAGTTTAATTTGGTTATAAAATTTAGTGTACAAGGGTAATAACTTAAATTCTAAATGTTTGGAATGGATACCCTAATTAAATATTTAGGGTGTGATAAAATAAAAAAGAGAGGACTATGCAAATATTACATGACCCAAAGATTTAATTTGAAGGTCCAATCGATTAATTATTGATAGCCCAAAAGATGGAAATGGTGCCCCAAATTTAAGCACAATTAAGGAGGGACATATTGGACATTTGGTATGCTAAATAAGAATGGAAAAGAAATCAATTTTTGGAGGATAATATGGCCACATGGCCGGCCACGATGAAGAGGAAAAGGGGGGATGAATATACTTATTCATGCTCCACATCTTCCAAAAGATATCTACTTAATTAGCTAGGTGTCACTTGGTTTATGGAGCCACCTAAATGGCTAATCTTCCATATATCTAATTAATGATTAAAGTGAGAGAAAGAGATAAGAAGAGGTTGGGAAAATATCTATTATATACATATCTTATATCTATACAATATCCTCCAACAAAATATAACCTCATTCTCTTTCATCTTTTATTTTACTTCCTCTTACTTTCTCTTAGACTAACAAAGCAAAAGCATAAGAGAGAGAGAGGGAGAGAGATTTGATGGAGAGGAAGAGAGAGAGAGAGGAAGGAGCTACACCATTGATGCTCCATAAATTCATCTTCTACTTTGGAAGAGAAAGAAGAGTAGCCCAAAAATCAAGGTGAAAACTTAAACTAGCTTAAACCTTTTTATTTTGTTTGATTTGATTTTTGATAATATGAAGTTATGATCTTGAGGTTTAAAACCTTAGATCTATATGTTTATGAGTATTTCATTTTTAGATCTACTCATATTGGGTGTTGATTTAGTTGAAATCAAAAGGAATGGAAAAATAGGATTTTTCCGGAAAGCTTAAACTTGAAAGTGTGATCTAGCTTTTGATTTTTGAAATCTATGATGGATATTTGTGATTTATTTTCTTGGAATGCTAGATATATGTATTAAGGATAAAACCCCTTTGGAATCACTCAATTAGGTTGAAAAATGAGCAAGTTATGGAATTTATCCCAATCTACTCAAAGCTAAGAAAACTGTTAGAACAACAGTTTTTACCATCCACTTCCGGGATAATTTCCGGGAGCTTAAAATGTCCAAATATGGGTTGTGATAGATGAAAATTGTATATCGGAAAGATACGAATTCAACAAAACTGATGGATCGTTAATTGGAGTAATAGATCCCATTTTATTTAAGTTTTACCAAAGGACTCCAAAATTGTAAATGGCCATTTCGCTACTACCCAAAATTTTAAAATGGTTGTTTCGACAACTTAATTGGTGAGAAAAATTCTGGAATTTTGGGACATGAAAATATATGGTATAAAGTACCTACTGTTCAAAAATGAGCTCATTCCGACTTAAAATGACCAAGTTATGACCATTTCAATTTCTGTGATTTTTCGATGAAAATGGCTATAACCGGAGTTCTATAACTCCGATGGCCACGAAATTTAAACTGGAGTGTCACGTTAAGTGAATTATTTAGGATTAAGGAATAAGTGAATATGTTCTGTATGTGGTTAAGGGTCAAGGCTTGATCCGATAAACGATATCTGTAACAAACCTTAGGTATATATTAAGAACGTCAAACGTTCGGTTAGAAAACCCTAATCTAATTACGAAATCTAATTACTAATTTTAGAAAAATATTTTTCTATTAGAAACCCTAATTCGTGGGTTATAAACCCTAATGATCAATTTTGACCCTAATTGTTTAATTAGCAATTTTAATTAGGAATTATAAATTCTAATTAGTAATATCTAAATTATGATTAAGAAATTTTAATATAATTAAAAAATTCTAATTATAATTTAGAAATATTAAATTTCTATTTTTAAAACCTAAATTTAGAAATTTTAGAAAATTAATTTGCAAACCCTAAGGTTTTCCAAACCATAAATCCTATCCCAAACCCTAAACCCTAAGGATTTGGCTAATTGACAAGAATGCCATTAATTTTGTATGCGAAAAGACTAAAATGCCCTTACTTGTAAGCTTAAAGTTTTTATAGAAATTTCATGACTCATCATGTTGTTTAAAGTTGTGTTAGAAGGTGTCACTTGATGATCTGGGTTGCTATATAGTGAATCCATAACATCAAAGTACACAAAATGGCAAAATTTTCAAATCTGGAAAAAAATGGAAAAATAAGGCCTGACAGCCTAATGTCAGGGCCTCTAGATCATTTCTTGTTAAGTGTTTATGTGTTTTAAGTTTTTGTACTTGTAGTATGTTGTATGGCCTTTGATCTAGTACTTGTATCAAGTCTAGATCATATGTAAATCAAAAGATATAGACAGTCAAAACCCGTTGACCGTTCACGAGGACTGTGTGACACCCCCAAATCTGGCCACTTCTATCCCGCAGATTTGGTGTTTACTGTCCAATTAAATCATAACTAACTACCCATATCCAAAGGATAAAATTAAACACAAAAGTTAAAATAATAAATCTCCCATTAAAGGGTTACATAATCTCAAATAAATCCCAGGTCATCTAACCTTTATTACAATCACCAGCGGAAAATTAAAACATGATTATAATTAAATCCATTACATAAGCTTCATAAATAAAAATATAAGATAGACTAAGCAACTTAGAGTTTGGTACAATAACGTAAGATAGTACAGTGATACTAAAGAACGAAGATCAAACAACAGTTATTAGTAGCTGAATAAACACACTTCTTACAATAATAATACAGACTTTGAATAAAGAGTTAAAGATTAACTAACTTGCTCAACAATAAATGAGTACAAACTTTGAATAACCAAGGTAATCTCGATTGGAATAAATAAACAAAGATTAACTAGCTTGCTCAACAATAAATGAGGGTTAAAGAACTTGCATGACAATAGATCGTTAAACAAGATATTAGAAATAGAGAATTTGCATAAGTATAACATAACAATGAAAAGTAACCTTGCTGAATAATAAAGTAGCAAAGGTTAGGGAACTTGCCTCGTGCGTAGGTTAAACAATCACCACTCACGTTCACCACAAGTCCTACACATACCATATGTATTGACAATGCACATTAGTTACACTAATATTAGTTTCATATAACTTCCTAACAATATCGCATCTTTTCATGAACATCACTATTTAGCTTTATTACAACTACTTAAGTGATCAAGTCATTGCACCACATACACATTAACAACTTGATACAACATCATATTACATGTCCAACATGTTATCATTAAGTTATACTAATACACAAAGGGTTGCACTTGCATTCGCGCATCCCGACGCCCTGCGATTGGCTCTAAATACACAATAGTCCTAAAGATGGCCATTTTGACTACTGTTACAAATCTCAAATTAAAATACTTGAAGCATGAAAGTTGTAGGTCTATTCGTCCTCGTTCTGCATCATCTTGAATCAGCTCAATCGGAGTTCGTATGAGAAAGTTATGGCTGTTTTACTACAGGAGGTCAAAACTTCCCAACTCAGACAATTTTTCCGGCATCGTGGCGCGGATTAGTGGTGCCGGGGCGCGAGTACCAGCGCCGGGGCACGAGTTCCAGCACTGGGGCGCGAGGTACTGGCCCATTTTTTGGCGCTGGGGCGCGAACTTTGGCGCTGGGGTGCAAAATTTGGCGCTGGGGCGCCGAAACTCAGAGAACCCAACGACGAAGAACAGAACAACTAAATTTTGTACTAAATGATACTGCTAACATCTAAATTTACACGAACAACTAACATAATTTACCCATAATCATAACCAATTATTCAGATACTAATTAACAACGACTAAACCAAGATTTTAGAAAACTTAAATTTTGAAAACACGGTTTAAAAAAAAACTAAAACTCTATAGTTGATAACACAGTAAACACTGTGAATTCATTAATAGATCAAAATACTCTATTCAACCTACGTTCCGTTCGTATCTCAATGAAATACCGTAAACAAACATCAATTTACAATTTCACAACCAAATTGGCCATTAAAATTGGTACTTACATGATTACATATGGAAACATGCCAAGAATACATATACTGACAAATTTTCTTCCTACTGTAAACGAAATTTGCATGCGATAATTGTTTAAACACCATATCTAATCACTATAAACATTTACAACTCCCATAACTTAGTTACATAACAACAATTCGGAAGAAAAACTAGAACTCACAGAGCATAGAAGAAATAGAATTCACAGAGTATAACAAAGCTTCACTGAAATACTCGTAAATAATATCAAAGTGGTAGAACATACCTTTTTCTTCTTAACAGAAATCCTTGCTACACACTGGAATTGTTCTTCTCTGCACAAGCTCTCTCTCAAATTCTCTCAAGTCTCAATTCTCTCTATTGCCTAACACAACTAGAATGAAGTTCTGATAGCTAGTATGCGTAACATAAGAAAACACAAATTGATATGGCCTTAATAGCCATCATCAGTTATCAAAATAACGTCTACAACATATATCAATACGTTATATTTATTATTTATTTTATTTAGATTATTTACAAATTCAAAAATTAAAAATCCAAAAGCCATAAGGCTTTGTTTGGCAAATCCCTTTAAAATAAAATAGTTTATATCCTTACGCTTTGTTTGGGTAAAACTAAAATAAACTACTTTAATTTATTTTAATAACTCTTATAACATAGTTATTTGTCACACTTTATTTAATAATAATTTAATAAATCATTTACTTAATCACATAACTCAATCCACGTAACACATTAATTATTTAACAAATAAATAATTAACTAATCACATTAATTATTTAACAAATAAATAATTAACTAAATCAACTCAATCAAATTGAACAATTATATAATAAACACATCCAATAAATATTTATATAAATCAATAAATATTTATAACTTACATTTTAAAAAAATCTGGAATGTTACATCATTCCCCTCTTAAAAGGATTTTGTCCTCAGAATCACAACTCAAACAAATCATTCGTTACATTCTTCCCTACTTACAAAGATTATGTCCCCAGAATCGAAGACACAGATTAAACAAATAACTCAGGATAATTCTTCATCATTTCAGTTTCGAGTTCCCACGTAGCATCTTCGACATTGTCGTACTTGATCACATGATTGCAGTCGAGCTTGTTCGATCATCTTACCGAAACATGAAAAACATTTCGAATGCGCTCTAACTATAGAGGTAAGGCTACCTCAAAACCATCTTTTAACTTCATCAACGCTTCCTATACTATAACCGCTTTATACCCAGTAGTTCATCAAACTTACCACACTTTGGAAATCCAGGAACTTGCCATAATCATATGAGTTTAGGAACTTATCCTAGTCAGACTATAGGCGTCCATTCGCTAAGGGGTTCAAAACATACCATATGATTATGAGTCACGAACTTACCATATGTTTTAGTTTTAAGAACCGAACCTAATCCTAATATCATCTAACTTAGTCTTAAAAACCTCTAGCTATTAAATATATACATGAGAGAAGAATCACCTTTCCACCACATATACCTTGATAACGCGATACCGATATTCCAATGATTATCAATGTGATAAACCAAGTACATGCACAAAACTTCTGCCCATACCAAGGTTTGTACGACTTAGTCACCATATGAGTCCTCAGTTTTAATCCCACCTAACATTACCTTACTCTTAAATTATTTTAACTTACCCATAACTTGCACAATACGGATTCCTCGTAGGACATTATCAAAAACTTCTCGTGCGCTTAGCACGTCTTTCGATGTTTGGACTTCCTTTTAGTTTGGCAATCGATTTACAAACGATATGACATACTTCTTTCTAATTGCGTTCCACACGTTCTTGCAAACCCTTTTGAAAATTTAATGTAAATCGTGAATCTTGGTTCGACACAATTGACACAGAAACATCGTATCTTGAAACGATTTCATAACTTCACACACTGCTCGATATGTAATATGCTAACTTTGACATACCAAAAATCTACTGCCATATCTTGCCACCAATAGTAATATTGAAGGCAATATATAATTTCGTGCTTCCTAGTTGATTCAATATATAAATTTTATGCAAAACTTCCTTTTTAAATTCTTGGTATTAGCGAAACCTAGTTTCCTCCTTCTACTTTCCACTATGACTATTTAGGACTTTGTATTCACAATCCTTGATCAACTCTCACTATCACTTCAACGTATGTTTAAATACCCCTATCTCTGAATCGTGAGTCGGATCCCCTTTCAAATAAAAATTTTAACTGACGTGATCCGTAAGAAATGACCCTGTCATTCTGCCTAAACACACCGCCTAATACATGGTACGATACGTCGCTATACAACACAAAGTTTTCTGTACTATCTGGTAGAGACAACATAGGTGCTTACTAAATTCTTCTTCAATTCTTGAAAATTCACTCTATAATTTCTTGCCTATATAAATTCCACCGATTTCCTCCTCAACTTATCTAACTAAATAACTAACTTGATCTTCACATAACCCACAAATTATTTTCTTAATAACTTCTTGTTTTATAAAATCGATAAATAACTCTACCGTACAGACGTCTTATAGCTAAAAGAACAAAATACTACCTTTGACTTCCTCAGAGTCTTAAGATTATGCACTTTCTTTGACAATAACTTATCACCACATGATTTAACATGTGGCCTTTAATACAACACGATAATTCTATACATCAACTTAAAAGAAATCACTATTCACACTTTCTAATTTTTAAGGAATAATCTAACTCTTCCCGAAGCGAATCTAGTTTCTAAATTAATTCATCAGGCATAAATTAACAAGTGGCGATTAGGTTAAATAACACGCAGCCGTATAGATAATTGATCGGAACCATACCTTTCATTGCATTCTGGATCTTCATGTTGGATGATTGTTCAGTTGGTCGACACGGCGGAGTTGACTCTACAATAACCAGTTTTCCACCGCCCCCTTTGCTTTCACTTGCTTTTCCTATCGCTTTCTTTGGGCAACCTCGAGCCAAGTGCTCCTTCGATCCACACGTGAATCAGGCTCTCTTCCTCAGTCTTGAACATTTTGGTGCAATGTGATCCTTCGATCCACAATTAAAGCACACCCTTTTCCCCCTCAAACAAACACCTACATGCTTCTTTCCGCAGTTTCTACACGCCTCTACCTTCTTCTTTTCTTTCCCTTGCTGATTTTTAGCGTTAATATTACCATCCCACTTTCTTTTACAAGCGTTACCGGTATGACTATCACCCACCTTATCATCTTCACTCGTCTTTCCCCTCTGCTCTTGATTGTATGCCAGCATATTACCTTCCCCGTCTAAATCAATCGTTCTTTCTAACCCTGTTGTAAACGAATTTGGTTGGAACATCGAGATTTGATTATATAGCCAGAAATTCAGTTGATTTGCCAGTGCTCCCACCAGTAAATTCACCAATTGTGGCACTGGATTTGCGTTAGCTTCCCTATCGTATGCATTTTCCTTGGGGCTCTGTTGACGATATTGTCTTCTTCTAGGCGGTATTTTACTGTTTAAAACTTGACCTATTAGATAACACATAATATTTCTTAATAAACAATGATAATACTTTATTCATTTATTACATCATCACATCACAAAATAACCACACTGCTATTTATATTATTTATCCCAAAATAATAAAATTCTAGGATTACTTCATCACATCCCACTATTTAATTCAAAAGTTATGATCCACATCTATTAATTTTCATTCTAATTTATATATCATCTTATTATTTTTCTTGCAATCTACAAGAGCAGTCTACGTTGTACAGCTTCATTTCGCTCTTGCTCCACGATACGAATCATCAGGAGAGTGGAAGATTAAATACTAAGTTCCATCATTCGTTTGGCACTCTTCAACTTGTCTTCAACATGAGTTTTTTTTTGCGTTTAGAAACCTTCATCCATGTGTCCTCAGCTTTCGCCCGCTTTGTTGACTCATTTCCCTAACCATTCATGCGCAATCTCGTTAATAACTAATAACTATCCTCTTTAATACTTTAACTGAGATAATCTCTACTCTACATCTGCAAGTCGTGCGGTAAAGTCTTGAGTCGCGACATCTTTTTACGCTAGCTCTATGGCTTTCCTAACTCTTCTTACTCATACTTCATATTTACCTTCTAAAATTCATCTTACGGATCAAACTCAAGCTCATACCCAAGTTTTACAACAAAAATCCACGGGTATGGCTTTCCCAATACCAACCATATTCAAACTATATAACTTCTCAGGGCTCCTAATCCCTATCTTCCTTCATCAATCTCTCTGACAACAAAGTTTTAATAACTCCACAACTTGATATGTATAATACTTGCTACTCCTAAGTACTCACGAGCACATAAGTCATTAACACATAAGCACATAAAGTCTTTTATCATTTTATCTTCAATGAATTTCCTTAATTCATTCCTTAGAACTCGATAAGAGTTTATCACCTCTATGTTTTTCGATCTCCTAGAAGGTTATAGCCTAAGGTTTCCCCCACCTAAGGTTCATAACCTAAGGCTTTGATACCAACTTGTGACACCCCCAAATCTGGCCACTTCTATCCCACAGATTTGGTGTTTACTGTCCAATTAAATCATAACTAACTACCCATACCCAAAGGATAAAATTAAACTCAAAAGTTAAAATAATAAATCTCCCATTAAAGGGTTACATAATCTCAAATAAATCCCAGGTCATCTAACATTTATTACAATCACCAGCAAAAAATTAAAACATGATTATAATTAAATCCATTACATAAGCTTCATAAATAAAAATATAAATTAAACGTTGTCGTCTAATCAAGCACTTTGTCCTTGCCCTTGCTTGTAGAAAGCTTTTCAAACTTCGTAACTTCATCTGCATTGTTTTGTGCAAGAGTGAGCAAACAATTGCTCACAAGAAGGATAATATACAATAACGTTTTATGAATGACAATTAACTGAGCTTTCAATGGTAAAGTATTCTTACCAGAACAAGAAACTTTAATTCAACAACAATGAGTTCAAAGGAATAATGAACGTTTAAGTTAACAATAGATAACAACATCAAAGAATATACTGAGGGTCACAAGACCACGAACTCTATTCTTGGTTTACAAGTATTTCTACTTTAGCCTTTAACAGTCTAAAAGACTATAATCATCATCTATGTCCTAGGTTCACAGGTGTTTCTACTGTAACCTTTAACAATCTAAACGACTATATGGACCATCATCTCGTACTCCAGGTGATCAGCCCTTTGTACTATGTATTGCGCAAACATTTTAACGATATTGTGTATTTCTAAAATAATCCCCTAGTAATAGGATTTTTCATCTAAGCTTAAATCATCAGGTTCCGAACTAAATGAAGTTTGATTGGGAATTAGTTTTCAAGGAATACTAGATCTTTAGAATGCTCATCAACCAAGTACTGGTTGAATCAGATAGAAACAAATAACTATTCAAGAGTTTGATTATAATATCTTTATGAACAAGGTATATCGATGAATCAATAAGAGCTAGAGTATTAATAATTTCTAAATGGAACAAATGTTATCATCGATAACATGCTTTCAAAATTTGTATGAGTACATATGCAAACCAAAGGAAGTTTGGTTTGGGTAGACTTCAAGGGTAATTTAGAGTTTAGAGCATTCATCAACTAAGGATTAGTTGAATTGGTAAAGAATCGCTAAGAAACTTAGAGTTTGGTACAATAACGTAAGATAGTACAGTGATACTGAAGAACGAAGATCAAACAATAGTTATTAGTAGCTGAATAAACACACTTCTTACAATAATAATACAGACTTTGAATAAAGAGTTAAAGATTAACTAACTTGCTCAACAATAAATGAGTACAAACTTTGAATAACCAAGGTAATCTCGATTGGAATAAAGAAACAAAGATTAACTAGCTTGCTCAACAATAAATGAGGGTTAAAGAACTTGCATGACAATAAATCGTTAAATAAGAGATTAGCAATAGAGAATTTGCATAAGTATAACATAACAATGAAAAGTAACCTTGCTGAATAATAAAGTAGCAAAGGTTAGGGAACTTGCCTCGTGCGTAGGTTAAACAATCACCACTCACGTTCACCACAAGTCCTACACATACCATATGTATTGACAATACACATTAGTTACACTAATATTAGTTTCATATAACTTCCTAACAATATCACATCTTTTCATGAACATCACTATTTAGCTTTATTACAACTACTTAAGTGATCAAGTCATTGCACTACATACACATTAACAACTTGATACAACATCATATTACATATCCAACATGTTATCATTAAGTTATACTAATACACAAAGGGTTGCACTTGCATTCGTGCATCCCGACGCCCTCCGATTTGCTCTAAATACAAAACAGTCCTAAAGATGGCCATTTTGAATACTGTTACAGACCTCAAATTAAAAATCTTAAAGCATAAACGTTGTAGGTCTATTCGTCCTTGTTCTGGATCATCTTGAATCAGCTCAATCGGAGTTCATATGAGAAAGTTATGGTTATTTTACTACAGGAGGTTAAAACTTCCCAACTCAGACAATTTTTCCAGCGCCGGGGCGCGGATCAGTGGTGCCAGGGCGCGAGTACCTGCACCGGGGCTCGAGTTCCAGCACTGGGGCGCGAGCTACTGGCCCATTTTTTGGCGCTAGGGCTCAAAATTTGGCGTTGGGCCGCCGAAACACAGAGAACCCAACGACGAAGAACAGAACAACTAAATTTTGTACTAAATGATACTGCTAACATCTAAATTTACACGAACAACTAACATAATTTACCCATAATCATAACCAATTATTCAGATACTAATTAACAACGACTAAACCAAAATTTTAGAAAACTTAAATTTTGAAAACACAGTTTAAAAAAAAACTAAAACTCCATAGTTGATAACACAGTAAACACTGTGAATTCATTAATAGATCAAAATACTCTATTCAACCTACGTTCCGTTCGTATCTCAATGAAATACCATAAACAAACATCAATTTACAATTTCACAACCAAATTGACAATTAAAATTGGTACTTACATGATTACATATGGAAACATGCCAATAATACATATACTGACAAATTTTCTTCCTACTGTAAATGAAATTTGCATGCGATAATTGTTTAAACACCATATCTAATCACTATAAACATTTACAACTCCCATAACTTAGTTACATAACAACAATTCGGAAGAAAAACTAGAACTCACAGAGCATAGAAGAAATAGAATTCACTGAGTATAACAAAGCTTCACCGAAATACTCATAAATAATATCATAGTGGTAGAACATACCTTTTTCTTCTTAACAGAAATCCTTGCTACACACTGGAATTGTTCTTCTCTGCACAAGCTCTCTCTCAAATTCTCTCAAGTCTCAATTCTCTCTATTGCCTAACACAACTAGAATGAAGTTCTGATAGCTAGTATGCGTAACATAAGAAAACACAAACTGATATGGCCTGTGACGCCCCCAAAATAGGTATACAACACCCATTCTGAGTCGCCAAAATACATGGTACAGAAATAACTACATCTTTATTATTACAACACAAGAACTGTGAGTTTAAATACAAATATTGTCATTTAGACAATATCCACACTCAAATAAGTCCTCATTACAATTATTGATACATTATTTCACAAAAATAGTGAGGACTACTAAAGTAACTTCTAGAACCATCATTCCATACCCCGACTAGTACTCGCTACATTCTCGCCTCCTGAGAAAAATGGAACAAAAAGGAAAATGGTGAGCTCAACTAGCCCAGTAAAGAATATTATGACTAAGATAATACAGAACAAATTATCGTTAGTCTTCAACAGGGAAAAATCTAATAGAATACAACAGACAACAAGTTTTAAATCAATAACTGCAGCGGAAACAGCAAACCATTAGAAGAGTCAAGTAGAGAATGAGTTCTACTATCTTCTAAGATTTAAAAGTCCATCATCAATATTTTATCCCTGTAACAACAATCAATAACCATCTTTAATCAAATATTCATCTTTGCACTACAGGCCAAAGATATTCATTTGTATCACCAGTCGGTCATGTTCATCTCAACACCTGTTCATCTTTGCACTACGGGCCAAAGATATTCATCAGTTAATCATTCATCTTTGCACTACGGGCCAAAATATTCAGTAATATCATCATTTAGGACTGAGGATGATGAAAAATATCTTAAAGAAAACGAATCCAGTGAAACAAAATAACAAATATTAAGGATTCGTATTTCGATTTATCCATGTCCAAAAATACCTTATAATTATTCATAGTGAAGTAGAATTCAAGAATGATCAAAACATGGATACAATCAAAGCTAGTACCCAGAATAGATATTTTGGACGAAAAGAAGAAAATTTTATTTTTCGGTGAATAGTAACTCGTGAATAGTAACTCATGAATAGTAACTCGTGAATAGTAACCCCGACGTGAAAAGTTCTAAATTTGATAAAAATTTCCAACCAATATTTTGGCATAATGATATTGAAGAAATAATATCATTTTTGAATAAAATAACATCCCTTACCTCGTAAAGACAGTACTTCTGGTCGGAATACCGGTATAAGGCTGAAAGACACTTGCTCTGATGAATAGAAACTCTCAAAGTATCTAAATACTCACAAAATACACTCAATAATCTAGAGAGAGAAAGAGAGAAAACTTGTTTCTGATGTGATTTTCAATTCTAACTTAGCCCTCTATTTATAGGAAAATGCTAGCACGCCGAAGTAGACTTAACCTGCAACCTGATGGCTTTACCTGCTACTATTCCCACCCACCACATTTGAATAAAAATCTCAGCACATTTCTTCACCAACCAAGAGTGGGGCCCACCAATTCTAGAATTTTCTACCAAAATGATTAACTCCGAAAATTCAACAATTTCTGAACCAGTCATCTCGTAAAATTCATAATAAATCATACGTTCATTTTTAACGGTTCAAAATTTGTGGACATATACTCAACTTATATATGTATAATATATCCAAAAATTATCACGATCCAACGGTCGGATTAACAATTATAACCCCCGCAAAATATCTCAAAAACCCTGATTTTTAATACCTCCATTCCGACAAAAATACTGATAAAAATCTCAACATTAACTCCTTCATTTTTAACCACAAAAATATATCCCTCATTTATATCCACAAAAATAAATATTTCCTTATCATATGAATCAATAATTAATAATTCACAAATAATATTACAGAATCACATTTATGACAACCAGGCCGTTCCCAGGAAAGAGGGGGCTTTTCAATAAGGATTTCTCCTTACTGGCGCGCAATTAGATGACCAAACCTCTCCTTAGACAGAACTTTCTAGACATTGCCAATAATGTTATCTAATAATATTATTCAAATAATATGAATTATTGATCTGATAATGGGAAATACTGTGTAGTGACAATTATTGAAACAACAGTAATATAAAATATCAACGCAGCAATTATTGAATCAATAAAATAAAATACTGAACAGTAATTACTGTAACCATTATTGAGTAGTGCCTTCTTACGTAAGAATCAATAATTGGTGCAATACCGTGTGCTACTGTGTAACAACGTGTATTACTGTGTTTTAACCACCGGGTATTCTAACAGTATTAACGATAACAACTACGCCGTTATTAATAAACAACATATACTTGTCGTTTTCTTCATCCAATCGCTTTCCGTTATGGGGCCCACAAAAGACTGCGCCGTCGTACGAATATTCTCCGACAGGAAGAATATTCCACGACCAAACGAATATTCCCCGACAACAATGAATATTTTATAACCACCTGCTTAGTTAAAATATTTGCGCATTTTACCCATAACTAACCTCATTAATCAATTTAACACTTACTATTTCAAAATAATAAATAGAGGGAATTTAAATTTCATTTATTAATAATTTGGGGTCTTACAACCTCCCCTCCTTATGAAATTCCATCCTCGAAATTGACGTACGTACCTGGCGTTTCGAAAAGATGAGGATACCTCGCTTTCATTTCCGTTTCCAACTCCCAGGTCATTTCCTCAATAGCATGGTTTCTCCACAAAACTTTAACTTGTGGTATGACCTTCGTGCGTAGGACATGCTCCTTTCTATCCAAGATCTTGACAGGTACCTCTTCGTACGTTAAGTCTTCAGCTATCTCGTCCGGTTCTAACTCAATAACGTGGTCTGGGTCTTTCACATATTTACGTAACACAGATATATGAAAAATATTATGAACACGAGACATACTTGGAGGTAACGCGAGTCTATAGGCCACATTTCCTACTCGGTCAAGAATTTGAAATGGACCAATAAATCGTGGATTGAGCTTTCCTCTCTTCCCAAATCTTGTAACTCCTTTCCATGGAGCCACACACAACAATACATGATCCCCAATGTCAAATTCCACGTCCTTTCGATGAAGATCCGCATAACTCTTTTGTCGATCCTGTGCCGTTTGTATACGTTGTCGAATCGTTTGGATCTTCTCTGTAGTCATGCGTACCAACTCTGGTCCCAACAATGTTGCTTCACCCACCTCGTCCCAGCATACTGGAGAGCGACACTTTTGTCCATATAATGCTTCAAATGGGGCCACACCTATACTTGCCTGATAACTGTTATTGTAAGAGAATTCCACCAATGGTAGGTACTTATCCCAACTCCCTTTGAAATCTAGGACACAAAGTCTTAATAGATCTTCAAGAGTTTGAATAGTCCTCTCTGATTGTCCGTCCGTTTGAGGATGGTATGCCGAACTAAATCGTAAATCTGTGCCCATAGCTTTTTGCAAGCTAACCCAAAATCTTGAAGTGAATCTTGGGTCACGATCCGAAACTATGGATACTGGCATGTCATGCAGTCTCACAATCTCATCTACGTATATACGAGCAAGACGTTCAAGGGAATAAGTCTCCCGTATCGGCAAGAAATGAGCAGACTTGGTTAATCTATCAACAATAACCCAAATAGCATTTATGCCTTGAGAAACCGTGGGAAGACCCGTAACGAAATCCATGGTAATGTGTTCCCACTTCCATTTCGGAATCTCAAGTGGTTGCAATGGACCCTTTGGCACTTGATGTTCCGCCTTTACACGTTGACAAGTTAAACACCTCGAGATAAACTTTGCAATCTCTCTCTTCATATTATTCCACCAAAATGTATGTCGAAGATCACGATACATTTTGGTACTTCCAGGATGGATTGCAAATGGTGTATTGTGTGCTTCCATCATGATCTTGTACTTCAAATCAGAATCATTAGGAACACAAAGTCTGGAGTGGACTCGAAGTATTCCTTCTTCATCGATTCTTGCTTCTGGAATAGAACCTTCTTGCACTTTCTTCTTCATATGCATCAGCTCTATTTCCGTAGCTTGAGCAGCTTTAACTTTATCGATTAAAGTCGGTTCTACTCGTATATTTGATATCATCATGTGGGTACTTGGAGCCTTCATCTCTATCTCCATCCTTTGCAAGTCATACAAAATGGGCCTTTGTGTTAACAACATTGCACTCGTACCCGCGTATGATCTTCTACTCAATGCGTCAGCTACTACGTTTGATTTTCCAGGATGATATTGGATGGTATGATCGTAATCTTTCAACAGCTCGAGCCAACGTCGCTGCCGCATGTTGAGTTCCTTTTGGGTGAAGAAATATTTGAGGCTTTTATGATCTGTATAGATCTCCACTTTCTCCCCATACAGGTAGTGTCTCCAGATCTTCAACGCGAAAACTACTGCTGCCAACTCCAAATCATGAGTAGGATAATTCCTCTCATATTCTTTGAGTTGTCGCGAGGCATAGGCTATGACTTTCCCATGTTGCATGAGAACACATCCTAACCCTTTACCTGAAGCATCACTGTAGATAACAAATCCATCCGAACCAGATGGTATTGTCAGAACAGGTGCCGAAATGAGTCTCCTCTTAAGCTCTTGAAAACTCTTCTCGCATTCCTCGCTTCATACGAATTTGATATCTTTCCGAGTCAGCTGAGTTAACGGGGTAGCGATTCGAGAAAACCCTTCCACGAATCTCCGATAATAACCAACTAAGCCCAGAAAGCTACGTACTTCGGTCACCGTCTTTGGTTGCTCCCAACTTTGTATTGCTTCAATCTTCGCCGGGTCAACAGATACTCCATGTTTTGACACCACGTGCCCTAGGAAAGCTACTTCCTCAAGCCAGAACTCGCATTTCTTCAACTTAGCATATAACTTATTTTCACGCAGCCTTTGGAGTACCAGCTTCAAATGATGCTCATGATCTTCACGGCTTTTGGAATATATGAGGATGTCATCAATAAAGACAACAACGAACTGATCCAAATAATCCTTGAATACTCGGTTCATCATATCCATGAAAGCCGCAGGAGCATTAGTCAATCCAAAAGACATGACTAAGAATTCATAATGCACGTACCGAGTTCTGAAGGCAGTCTTTGGAATATCCTCAGTTTTAACCTTCAGCTGATGATATCCAGAACGAAGATCGATCTTTGAAAAGAATTGTGCTCCTTGTAACTGGTCAAACAGGTCATCAATACGAGGTAGCGGATACCTATTCTTAATAGTGACATGGTTTAATTCCCGGTAATCAATATAAAGTCGCATACTCCCGTCTTTCTTCTTTACAAATAAAACAGGAGCACCCCAAGGAGATGTACTAGGACGAATGAAACCGATGTCCAATAACTCTTGTAGTTGGACCTTTAACTCCTGAAGTTCAATAGGAGCCATTCGATATGGGGTTTTAGAAATGGGCTTTGTACCAGGTTCAAGATCAATAAAGAATTCAATTTCTCGTTCCGGGGGTAGACCGGAAAGTTCTTCAGGAAATACGTCAGGAAAGTCAATAACAACAGGAATATTATTCAAATTTGACGTGTCTTTATTCAAATTCATAACATGGGCTAAGAAAGCTTGACATCCGTTTTTTAATAAACGAATGGCTTTATGGCTTTATATAACAGTGATTGATTTTAATGGCTTAGTTGTTTGAATTCGTACAACAGGTTGGTTAGGAATATGAAAACTAACAACCTTACGAAAATAATCAATTTTGGCATGATGAGTAGTTAGCCAATCAATCCCTAAAATCACGTCAAAAGTAAGTATCTTTAAAGAGATAAGGTCAACAGGTAAGGTGATGGTGCCAACTTGGATCACACAAGATTTATAAACAGTGGATGTGATGAAAGTTTCTTCTAACGGAGCCTCCACAGATAAATCAAAGTCTAACTTATCCGGAGTCAAGTTTAAACGTTGAGCACAAGCAGGAGAGATAAAAGAATGGGTAGAACCGGTATCTAATAAGGTATAAACTTCGCATGAATTTATGATTAGCTTACCCATGATCACCTCGTTTGGGTTCCTCGCATGTTGACCAGTCACGACAAACGCTCTTCCAGGAACCGTTGACTTTATCTTTTCTGGGACAGCTTTTTGAGTCACCATCCCCGCTGGACTTGGTTTTGCTATAGTGCAATCTCGAGCGATATGTCCTTCCTTTCCACAATTATAACATACCTTAAACTGTTGTGGGCAGTTTGGGCTGATATGTCCTTCTTTTCCGCACTTATAGCATATAATCGGTGGTCGTTCTCCTCCCTTGGAACCAGTTGCTGCTGGTGCTGACGTCTTCGTATTGTCATTGTTGAATCTCCTCTTTTTAAAATCTCCTCCCGACTCGCTTCTTCTATTTTCATAGCCACGATTACCACCAGAGTGGTTGCCGTTCTTGTCTGTATTTTTCTTTCTCTGCTGGTTATCATTGTTCTGATGACTGCTGTCACCGATATGATCCTGGTTGTGGTCCCTCAGTTGACCGTACTCATTATCTCGCTCTAATAATTGAGCCCTGTTGACAACATCTGAATAGAGAGAAAATTTATGAGAAATGAGATATTGACGTATGCCGGGTTTCAAACCTCTCAAAAACATCCTCGTCATACGTTCCTCATTCTCCACCAAATGAGGTGCAAACCTGGACAACTCTGCAAACCTCGCCTCGTACTGAGACACCGTCATGTTATTCTGCTCCAGTCTAATAAACTCTACCTCCTTCATATGATGAATACTTTCAGGAAAGTACTTGTCATTGAACAGTTTCTGAAATGTCTCCCAAGACATGCTGAGTGCGGTTGGATGGGTACGCTTCACAGACTCCCACCAGTAATCTGTCTCGCCACGGAACATAAAGGTGGCGAATGGAACCTTCTGTTCCTCCGTGCATCCCAAGACATCGAATATCTTGGTAATTTGCTTGACCCACGTTTCCGCCATGATCGGATCCGGCTTTCCCTTAAATTCTGGTGGTCCCAATTCTTTGAACTGTTTGGCTGTGACAAACCGTGAATTGCTATCATTTCCTCCTGTATTTTGAACACGAGTCTCCCTCGTCTGGTTTTGCATGAATTGTAAAAAACTTCTAAACATTCCATCATTCATCATCTGCTCATTGGTGTTGTTCACAGGAGGAACATTGCCAGCCTGTTGCACGTTCTCCTCTTTGGTAAGCACCGGTATCTCCACGGTCTCATTTACTCCACTGTTAATATTCTCAGTCGACATTCTCAAATACTGCCATAAAATAAGGGTTAATTAAATAAATTAACAAATCACATAATACCCCTATATTATGACTGACCAATAAATAAGCTTAGGTAGGACACACTAGCGAAGGATTTATTCGTCTCTCCCCTCCTAGTTCTATTCTCCGATCTCCGCCAGAGATCATATCCCTAAGCTCTGATACCAACTGTGACGCCCCCAAAATAGGTATACAACACCCATTCTGAGTCGCCAAAATACATGGTACAGAAATAACTACATCTTTATTATTACAACACAAGAACTGTGAGTTTAAATACAAATATTGTCATTTAGACAATATCCACACTCAAATAAGTCCTCATTACAATTATTGATACATTATTTCACAAAAATAGTGAGGACTACTAAAGTAACTTCTAGAACCATCATTCCATACCCCGACTAGTACTCGCTACATTCTCGCCTCCTGAGAAAAATGGAACAAAAAGGAAAATGGTGAGCTCAACTAGCCCAGTAAAGAATATTATGACTAAGATAATACAGAACAAATTATCGTTAGTCTTCAACAGGGAAAAATCTAATAGAATACAACAGACAACAAGTTTTAAATCAATAACTGCAGCGGAAACAGCAAACCATTAGAAGAGTCAAGTAGAGAATGAGTTCTACTATCTTCTAAGATTTAAAAGTCCATCATCAATATTTTATCCCTGTAACAACAATCAATAACCATCTTTAATCAAATATTCATCTTTGCACAACAGGCCAACGATATTCATTTGTATCACCAGTCGGTCATGTTCATCTCAACACCTGTTCATCTTTGCACTACGGGCCAAAGATATTCATCAGTTAATCATTCATCTTTGCACTACGGGCCAAAGATATTCAGTATTATCATCATTTAGGACTGAGGATGATGAAAAATATCTTAAAGAAAACGAATCCAGTGAAACAAAATAACAAATATTAAGGATTCGTATTTCGATTTATCCATGTCCAAAAATACCTTATAATTATTCATAGTGAAGTAGAATTCAAGAATGATCAAAACATGGATACAATCAAAGCTAGTACCCAGAATAGATATTTTGGACGAAAAGAAGAAAATTTTATTTTTCGGTGAATAGTAACTCATGAATAGTAACCCCGACGTAAAAAGTTCCAAATTTGATAAAAATTTCCAACCAATATTTTGGCATAATGATATTGAAGAAATAATATCATTTTTGAATAAAATAACATCCCTTACCTCGTAAAGACAGTACTTCTGGTCGGAATACCGGTATAAGGCTGAAAGACACTTGCTCCGATGAATAGAAACTCTCAAAGTATCTAAATACTCACAAAATACACTCAATAATCTAGAGAGAGAAAGAGAGAAAACTTGTTTCTGATGTGATTTTCAATTCTAACTTAGCCCTCTATTTATAGGAAAATGCTAGCACGCCGAAGCAGACTTAACCTGCAACCTGATGGCTTTACCTGCTACTATTCCCACCCACCACATTTGAATAAAAATCTCAGCACATTTCTTCACCAACCAAGAGTGGGGCCCACCAATTCTAGAATTTTCTACCAAAATGATTAACTCCGAAAATTCAACAATTTCTGAACCAGTCATCTCGTAAAATTCATAATAAATCATACGTTCATTTTTAACGGTTCAAAATTTGTGGACATATACTCAACTTATATATGTATAACATATCCAAAAATTACCACGATCCAACGGTCGGATTAACAATTATAACCCCCGCAAAATATCTCAAAAACCCTGATTTTTAATACCTCCATTCCGACAAAAATACTGATAAAAATCTCAACATTAACTCCTTCATTTTTAACCACAAAAATATATCCCTCATTTATATCCACAAAAATAAATATTTTCTTATCATATGAATCAATAATTAATAATTCACAAATAATATTACAGAATCACATTTATGACAACCAGGCCGTTCTCAGGAAAGAGGGGGGCTTTCCAATAAGGATTTCTCCTTACTGGCGCGCAATTAGATGACCAAACCTCTCCTTAGACAGAACTTTCTAGACATTGCCAATAATGTTATCTAATAATATTATTCAAATAATATGAATTATTGATCTGATAATGGGAAATACTGTGTAGTGACAATTATTGAAACAACAGTAATATAAAATATCAACGCAGCAATTATTGAATCAATAAAATAAAATACTGAACAGTAATTACTGTAACCATTATTGAGTAGTACCTTCTTACGTAAGAATCAATAATTGGTGCAATACCGTGTGCTACTGTGTAACAACGTGTATTACTGTGTTTTAACCACCGGGTATTCTAACAGTATTAACGGTAACAACTACGCCGTTATTAATAAACAACATATACTTGTCGTTTTCTTCATCCAATCGCTTTCCGTTATGGGGCCCACAAAAGACTGCGCCGTCGTACGAATATTCCCCGACAACAATGAATATTTTATAACCACCTGCTTAGTTAAAATATTTGCGCATTTTACCCATAACTAACCTCATTAATCAATTTAACACTTACTATTTCAAAATAATAAATAGAGGGAATTTAAATTTTATTTATTAATAATTTGGGGTCTTACATGGCCTTAATAGCCATCATCAGTTATCAAAATAACGTCTACAACATATATCAATACGTTATATTTATTATTTATTTTATTTAAATTATTTACAAATTCAAAAATTAAAAATCCAAAAGCCATAAGGCTTTGTTTGGCAAATCCCTTTAAAATAAAATAGTTTATATCCTTACGCTTTGTTTGGGTAAAACTAAAATAAACTACTTTAATTTATTTTAATAACTCTTATAACATTGTTATTTGTCACACTTTATTTAATAATAATTTATTAAATCAATTACTTAATCACATAACTCAATCCACATAACACATTAATTATTTAACAAATAAATAATTAACTAATCACATTAATTATTTAACAAATAAATAATTAACTAAATCAACTCAATCAAATTGAACAATTATATAATAAACACATCCAATAAATATTTATATAAATTAATAAATATTTATAACTTACATTTTAAAAAAATCTGGAATGTTACAGACTGAGTTTCTGGGCAGCCCAGAAACCTAGAACCGGTCTGACAAGATTTTTATGGCTTCTGATCTTGCAGTTGTTTGCTTGTTTAGCTTTTTTGTTGTGTTGTAGCCTGGCATAAGGACTACATGTTAAAGCCTTAAGATCACCCAGATCCATAACAGAAACGATTTTATATTCGGTCAAACCAGGGTTGACCATCACGCTGGATGAAGATTCTGGGTAACCCAGATCTTCATCAGGCGATTTTTGGGACAAGGTTTGACCAGATTTCATTGTTCATTTGAGTTGTTGTTAGATATATTTAATGATTTTATATTGTAGCCTGACATGTATACTTGAGGTGTAAACTCTTAGATCAGGCAAACAAGCTCTAGAATCAAAATTAGAGAGAATCAAAAGTGGTACCCTGCAACTGTTCTTCATTTCTGGAAAATCCAGAAATAAAGAACAGCTGTGACATGTTATTTTGGAGCTTGGATCTTACAGCTTGGTTATGTTTTGACCATGGAATGTGTTTAAGAGTGTAGTACTACATCTGTACTACCACATTATTGCATTAAACAGCCCAGATAACAGCAACACATACGTTTTAATCGTGGTCAAACTAGCTAGCATAGACACTGACATGAAGCTCAAGAACAGCCTCAAGAACACCTATAGCGACGGGTCTGTCGCTATATGGCCTTTTAGCGACGGTTTTGAATTTATTTAATTTCTGATTTTCCGAAAAATATTTAAAAATAGATAAAAATGGTTTTTAATTATTAAAAATACTAAATAAATTCTGAAAAATTATTTCAAAGTCTGAAAAATAGTTTTTAATTATTTTGAGTATATTTCATAAATATTTAATATTTTTGGAATATAAATGGTATTTAATTTATTTAATTATAATATTAAATAAATGATTTAAAAATGATTTTAATTCATGAAAAATCATGAAAAATAATATTATGGTAAAAGAAAATATTTTAAGTTATTTTCAATGACTTTTGATATTTTGTGATGAATTTCATTAATTAATCAATATTAATGATAATTAATTTATTTAATAAATATATTAAATAAATTAAGGAAAAATAGAATTAATGATTTAAAAATCATATAAAAATGATTTAAGTATTATAAAAATATTTTAAGTTATAAAATGTAATTTTTGATATTTTGTCATGAAAATATTAATATTTTAATATTAAAAGCAATTATTGGATAATGGATTTAAGTGTTTAAAAATCATATAAATATGATTTGAAGGTATTAAAAAATACTTTGTGATATTATAAATATATTATAATATTATGACATGTATTTCATTAATATTTGATAATAAATAAATATTAATGATAAAGGAATTATATAGTATTTAATTCATTTAAATACGATATTAATGATTTAAAATTCATGATAAATAGTAATAATTATTTAAAAATTATTACAAGCTTATGAAAAATATTTCGACTGTTATTAAAATTATCTAAGATAATTGTTAGGTGTTAAGGCAGAGTTTAATTGAACTTAAACTCAAAATTTTGAACGACTAGACCGTCGGGATGTTAGAATTGTGTCGAGTTCAACTCAGACTGCAATAGTCTGACTTAATGCTAAGTTTTATGTGCTGAATAGACTGATAAGGTTATGTGTTATATGTTTAGGTTATTCTATGTTTATATATATAGTAGTATTATGCTGTGATGATATTATTCTAATATTAGATATCTATATTACTAATATTAGGTCTTCGGATAAAGCGATATAAATTGTGTAGCGGTAATCAACGGTTCAGGCAAGTTTGTTTTTACTTAACTCTACTAAGAGTTATTTCATTCGGATAAGCTTATGGTTAAGCATTGCTGGTTGCCATGAATTGTACTTTGTACATATTGCATGTATAAGTCAGGTATGAAAGGCTGATCACATTCATTACCCGTTGGTTCAGATATATTTGTTCATGTTTAATACTTGTTCAGTCAAAAGTTTGTTCGTGCTAGTTCTCAATTATATTGATGAATTATAGCCAGCTTATTGTTCATACTCTTTCAATCATGATATATCGTTATATTATTAAATTTAAACTTGCTGGGCAACTTTCATGCTCACCCTTGCTATATCATGATAAACATTATAGATTAAGGCGAATACGTCGGATACAAGGAAAGGTTAAAGACAGTTCCAGCTTTAGTATATGTGCGCGATTAGTTTTGTAATAGTATAGTTGATAATGATGTTATATGATAGATAGTTTATGAATTGTGTATAAGTTAAGGTTACTCAACCTTGGAAAAAAGTGTGTAAGTTTAATGTATAAACAATTTATGTTTATATCTTCTGCAAATAGTAATAGTTGTATATAATGATCGAACCAGATCCGCGGTGATTCGGGACCTCGGATTCGGGGCTTTAACAGTTGGTATCAGAGCTATAGGTTATGAACCTTAGGTAGGAATACCTGAGACTAATAATCGCAGTGATTAGGGTAAGATCTAACACACACAGAGTTAGTTGGTCGGTAAGATTCAAAGATGAATCTCGGCGAGTTATAAGATACAGAGTTCCCTAACTCTGATAATAAAAGTTGAATAGTAGTGAGAAATATATAGAGTCTAAAAGACTGAAAGTGAAGTGATTGGAGATTGTAAAACAAAATGATCTAGATATAGAAATGAATCGTAATGTATACGATGAGATCACTCTGTGATCAGATAAGGTTATAGTGTGGAGAAGGATCAAGCGAATGATTGAAAAGTTATAACAAGATTGCTGGGTGTCAGTTGTACTATGAATTGGTACAGATTCAGGAAAGGATTATGAATATGAGTTGAATGAAATTCGTATTGAGAAGGGTGTTAGTGTTAGGTGGGGATTCAATTGAGGACTCATGTCAGCAGCTGAGTTGCATGATTCCTTGTGTGGGAGGGAAATTATACTTGGTGCAACAACTACTTAGTTCTGGCAATGATAATCATTGAAATGTTAGTGTCGCGCTATTTGTCATATGCATGTTAATAGGGTGATTCCTTTCTCATGTGTATAACAGATAGATAGGTCATAGGTAGAGGATATAAGGATTAAGTACGAGTTCTTAAAACTCATACTTATGTGACATTCTTGACTCATAGTTATATGAAATATTTATGAACCCCTCAGCGAATGGACGCCAAAGGTCTGACTAGGACAAGTTCTTAAACTCATATGATTGTGGCAATTTATGGACTCATAAGTGTGGTTTACGAACTGGGTATAGTTGTGTGTAAATGGAGTATTAAGGATAATAAGAATAGATAGACTGTTTAAGCAAATGATTATTAGTGAAGAATTAAGTTTTCCAAAACTCCTAGCTATGCTAGACTTCGAAATTTTGACATCAAGCTAAATACGCACTATGTGCTTTTGGAAAAAAAATGTAGACTCGTAATCATTTTTGAAACGGTTTAAAGTATAGTCTATGCTACTTATTTTGGCTAGACGCAAAATGATTTGAAATATCAAAATATATTTTAATTATCACTCATGTACCATGTAACCTGGTGCAAAGAGATAAAAAGTGATGGAGTTATAAATACAGGAATACATAGTGTGAATTTGATCTAAAATCGTTGTTCCACTATTGTATGAGGTGTTATGACAAAGTCATATAATGACGGCATCCTCAAACGGACTGTTAATACAGTACGGCATCATGACGTCATTCTCGAAAATATTTTCAAAAATTTTAATTTGCCAATGGGGTTTGGCTACACTTTAATAATTCGATTGAATTGAATTATTGATATGAGTCTATGTTATTCGATTCAGCTAGACTAATGTTATGAAAACTCTAAAGTGTTCATTGAAAGAAATTTCCCGAACCAAATTGCTTTGGTACGGAATCCTATGATAAGACTGAGGTGAACTATGTTGTTTGGATAAATAATCCAATCAAGTAGCGTAAATATTCGCTATACATGATTAATACGTTATGCATGACGTAAGAGTACGATAGGCTGATCACCTAAAGTACTAACAACGGTAGTTTACCTTCTTTGTGATTGTAAACATACCAAGTAATGTATTGTTTTGCGATATGATCACTACCGTTAAAACTATGTGTTCATGGTCTATGTGACCCCTCAGCACAATTTGAAAACTTTTACTCTTGTGAGTGGTGTATTGGGTAGCATGTGATGAGGTATGAATGGTGTAAGCGGTAAGGTGTAAGGTAAATTTCGGGGACAAAATTTTTTGAAGAAGGGGTGAATGTGACAACCCGAGAATTTTGAAATATTTTTAAATTTTAATTAATTAATTTATGGTTCAAAATTAGAACCGAGACAAAAAATTAGTGTATGCGTTTAATATTTTTAAGAATGAATTTTGAGGATTTCAAAATTCTGCGAAGGATTTAAGTGAATTATTCAGTATTAAGAAGTGAATATGTTCTGTATGTGGTTAAGGGTCAAGGGTTGATCAGATAAACGATATCTGTAACAAACCCTAGGTATATATTAAGAACGTCACACGTTCGGTTAGAAAACTCTAATCTAATTACGAAATCAAATTTCTAATTTTAGAAAATTATTTTTCTATTAGAAACCCTAATTCGTGGGTTATAAACCTTAATGATCAATTTTGACCCTAATTGTTTAATTACTAATTTTAATTAGGAATTATTAATCCGAATTAGTAATATCTAAATTATGATTAAGAAATTTTAATATAATTAGAAAATTCTAATTATAATTTAGAAATATTAAATTTCTATTTTTAAAACCTAAATTTGGAAATTTTAGAAAATTAATTTGCAAACCCTAAGATTTTCCAAACCCTAAACCCTAAGGGTTTAGCTAATTGACAAGAATGCCATTAATTTTGTATGCGAAAAGACTAAAATGCCCTTATGTAACGCCCCCAAAATAGGTCCATTCCATCCAACCCATTATGAGTCGCCAAATACATGGTACAGATAACAACTACAACTTTATTACAACAATTGTCATGCAAAATACAACAACACATATGCTATGAGTTTGGGTACAAATATATACCAACTGTGACTCATGTCCCAACCTTGGATAGCACGTCACAATGACACCTTACATAAAGGTATAGTCAAAAACTGTTTTAGAAATTAGAATCTTTGGGAAGTGCTCAAGGAAACCTTCGTACATGAGAGGCCATATTTCTAGGTTATGATAGATATCATATGGCCACAGAATTATCCTTGGTTGACCCAATAGACGCCAAAGAAAAATGAGAAGATTACTATCATATTCTTTTCAATGGCGAGTCTTCTCTTGACATATCATTATCTCCACTGTCTCTAACTGAGAATTATACTTCAAACAAACACCAAGATTATATAGGTAGTGCTCGTAAATATACTCAGCAAGTGGATGAGCACATCTATGTCTTATGATGACACGAGGTTGTATGTCGTTAGACATCTTGTATGATAGTGGCAAACCACCCTTCCAACGTTAGGTACACCTTACCCTATTGGATTCACCAAATAAAACTACTAAGTGAACTTTTCTATACTGCTTCGGGAGAACATCCACAGCTAGAGACCACCGTTCTATTTCCCCGTTACCCTCGCTCGACCCAGCTACACTTTTATTACCTGAAAGGAATTGTGAAACAGAAGGGTGAGCACAACTAGCTCAGTAAAGAATATCATGACTAAAGATAATTAAATTATCAATAGTCTTCAACAGTAATAAATCAGAGATTTAGAACATATGGTAGATGATAAAACTTTTCAACCATAGTTGCAGCGGAACGAGCAATCCATTAGAAGAGTCACATAGACCATAAAGTCTATTATCTTCTCCATGTTAAAAGTCCACCAACAATGTTTTATCCCTATAACATCAATCAACAGTTCCTGTCCACAATCATATAAATAACTCATAATCATAATTGTAGTTCTAAATTTCTCTTCGCATTCAGGACGAAGATAATTTTCATCACCTGTCTTTACCTGAAACATCAAAGATCATGATTATACCAAATCACAGTTCCTGTTCATAATCATACTAATAAATTCATCTTTGCACTACAGGCCAAAGATATTCATCAACAAACCATCTTTGCACTACGGGCCAAAGATATTCAATATCAGTTCATCTTCGCACTACAGGCTAAAGATATTCATCACTAATTCATCTTTGCACTACAGGCCAAAGATATTCATCAACAGTTCATCTTTGCACTACAGGCCAAAGATATTCATCAATAATTCATCTTTGCACTACAGGCCAAAGATATTCTTCAACAGTTCATATTTGCACTACAGGCCAAATATATTCACATCTCAAAGAAATATATAATTATTTCAGAATTTATATAAACAATAATTATAACCATGTTAATCATTTCATCTTTACACTTAAGCTAAAGATATTCAATTATAAATTCAATGGTCATGATCATACCAGTTAACAATTCATCTTTGCGCTACATGCTAAAGATATTCTTCAGTCACGATCATACCAATAATTTACCCATCTTTACACTCAAGTGAAAGAGAAATTCAACATCAGGGTTATAAAAATGTTATATATGATAATAAAAATAATATGATCAACATATAGTTTTAATCTCAAGAGTAATATTCATAAATCAACTATAATTTGGTTAGAAAAAGAAACTAATTTTGTCATAAATAGTAACTCGTGAATAGTAACCCGTGAATAGTAACTCGTGAATAGTAACTCATGAATAGTAACTCGTGAATAGTAACCCCGACATGAAAAGTTCCAAATTTGATAAAAAGTTCAGATCAATACTTCGGCATAATGATATTGAAGAAAATAATATCATTTAAGAAGAAATAACATCCCTTACAACAATATCCCTTACTATCCCTTACCTCAAAAGAGCAGTACTTCTGACTCGAATAACGCTGAATGAACTTGCACCGTATAGCAACACTCAAGATATCAAAATACTCATAAGAATACGCTCGATATATAGAGAGAGAAATAGAGAGAAAACTTCAGTTTCTGGTGTGATTTTTAATTCTAACCTAAGCACCCTATTTATAGGAAAATGCTTAGAACACCAAAGCAGAAAATTGAATATAATAATAATATAATTACAAAATATTCAAGCCCACCTCTATATACTTGAATTTAGCCATAAACACATGCTAACCTTCTAGAAAAAGTAAGAAAAAACGTTTTTCTTAATAAAAATAATTAAAACTTCCAAAAATCAATAATTTCGGAACTTCAGAACTTCAATAATTCATAATAAATAGCCCTTTTATCAGAAATTCGAATCTCGCGAGTTTTTATATGAAATTCAATTCTCTACAACTTTGCAGAAGAAAATTTTTCTAAATTCCAAACAGAAATTGACCGAAATCCACAAACGGGCGATTTTACAGTCAATAATAAATTTTCGGTCAAGAATTGTGTCCACCAACACACAAAACATGTGTTAATCATTTAATCCAACAAAAATACTCTTCCTCCTCATTTATTCATATATCCCACATTTATTGTAAAAATATCACCATTAATATATTATTAAAATAATATATTTAAATGAATTATTTTATCAAAAAAAGATAAAATATTTATTTACAACAATTGTCACATTAAAAATTTTCTCCATCTATATCCATATAAAATCAATATTTTTCTCATCATATAAATTAATAATTAATTATACACAAATAATATTACAGAACCACAGTACTGGCAACCAGGCCGTTCCTAGGAAAGAGGGGGCTTTCCAATAAGGATCTCTCCTTACTGGCGCGCAATTAGATGACCAAACCTCTCCTTAGACAGAACTTTGTAGATATTGCCAATAATGATATCTAATAATATTATTAAGATAATATGAATTATTGCTCCGATAATAGAAAATACTGTGTAGTGACAATTATTAAAACAACAGTAATATAAAATATCAACGCAATAATTATTGAATCAATAAAATAAAATACTGAACAGTAATTACTGTAAAAATTATTGAGTAATGCCTTCTTACGTAAAAATCAATAATTGGTGCAATACCATGTGCTACTGTGCAACAACGCGTATTACTTTGTTTTAACCACCGGGTATTCTAACAGTGTTAACGGTAACAACTACGCCGTTATTTATAAACAACTTACTCTTGTCGTTTTTTTCATCCAATCGCTTTCCGTTATGGGGCCCACAAAAGGCTACGTCGTCGTATGAATATTCTCCGACAGTAAGAATATTCCACGATCAAACGAATATTCACCGATAACAATGAATATTTTATAACCACTTGTGTATTTCCAAAAAAAATTCATACATCACCCTTAACTTTAATATTTATCAATTTAACCATTTACTGAATAGTAATTATAAGAAAAATTGAATACTTTTATTTCATAAAATTCGGGGTCTTACACCTTACTTGTAAGCTTAAAGTTTTTCTAGAAATTTCATGACTCATCATGTTAGGTATGGGCCATGTGCTGGAAAATCAATATACAATCTGACCTAGAGTGTCATCTTAGATTACTTGGAGTCACTACAAAAAAATGGACCTTTAGCAACGATTTTTCGGGCAACGACTTATAAAGTCGTTGCTAAAAGTATATGTTTAGCAACGAAATTTGTCCTTCGTTGCAGATTGTGTCAGGCTTTCACTTTTTGCAACAAAATTCATAAGTCGTTGCAAAAATTTGTTGGTAATTCATTGGCAGGAAAAAATTTCGATAGAAATTCGTTGCAAAATTTTTGGCCAACGAAAGTTTTTTTGTTACTAAAAATGGGGCTTTAGCAACGATTTTTCAGGCAACGACTTATATGTTTAGCAATGAAACTTGTCCTTCGTTACAGATTGTGTCACGCTTTCACTTTTTGCAACGAAATTCATAAATCGTTGCAAAATTTAGAAATTTAATTCGTTAGAAATTCGTTGCAAAATTTCTAACCACTTGATTTCTCCTCATCATGGGCAACAAAAGTTTTTTTGTTGCTATATTTCGTTGCCTAATATGGACCACATTCATTGGCAACAATTTTTATTTTCACTACATATTTTATACAATTTTTTGCAACGACTATTAAAATGTTACCTTAAATTAAGATAATAGTCATAATAATAATAATAATAATAATAATAATAATAATAATAATAATAATAATAATAATAATAATAATAATAATAATAATACTTATATATAAATACATCACAGCCTTTCCTTTAAAATCAATTTCAAATCAATTAATTACTCTAGCTTCCAAACACGCCCAATTTTAATCAATTGAAATCGATTTGATTTTTAACAGAGTTATATAGTCATATATGTAAGTTATGAAAAGGAAGAGTCATGAACATTAACATTTAAAATATATTTATTAACATTCATGAACATTTAAAACATCATTAAAAAAATAATAAAAAATCTGGAAAAGGAAGAGTCATGAACATTAATTTTTTTTAATAAAATCATTAAGTATATGGCTTCTCACTAAACAGTTACAAATGAAAATTTAAATACATTTAATAAACATTAACATTTAAAATATATTTATTAACATTCATGAACATTTAAACCATCATTAAAAAAATAATTAAATATCTGGAAAATGAAGAGTCATGAACATTAAAAAAATCTTT